>OX155954.1:32902840-33297840 GCA_944548615.1 Micropterix aruncella
AAAATTAAAACCGCGATTCATATAAAACCTACAAATAAAGAACAGTATTTACACTTTGATAGCTGTCATCCATTTCACACCAAGAGATCCATTCCCTATTCAATGTCCATTCGCGGACACCGTTTAGTTAACAACAAAGAAAATTTAGATAAATATCTCAATAATCTAAAGCAATCTCTTCTTGAAAGAAAATACCCTGCTCCTCTATTGGATAAACATATTCTAAACTCTGAAGTAAAATATATACCAAAACCTAAAATTTCTTCAAATAAAAATAATAATAATAATAAAATCTTTCTTAGCACCACTTATTTTCCTGGTGCTGAGAAACTGCGAGATATATTATCTGATTTATTCCCCATCATTTCTAATGATGCATCCACTAAGGATCTCTTAGATTCACCGCCAATTTTATCTTTCCGCAGACCACCTAATATTAGATCAATATTAAACAAAACAAAAAATAATCAAAATTTCTCTATTGGTAATAATACTTTTGGCCTTCAACCTTGTGGTCGTCCACGTTGTAAAACTTGTCCTCTGTTAGATCTAAGTCCTTTTTTAACCAGTCCAAATACTACTAATAGTTACAGGGTTCCCTTTCATTGCAGTTGTATTTCAAAAAATATAGTATATCAACTTCTGTGCAGGACTTGTGATGCCTTTTATATCGGTGAAACAACAACTCCACTTAATATTAGACTAAATAATCATAGAGCTAGTGTAGGAAATGAAAGCCAACTCCCAATATCTTTGCATGCCAGGGCGCATAATTTATCTTTTGATCAATGTTTTAAAGTTAAAATAATAAAATGCCTTGGGGATAATGCAAAAGAAAGGGACGTCAAATCTTGGGAATTGGCTTATATTTATATTTTAGGCGCTTGCAAAGGTTCCGGTCTCAATAGGCAAAATTAATAAGGTTTATCATATTATCATAATCATCAAATGCTTTTTATTTTAATTTATAATCATTCATTTTAAAATAACGTTTTGCACGGTTGGTTATGGTACCTTAACTAAATCGTGTAAAATATTATTAATCCATTTCTTTTTGTTCGATTCCTTGAATTTAAATTTTCAACGAATTGTTCGATTTCAGAAATGTCACATATCTTGACGACGGCTGAGCCGAAATATTGATATACATTTTATAAAAATCATTAATATTTAAGAAACACTAATCGCCTATTATTTTCCAGCATTCATTCTCGTCCTTCGCATTGTTGTGTTGCCGCTGTAGGAGACGGTAGGAAGCCGGTTTGATCGGGTTCCGGTACCACAGCGGGAAGCACTTGGCAGGCACTGAAAGAGGAGAAGAAAAAGGCGTGGAGTAACTCCTGGTCGCCACAGACCAGATAAGTGCCCTTTCATTATTTTATCATTTCATTTATTTAGTAATAAACATAATTTCAATTTGAAAAAATAATAATTTACACATTTACAATCAAATATATATATATATATATATATATATATATATATATATATATATATATATATATATATATATATATATATATATATATATATATATATATATATATATATATATATATATATATATATATATATATATATATATATATATATATATATATATATATATATATATATATATATATATATATATATTCTAATATTAAGTGGTGTTAATTAATTAACACCACTGGTGATAATGCAAAAGATAGGGATGTCAAATCTTGGGAAATAGCTTTTATTTATATTTTAGGCGATTGCAAAGGTTCGGGTCTCAATAGACAAAATTAATGTAATTTATTCAATCAGGTTTAATACTCATCAACTGCTTTTTATTTTTTATTTATAATCAATCATTAAAAATAATATTTTTCACGGTCGGTTATGATATACTTTAACTGGATCGTGTAAAATGTTATTAATCATTTCTATTGGTTCGATTTCTTGAATTTAAATTTTCAAGGAATTGTTCGATTTCAGAAATGTCATCTATCTTGATAACGGTTTACACCGAAATATAGAACCAACATTTTTCAACAATCATTAGTTTTTAGATATACTAATCGCCTATTCCTTTCCAGCATAGATTCTCGACTTTCACTTTGTGTTACCACTGTATGAGGCAGGAAGAAGTCCTGTTGACAGACTTCCAATACCACAGCAGGGATTATTGACCAACACTGAAAGAATAGAGAAGAAAAAAGGCGTGGAGTCACTCCTGGTCTACACAGACCAGATAAGTCTCCTTTCATTTATTTTGTACGTTAATTTATTTAGTAATAATACATAATTTCAATTTGAAAATAATAATTTACACTTATACTAATCAAATATTAAAATATATATACATATATATATATATATATATATATATATATATATATATATATATATATATATATATATATATATATATATATATATATATATATATATATATATATATATATATATATATATATATATATATATATATATATATATATATATATATATATATATATATATATATATATATATATATATATATATATATATATATATATATATATATATATATATATATATATATATATATATATATATATATATATATATATATATATATATATATATATATATATATATATATATATATATATATATATATATATATATATATATATATATATATATATATATATATATATATATATATATATATATATATATATATATATATATATATATATATATATATATATATATATATATATATATATATATATATATATATATATATATATATATATATATATATATATATATATATATATATATATATATATATATATATATATATATATATATATATATATATATATATATATATATATATATATATATATATATATATATATATATATATATATATATATATATATATATATATATATATATATATATATATATATATATATATATATATATATATATATATTTGTATCCATGAGTAAGTAAGTACCAATTAATTACAATCAGTCACTATACAGATCAAGCGTACGTCCGTAGTAGGACCGGTTTTCAATCATTCCGGCTGGTCTACTTATGTAATTACAGTTACTCCACATGAAATGTTTTGTTTTTATATTTTTTATTAATAACTTTGAAAGGAAATGATTTTTGAAATTTTAATTTTATGTTTTTTCACTCATTTATTGTTGTAATTTGTTGATATGTTATTTATTAGTTCAGGAGTCATGTATTCTGTCCTACGTCTGCCATACGTGTTAGTAGTTTTAATTATACCTACTTTTTTTTTGATACGCTTCATTTTTGAGTCATTTCTATGTGGGTATCGTTCCGAAAGAATGGAATTTTATTTCATTGCAATTCACAAATATTACAATTTACAATATAGATAGAACATAAAATAAAATATAATATACCTAAATGACCTAATCGACATCGAGAAACTAAACTCAATTATTAAATGATTACCACTCTCCAATATTGCTCAACTAAGCTAAGCTTGTGCTTGGGCGGGCATTCCATAAACATTCCATTATTAACGATATATGACAAATACACCAATAAATAAACCACAGAATACTAAAAAAACATTATATTAAGTTTTACGGAAATTGGAAAGCGTAATTCAGTCTTGCACATAAACAAACTTCATTACATTTATATCAATTATATAACATTTTATCGTAGGAAGGTAACAAAAACTACTTCTATTATCCCCGTTCAATTCTACTCATTAGTCACCCTACTTTCTTCTAAGGTAGAATCAAATAAAATACCACACCACTGTGTATACAAAGCTACAAATGGCTACACATGTTTAGTACATGCTACGTACTCGTTAACATTCACTAAGCGAGCAAACCAAAGAGAGAAAACGAATGTAAATATTTACCCAGTCTCGAGGAAATCGTTTCAGTCACACTGCCTCGAAATAGGATACCTAACTATAAAGCTGACCCCACAATGGGACACGGAAACGTGTAACATTTTGCTGGGCAATTATGAAAATCCTATGTCGCTGGATATTTGTGTCAGTAACGGCCGAACAAGAGCGACGACACGCATTTTCGTTCATTAATTTTTCATCGCGACAAAAGCATATTGTTTGATTTGACAGTAGCCCTGACATGACATTCAACCATACAAAAGGTCAATTTTATTATTAATAGTCATAGAATCAAATAAGAATATAAGGTAGTAGTAGTAGTAGTAGATGGAGTGGGGGGCTTGTTTCCAGCCCTTGATGTCACCTAGATCTGTAAGGTCTTTTGTAACTACCCACTGTGTGGTTAGGTCAATTGTCAGCTAGTAGCCCGGTACTTCTTACCAGACTAAGTAGGTCACTGACCTTCAAGTTGGGCAGATCGCTGGGTTCGAGAAAGGCTCGTCCCAGTAAACTGTGTCTTTTGGCGGCGAGCCCTGGACAGCGGCCAACAATGTGTATGCTGTCTTCAGGTTCCTCGCCACATATTCGGCAATCCTTGCTCTCAGTCAAGCCAAGGTTGAATAGATGAGCTCTAAGGGTCGTGTGTCCGGTGAGGAGACCGATAGTGGTTCTAAGGTTCTTCTTGCTCATGTCAAGTAGGGCCTTGGTTTTCTTCTGTAGTGGTTGCTCCATCATGGCTTTTGCCTGGCGACATCCCTGACTCTGTTTCCAGGAAGCCCGATGTTCCTGCTCCAAGCAGTCCCTGATGATTTTCTTACCTGTAGCGAAGGGGACCCCTACAGCTGGCTCCACTGGGCAATCCAGTGTGCCCAGTTTTGCCAGTCTATCGGCCTCTTCGTTTCCGGGTATGCCTTGGTGACCCGGTATCCACATTAGGGTGATTTTGTTGGATTTTCCCAATTTGTTGAGCTCCTGCATGCAGTCCCAGACCACAGAAGATTCTGTGGTGGCTTTAGCCAGAGCGTCCAGTGCTGCTCTGCTGTCAGAGCAGATGAGGATTTGTCTGTTTTTTACCTCAAGTCGACTTTGTAGTTTTATGCATTCCAATATGGCAAGTACCTCGGCTTGGAAAACCGTAGCGTATTGTCCAAGGGGGATGCTGATTCTGTGGTTGGTTTTGGGTCCGTACACGCCTGCCCCAAAACGTCCATTTGTTCCTGAGCCGTCGGTGAACCAGGCGTCTGCGTTGTGGCTTTGAAGCCACTGCGGATTTTTCCATTCTTCCCTGGTGGGGATTAGGATTTTATAGGATTTCTCTACCGAAATTTTTTTCCGTAGTCGATCCTGGGTCAGAGTGAATGGGCTTTTGTGGAGGAGGTTTAGCTCAGGATGATTGTGCCCTCCACGCTTCCACTCGCCCAAACACTTCAGTCTGTATGCTGTAAGTCTGGCGGAGTGGATGATGAGCTTGTCCAGAGGCGGGCAGCAGAGTGCCACCTCTAATCCCGCTGTTGGGGTGGTCTTCATGACGCCAGTTGCAGCCCTCAGGTAGTTACCTTGAAGGCTTTTAAGCATTTTTACTGTCTCAAGCTTTTTCACCCTGGACCACCAGACTATTGCAGCATAGGTTAGTCTAGGCAGCAGTACTGCCCTGTAGAGCCATAAGGCGACCCTGGGTTTGAACCCCCAGGTTTTTCCCATGACTCTTTTGCACGTCCACAACGAGGCATAGAAGGTTGTTCTCTTGCGCTCGAGGTGGTGCTTCCAATTGAGCTTTGGGTCTAGATAGACTCCAAGGTATTTAACTACTGTAGCGTATTATATCTCCTTATCCCAGAGCTTGAGACACTCAACGGGTTCGGGTTTGTATTTTCTGGTGAAAATCATGGCCTTAGTCTTGCTTGGATTAGCAGATAGACCTCTGGCCTGGCACCAGTCTTGGGTGGTCTTAAGTGCTTTGTCCATGAGCTCCTTAAGTATTGATAGGAAGTTTCCTCTGACTACTATGGCCACGTCATCAGCGTAGCCGTAGACAGAGAGGCCTAGGTTTTGTAGATCTATTAGGAGTTCGTCTACAACGATGCTCCACAAGAGGGGGGAGATGACTCCACCCTGTGGACAGCCCTTAGCAGGGATTCCCGTGATGGAGGTGTCGCCTTGATAGACGGTCAGATTCCTATTTGATAGCATACTCAATGTCCAGTCAATAATGGTCTCTGGTATTCCTCGTCTGTGCATAGCGTTTTTTATAGTTGCATATGATGTGGTGTCAAATGCTCCTTCGATGTCCAGGAATACTCCCAGAGCGTAACCTTTCGCCGCTAACTGTGTCTCTATTGTGCTCACCAGGTGATGTAGGGCAGTGTCCGTAGATCTGCCCTCCCTATAGGCATACTGAGCATCAGCAAGCGGTTGAAGAGCTAGGTGGTTGTTTTTCAAGTAGCCGTCAACTAGTCTCTCCAGTGATTTCAGGAGAAAGGAGGTGAGGCTAATGGGTCTGTAGTCTTTGGCAAAGATGTGGCCGTTCCTGCCTGCCTTTGGAATGAACGTGACTCTTGCGCTGCTCCAGGCATGAGGGACGTGTCTGAGGGCTATGCTCGCTCTGAGTACCTTTGTTAGAGGGCCCAGCAGCTGGCTTAACCCTTTTTGTAGTAGGACTGGGTATATTCCATCCGGTCCAGGTGATTTGTATGGGTCGAAGGTGCTCACGGCCCATTCTACTGCTTTTGGATTAACTATCTTGGCTGCAAGGGCCCACTCCCTGGGCTTGTGGAGCCTCTTGGAGTTCTCCCCTGCGGCAATTGGGTGTGAGGATTCCTGGAAGCCCGGAAAGTGTGTTTCCATTAGGAGCTTCAAGGTTTCCTTGGTGTCGCTTGTGTGTCCCCCCTCTGGTCGTTTAAGGCATCCCAGCTGGGGGCGGTTGTTAGAGCTGAGGATCTTGTTGAGCCTGGAGGCTTCGGAAGCTGTTTCCACGCTCTCACAAAAGTCCCTCCAGTGTTGTATTCGTTTCGGGCGTTTTTGTATTCCTCCCAAAGATGTTGCGAGTTAGTGTTGTGATTTCTCGCCCTATTGAAGCACCTTCTCAGCGTAAGCCTGAGCTTGGTCAGCTCTGGGTTCCACCATGGGACCTTTTTTGAGAGGTTTTTTTGTTTCAAAGGGCAATTCTGCTCGTAGGCGTCTATAACGGCATTAGACAGTGATAGTGCAGCTGTTTCTAGTTGCTCTTTGGTGTGGAATCGATTCGGAACCGTAGTGAGCTTGATAGCCAGGTCCCTATCGAATCCTTCCCAGTTGGTATTTCTAGGGTTGCGAGCCCACTGAATTTCCAATGAGTGCCGAAGCGTTAGATGGATCTGCCTATGGTCCGAGCCTGAGGGTTCATCTGAGACCCTCCAGTCTTGAACCAGGTCGGCCACTTCTTTTGTGCAGATCGTGATGTCCAGTACCTCCTGTCTTCTTGAGTCTATGAAGGTAGGTTCTGTTCCTCTGTTGAGGATGGTGAGTTCATTGCCTAGGATAAAGTCATGCAGGCTTACCCCCCTCGGGTTTATTATATAAGGTAGAATATAAGGTAAATTATTATTAAAATAAATGTTAGGCCAGTCAATTTGTAAATGGAAAAGACTCCGGCCTTGCAAAAGACCATTATTTTAGGACCTGTGCTAATAGCAAATCCTCACTTCAAAAAAGAGTAGCTCGCGGTCTATTCAGAGCTTCTCCAAGATCTTTGTGTAAGACGTTTTTTATAGAGTCGGGAACCATGACGATGTACTGGCGCTACATCCACCAAAATGTTATATTTGTTCGTAAATATATATCTAAGGTCTTGGCGAATAGTGATTTCCATCAACACAATAAGAGAAATAAATCTGACGCACACTCTAATCGATACCGGCGTAGGGAGGTGCATAAAAGTTTCTACACCAAAACGTCTATTTTTAAATATATAAATAAGGTCCCGGCGTAAATATATATCTAAGGTCCCGTCGAATAGTGATTTCCATCAACACAATAATAAAAATAAAATTGACCCTCACCTTAATCGACACCGGATTAACAAGCTGCACAATAGTTTCCTTCACCGAAACGTCTATTATTATAACAAGGTCCCTGCTCCTATCAGATGTCTTAGAGAATGCCAATTCAAAAAAATATTATTACAAAGCTTAATCAAAAATCCAATATATAACATCAGAAATTTGCATATTGCTGACTTCATATTCTAAAAGTAGAATTCTTTAAAATAAAGGAGAATAACCCGAGTGTTGACATTTGCCAAAGAGCGTAATTTTGATTTTTATCGACGAATGCCATATTGCTGGATTTGACCATTAATAAAAAAATACATTTTTATTGTAAAATTACCTATTTTCATGGCTATCTCATTATTACTACGATAATTATGGTTTCAGACATTGTACCCCTCATTTAATCAGCTTATTTCATTATTACAATATATTCTAATTATTGATGATTCTTTTACCGGTTATAAATGAGTTTAATTAATTTATAAAGTCAGAACTATCACAATAGTTAATTTCCTATAATTATTTACATTACTGCGAATATTAGACGAAATGAAGCATACAAGTGTAAACATGCCTACCTACTGGAATAGAATGAATTGGCCTGTGCGAGTTGCGTAATGCCCAAAAAACAGCGAAATCTTTGCACTTGTCCCACTTTTTGCTCTACATACTCTAAAATATGCGTGAAGAAGAAAATAATGAAACGGGTGAAGCTCTTCGAAGACGTTGTCGAAAGTTGCCAGAGTGCGCGCTTTGGTCTTCGTTTGGGAAATCGTCGAAACTAACAAATTTGGCCCCAATACGAGCCTTTTATGGCCCTATACGCGCCCACAATGATAGGTAAATAAAGGTCTAAAGAACATTTTGATTAAAGTATCCTCTTGATAAACTACTAAATACCATGAAAATTACATTCTGAAAATCATTGAAAATGTTCAAAAATACTTTAGCTGAAATCATATTCACACCGATTTAAATTTGTTGACGACAAGCGTAGCCTACTTAACCTCAGAGACAAAACGCCAAAGAACATTTTAAATAAAATGAAACACATACCGTTTGTAAAAGTTTTTCATTAAATTCCGCATATTTATTTATTTTTTGCAGCTTTCAACCTATTATAATTTTTTGGTGATATCTACTGAAAAACTAATTAAAATTAAAAGGTTTTGACTATTTTAGAGAGCTTATCAACTCGCTAAATTATAAATCGACACAGGGATATGTTATTTTAAAAATCGTGATCATAAAGTCATGTTGGCTTGTTATTATTGATCTTTTCCACACATTCCTTATCATATAAGCAGATTACATAAAACTTTGATCTTATGAAGCTTTATACCTTTAACTTACTATTCCTATAACTATAATATATAAACAAGATGAAATGGATTTACATTGTGAAGTTTGTGGCACCCGAAGTTTCGGCTATGCTACCACAGTTGTATAGGGCAGACTTCCCTGGACAACGACCAGGGTAGATTCCTCTGAACAACAAGTCTACCGTCAAATTCCTCTCGTTTATAATGTCGAGCTGCCACCGATAGTCTTCGATTTCCTTTCGTGTAACCATTTATTCCTGTAACCATTATATAGGGTATCAAATTGTTCAATGGTATAGTACGTTTTGGCAGCTAGGATTTTAATACGAAACACAACGTGTATGTAGATGGCACTCATAGTTCCAAATATTAATTATTTTCTCTTATGTCCAATATCGCGGCGTTCGTGAGATGGCAGTATGGCGGCGTTCTAGAAAACGCCGCTACGGTATCCTATTTCGTAATAAAATAACAATTTAAAACGAATGTTTAAATCATAGCTCCTATTATTATATACAGTAGATAGGTTTCAATACGTAATAATTATGCAGTTTATAATAATAATATCTTCATATTATTGCTGTAATGTAATCAGCATATAAAGAAATGCAGTAGATAGCATTAATAATTGCACGTTATTATGGTTATCATTGTTTAAATTATTTGGTTTATTAAAATCAATCAGTCCTTTATAAAAAAAACATCGATAATCAATGTTATTACAGATGGCCAAATAAATTGCTATCAGTTTTATCGGACAAAGCTATCAACGCCACCATTAATAAACTTTATTAATAATGTCAAAATAAAAATGACCGGTCATTGATTTTATGTATATCTGTATAAAACGTTCTAAAATATAATGAGCAACCAAGAAACTATTTTTTTATCTACATTTATACATTTAAAATCAACAAACAAAACGTACTTTTTCACGTACGTCTTTGATGATTTATCTTAAACGGAATAAGAAAAAATGAAAGCTATACCTAGCGCTTTCAAATAAACGACTTTAATTATATTCGACTCGACTGGGTAAACAGTATTTAATGAAGGTCCGATCTCGTAATTTTTAGATATTTTAAAATATTCTGATAAGCCTTTTAGAAGTGACAGGTCTTTATTGAAAGAGTGACATTAGCGACCGTATTCTGCGAACTCTTGACAGCTCACAGAGTAGGGAACAAAAGCCGGTTATGAATGATTAATTAACCGGATGAGATCGGTTAGGAAGAGAAAATTAACTTCATTCAAATTATCACCTCCTTAACTTTTAAATGGGTTACTGTTCACGCAACGGCTATATGAATAAATACAGCGATCAGGTCAATACACGGATTGGGAGGTCGTTTCTGAAGGGGTAGAAACCGAGGCGCCCGATGAAGTAGAAAGTATGCAAATTTAGACGATTGTTAATCGACGCTTCGTTCTTAATTGTGGATAGGCAATTTATCGAAGCAGAAAGTTATCTGAAATTAACATTATTTCTATCTAGTTAGGGAGCGGCAAGAGAGTGGGCGTTAAAGTATGGTGAATAAAAGGAGTATACCCATTAAATGCCCAATTAGTTAAGAAAAACATTGGTATTATTAGATACATAATAATATATCTTAAGAGGCCAAAACGTTCGCCAGGAAACGATTCATGTTACAATTTAAGAATAACCCTTATTGCAAACGAAAGAAGGGTTCAAAGTTTTTCGAATGGAAAGTTAATGCTTTTTTGTTTTTTAGTTCAAATGGCCTTATTGCCGTATTCGCTAAGCTGAAAATAGAAAATGAGTAAAGACAATATTATAAATAGGATAGAAAACGAATTTACCGCGTGAAATTTGTAGCACCCGACGTTTCGGTGACGTTGCAGCCGCCGTTGTCCAGGGTAGACTGGCGATAGTCTTCGATTTTATATGACAATATTCTAGGTATGAAGCTCAAGCAGTAAATTAAATATCGTAACAGTGTGATCGGCGCCTGAAATTCCTTAACGATCACATATAGCGTATTCGATTGATAAATGTCGTACTACATTTCGAGAAATAGGATTTAGATATTACATTCATAGTTCTCAAAATCAATAATCTTCTATTATTTTATTCAATATGGCGACTTTCATTGTATTGTATGACGGCGCACTCTAGATGGCGCTCTAAACACGCATATATGGTATTTATTAATAATATAAGATATATAATGTATAACATACGCATGTAAGGTATAAAATAATTCCAAAAGAATTTTTAAATCATGGCTCTTTTTATTTTAATCCCATTTTTTTAACATAAATATGTCTAATTTTTTTTTGATATTCAGGTTTCAAATCCGTAATAATTACGAAATTTTATGTTGAGATAGACTATTAAATGACATTCTATCGCTCTGTATTATTTCTAAGATGTAATCAGAATGTATATAAATGCGATAAATGGCACTAAAATTAAATATTATTATTGTTATCATTGTTTAAAGTATTGGGTTTTTATAATCGATCAGGCCATTATAAAAAAACATTAATTATCAATGTTACTACAGATGGAAAATAAATTGCTATTAGATTCATCTGACGACGCTGTCAGCGCCACAATTATTAAACGTTATTAGCAATGTCAAAAAAAAATACGGCTCATTGCTTTTATGAATATTTGTATAAAAACTGTTTGATCGCTAATTCTACAATTATAAATTTATGAATGAACTAACAATGATCTACCTTTTAATCCATTAAATAATATCTATCTATACTAATATTATAAAGAGGTAATGTTTGTAAGTTTGTAGATTTGTATGTAGGGGGTAATCTCTAAAACTACTCATTCGACTTAAAAAATTCTTCCACTAATGGAAAGCTACATTATCGAGTAATGCTATAAGCCAGGGGTTCCCAAAGTGTGCGCCGCGGCGCCCTGGTGCGCCGTAGAAAGAAAAGAGGGGCGCCGTGAGTCGATCCTCTATCATTATCCGAAACCACAAATATTCGCGGCCCGAAACATATAGAACATAGGTACATACTCGTCGCCGTCGCTCACTCGCCGAAAAATACCTACGGGCTTGAAAACCTAACGGTTTTCAAGCAAGGAACCCCTCCCACGTCTTTACCCGACGGCGACTGCTTGCTTGCAACACAATATCCGTTTACCAAGTCAGTAGTCAAGCTAGCCGCGCGAAGGGACGGACGTGTCGTCGTGTTGTGTTTCGCTTTATTTGCCGTTAAAAGTTTCACGCAAAATGGACAGATTTTTATTAAATAAACAAGTCGGTAGTTCAAGTGATAGTGGTAAAGCATCTACCAGTGGCGGCGGGGAACCAAAGAAGCGAAAATATCGTAAATACGATGATAGCTATTTGGACTTTGGTTTTACTTCAATAGAAGTAAACAATGAAGAAAAACCGCAGTGTGTTCTTTGTTTGAAAATACTTTCATCCGAAAGTATGCTTCCAAGTAAATTAAAGCGACATCTCGATACAATTCATCCAACTATGGCTGAAAAATCGCATGATTTTTTTCACCGGAAACTACAAAATTTAATAAAAACAAAAAACGTGTTCACTCAGCAAGCCACAGTACCTAACAACGCACTGTTAGCATCATTCAAGGTGGCATACAGGGTGGCAAAATGCAAAAAACCTCATACTATTGCAGAAGAGCTTATTCTACCGGCTGCTCTCGACATGGTGAATATTATGGTGGGAGAATCGGCTGGAAAATTAATTTCCAAGGTGCCCTTATCTAACAATACTATTAGTCGAAGAATCCATGACATAGCTGAGGATCTCAATTACCAATTAATTGAAAAAATGCAAAGCAAGGAATTTGGTTTGCAATTTATTTATTTATTTTATTTATTTATTTATTAAAGGTAAAGCACAAAATATAATTTACTGCAGCATTACAAAAAAAAAAAATGTGTTTGGACCAGTAGCGAAAAATAGAGCACACTGCAGTATCTTGGTCACTGCGTCAACACCGCATAACTAGGCCTAGGCCTGTACTAAGGCAGGTGTACCAGGAAATATTTTACCTGTGCACACAAAAAAGTAAAAAATTAACAACTAAACTTAAAAATTAAACATGTTAAAAAAATAAATTAAAATATCATCAAGAAGTATTTCAAATTCTAATCATAAAATTATCGAGTAAATAAATAAAAATCGAAATTATAATAATAGTAAATAGATAGATAGATACCTACTCAGTAAAATAAACAAATAAAATAAAATAAGAATAAAAATAAAAATCATACGAGATAGTCAAATAATTTGTGGCTCTTTTCACGGCCTTCATTTATTAGCCACATATGGCTCTGTTTCTTAAAGCAATCTTTAGACTGAATTGTTTTAATGCCATCTTCTAAAAGGTTATATGTCCTGGGGCCCAAAACAGTAAAATGCCTTTGACCAAAAGAGGTCATCATTCGGGGAATATCTATTTTTTTAGCAACGGATCGCCTTGTTGGATGCATTTGTTGTGAGAAAGTCCTGTTGCATTTGAATTGAATAAAATTTACACAAAATTTTAAATAAAGCTGTCTTAAATCCAATACTTCATATTCCAAAAACAATTTTTCCGATGAGTACCTGTAAGGCTTACACGTGATGATTTTTATAATTAGTTTCTGTGCCACCTCTGCTGGGTAAATAGTCGTTTTTGCACAGGCTCCCCAGCCAATGATTCCATAGCTTAGAATACTTTGGCACAAGGCATAGTATGTTGTTTTTAATGTCTTGGGGTCTAAAATATTCCTTATATCTCTAAACAAGAAAGCCAGACGCCTGACTCTGGTGGAAACTAAGTCTATGTGGTCAGCCCATTTGAGGTGATTATCCACAATTATGCCTAAATACTTCAACGATAGTGCTTTTTGCAATGGCGCACATTTACAATGTTTAAGGCTCCCGCATTGATGAATTGTTATGGTGTTTATTGCAGGTGGCTGCCCTCTCTTATCTATACTGAATGCTAAATATTTCGTTTTATCAATGTTAAGCGTGAGTAAGGAGACATCAAGCCATTTCTTAATAGTATCCATATCTGCATTTGCCTTAGTAAATACACGCTGCCAGCTACTATCATTGAATATTACTACAGTGTCGTCTGCGAAGGAAATAGCTTTACTTGGTGTTAGATTGTAAAGATCATTTATATATATAAGGAATAATACAGGCCCCAAGACACTGCCCCGTGGAACACCATATGACAGGCTATTCGTTGCGCTGGAGTAGTCTCCAATTGAGGTGATTTGTGTCCGTCCGATTAAATAGCTTTCAAACCACTTATAAGGCGTGTCTCTTATTCCTATTGCCATTAACCGATGTAAAAGAATATCATGGGCTACCGTATCGAACGCTTTCGATAAATCAAGAAAGACAGCAAGACATTTTTCACCTTTGTCAACGAGCTCGACTATTGTTTTCGTTACTTCCGCAATTGCATCAGAGGTGCTCACTTCTTGTCGGAATCCAAATTGTTTGGGGGACAAAAAGTTGTTATTATCCAAATAATCAACAAGCCTTTTCTTGACTACTTTTTCTATTATTTTTGAGAGAGTATTTAATATCGAGATCGGTCGGTAATTATTGAGATCTGTTTTGTCACCGCTTTTAAATACAGGAACGACTTTTGCACATTTCAGGCACTCTGGAAATATACCTAATTTAAAGCTTAAGTTTATTATGGACGTTATCGGTGAAGTCAAATGATTATTGGCACGTTTATATACTTCGCTGGTAAGGCCATCAATTCCTGAGGATGTAGATTGCTTAAGTGACGTAATGATTTTAGCCACCTCAATAGTCGTTGTAGGGGTCAATAGAAAAGAAATTGAGGAATCTGCTATTTATTTTCATTCTGTACGCTTATTTGCTATGTACGCTTTCTGGCTGACAATATTATTGTCGAAGACCTTTTATTCTGCAAAAGCATTACCAATAGTGCGAAGGCCCAAGACTTGTTTAAAATTCTTGACAATTTTATTGCAGAAAATGGTTTAGATTGGAAAAAGTGTATTGGTGTATGTACTGATGGTGCTCGATCCATGTCTGGCAGGTATGGAGGTATACAAGCGCTTATTCGTGAAAAAGCACCGAATGCTATATGGATCCATTGCATCATCCATAGGGAAGTTCTTGCATCCAAGTCAATGAGCTCTAAACTGAACGAAGTACTAGAATGTGTCATTTGTGCAGTAAACTACATAAAAACTAGGCCTCTAAAGGCCAGACTTTTTAAAAACTGTGCATAGATATGGGAGCTGAATTCACGATGGCTTTCACGTGGAAATGTCCTATTTCGTGTGTTCGAATTACACGAAGAAATTCGCACTTTTTTACAGGAAGAACGTCATGAAAACGCCAAATATTTTACTGAACCAGATTTTTTGCTAAAACTAGCGTACTTATGCGATATATTTGAGAAACTAAATAATTTGAATCTTTCTTTACAAGGCAAAAACACGCACATTCTGAAACTATCGGAGAAAATTGCGGCGTTTAGGAAGAAACTGCAGTTGTGGATAAAAAAAATGAATGAAGGCAGCGGTCAAGATTGCTTCCCGCAATTGTATAAATATGCGGCAGCTAATGAACTGGTTGTCTCACAAGACCTGATGGCCCTTTTCACGGAACACCTATCGAAGCTCACAGAATGGTTCTCGACGTACTTTGAAGATGATGATGTCGAAAAATATGCATGGATCCAAGATCCTTTCCATGCACAAGCTCCGCCAGGATTCACAACACAAGAGCAAGAGAGTCTCATTGAACTCTCTTGCGACAACAACCTCAAAACGAGATTCACCAGTTCCGATTTGGTGGAGTTTTGGTTATCGATTCAAAATGAATATCCAAATTTAACTTCGAAAGCTTTAAAAATTTTCATTCCTTTTGCCACATCATATTTATGTGAAGCTGGATTTTCAGCTGTAGCTGTAATCAAGAACAAATATCGATCAAAGATCAATGTGGACCAAGAAATGAGAGTAGCAGTCTCAAGTCTTATTCCCCGCTTTGAAAAACTGTGCGGAAATCATCAATCTCACCCGTCACATTGAGTTGACTGAGTAACTATGGTATTTCATTTATTTCTTAAGTCTTTTTTGTTGTTCTCTGTTTCAATTCTGAATTCTTATAAATATAATAAAACTAAATTTCATATTGTGGATGTTTTATTTTTGTGCCTATCTACCTAACTACTATTATTAAAGGTACCTATTTCTTTCGACTATAATATATATTATATATATATATATATATATATATATATATATATATATATATATATATACACTATATCTATTCCACATAGCTTACTAAAGTAGGGCGCCGTGACAAAATACTAAACTTGTAAGTGCGCCGAGGGCTGAAAAAGATTGGGAACCCCTGCTATAAGCTATACTTTATTGTGATAAATATTAGTTTTTGATGCAAAATCACGATATTTGTAAATCAAGCCGGAGAAAATGTACTGGTGATGTGCTTTATCGGCGTGCGCTGACGAAACGGTTTGGTATATTTGAAAACTATGTAGGAGGAAAACGTCGGCCTTAAATAAATCTATAGAATAGTGTGCGTTAGTATACATCCAACTTTTATATTTAAGCTACAATAAGTGTTTTTATGTTTAAAATGTCCTCTGTTGGAATTTACGAGCCTTTACCTTTAAGCCAAATTTCGTTAATCTCGGAAAGTTCTTAACAGATTGCTTTGAAATTTTTACAAAACGTTGCATTCCTGTAGACTCGTGTTTTAGAATAATTGATTTATTGATTAAATAATTGATAATTGATAAAAAAAACTATTTTTAATTATTTCGTGTGATATTGCGTTAGAAGTATGCGCAGAACGCGAGATTAAAAGTGTTCCATTTCCAAATAACTGCCAAATGTACGATAAAATCAATGATATATTTTTTCTCGCTTAGCATTTCAATGTTTTCGATCGCATTGTTAAATTAGATTTTCATTGACTTTAATTTATTTTAATTTTGATTTAATTATTTCGTGAGACATTGCGTAGGAATTGAGCTGTGTCGTTTACCAAGGCGTTTATTTCTTGAGTATACTCGTATGTAGTTTACTCTTTTATTTTGTCATTGTTTTCCATTTTCGTTTTTTTACCTGTTTTTCTTAGTTTTTAGTACAATTGGCGGTCAAATTAAGCTGTATCGATCAATTTTCATGCGAATTAAAATTATATCGTAAAATTGAATATTCATAGATTTCGATTTATTTTGATTTTGATTTAATTATTTCGTATGGCATTGCATTGGAATTACCAATGCTGTGTTATAAGCTGTGTCGTTTACCATGGCGTTTATTTCGCGAGATAGATTACAATTTTTTTCATTATTTTTAAACCCTGTATTTACTTAACCACCGGTCTTGAAGTCTTGATTTACTACAAATCTTGGAAATGAAAATTTACTCAAATCCCGTCATCTAATCGAGCTGAAATTTCGCTCACAGATATTACTTCGTTGACAATATATTATAAACTCAACCTAAAACATTGACAGACTTAAGGGAGGGGGGGGGGGGGAAGGGCTGGGTCCTGTTTATTTCGTTAGGTGGATCGGTCGCGTTGTACACTAACTAGCATAGATAGAGCTTTAATATTTCGTACACATATCCCCCAAACGGGTTGATGTGCACCTTGAAACGATTTTCGGAATTCGAAATATTTTTCAATTTGTTAATCCTTTAATCGAATCTATTTTCTTTTCTCAAAATACGTTGACATCACGTGGTCTATTGAAAGTCATATTTTTTTAAACGTGCTTTTTTGCAGAAATACAAATATCGAAAAGATACCGTATGAAGATATATTAAAGACATAGCAGAAATATTAACATTTTGCATTCGTGGTTTTAACATATGCGTGAATAGAAATTACTTTTCGTAATTATGCATGTACCTACTCAATTACAAATTCCAAATTTCATTAACAAACCTCTTGTCCAAACTTTAGAATTGTGCGGTTAAAATCTAGACCCGGATTGCTTCTCACATGGACACGTATATATTGCGGGTTCTAGAGTCGGCAAACCAGATAATATCTATATCTGCGCAGACAATGGAACAACAAAAAATATTGTATATCCACAAGCATTTTTAAATTAAACATACATAATAGAAACGTGTGCTGTCTCCTTTCTTTCTTTTCCATATAACTAGACTAAGCCACAGCAACGCGTGGCCGGGTACAGCTAGTACTATATAAATCTATACTAAAACCATAAATGATACCACTTAATCTATTAAAAACCGCTGATTTTCCAACACTGAGCATTCAAGATAATAGTTTTATCTAGTGTTATATCTTTAAAAACAACAAACAAAACATACTTTTTCACGTACGTCTTCGATGATTTCAAAGCTCGATTTATCTTAAACGAAGATACGAACATATACATGCTATATTGTTTAAAAATAAAAGATTTAAATATTATTCGACTCGACTGGGTAAACCTTCATTAATAAAGGCCCGACCTACTAATTTGTAGACATTTTAAAATACTCTGATAAGCCTTTCGGAAGTGACAGGTCATTATTGAAAGAGCGACATTAGCGACCGTATTCTACGAACCCTCGAAAGCTTGCATTGTAGGGAACAAAAGCCGGTTATGGATGATTAATTAACTTGATGAGATCGGTTAGGATGAGAATATTAGCTTCATTCAAATTATTATTAATCGCCCACTTAACTTTTAAATGGTTTATATTTCACGAAACTCTATATGCATAAATATAGCGATTAGGTCAGTATACGAATTGGGAGGTCGTTTCAGGAGGGAAAGAAACCAAGACGCCCGATGAACCAGAAAGTATGTAAATTTAGACGTTTGTTAATCGGCGCTTTGTACGTAGTTATGGATAGGCAATTTATCGAAGCTGAATGTTATATGTCATTAATTATTTATAGTTAGGGAGCGTTATTTCTATATAGTTAGGGAGCGGCAAGTAAGTGGGCGTTAGAGTTGAGTGAATAAGGGGAGTTATACTCATTAATAGGCCAATTAGTTAATAAAAACTTTGGTATTATTAGATAGATCTTGAGATAACAAAGCACCGCGACCGTCATAAAGTGATTCATGTTACAATTTGAGAATAGCAGCCGTTATTGCAAACGTGTCTAACTAGGCGATAATTTGGCCCGTCTCCCGTAAATTATTTGGACCCACCACCTGTATATACACATAAATATACCAATTTTATAAAATATATAGCTATGTAATAAATATATACATTTATAGTTGAAATTTAATAAAATTTAATTAAGAAAAATAGATAAGTGATACTAAATAAATTGTCGTGCGTTGAGAAGAAGTTGATCAGATTTTACATATCCCTTGTTAAGTAGCCATCTATTAAGGTTTGCTTTAAATATTTTTATGTTAGGATAAATTTTCATGTCTTCACTAAGGGAATTATATAATTTTGGGGCTATGTAGAATATATGTCTCTGGGCAAATGTTGTCCTGACTGACGGAATTATATAACTGATACTCGCGGACATTGTTGTGTTCAGATTGTTTTGAGTTCGTGCATGGTCATCTCTAGATTTGTAGAATGCAAGAAGCGCTTGCTTAATGAATAACTGTGACTATATAGCGTATTAGATTGATCAATGTCGTACTACAATTTGACAAAACAGCATTTATATATCGAAATCATATTTCCTGAAATTGATTAATCTTCTATTGTCTTGTTCAATATGGCGACTTTCATTGTAAATTAGTATGGCGGCGCTTTGTAGATGGCGCTCTAAACACGCATATGTCGTATAAAATAATAATATATGGTATTTACGGTATAAAATACGCATATATACGCACGTCAGGAAACCAGAACGAGAAACACCAAAGACGAACCTTACAATAACCGTGCGGAAACCAGGCGGAAACAGTAGGAGGCAAAGTCGAAATTGCAATGATGTTGCGGGGAAAGGATGATGACTCAGTGCGATGTCGCCACCGCAATCACGTTAACATGATGCCTCGGACGAGTCCCCAAAACCATAAATGTTTAATAATTTTAGTAATGTATTTCAATGTTAAAATATAATCGATACACTAATATATTTTTTACATAATTATAACTTTTTCACCAAAGTTTTATTAAGTTATAATTCCTTGCATTTGATATATGATTAGTCTGTCATAACCATTCTTTTATTTTATTTACTTATATATTGTTATTAAATTTATAAATTGTAAAGCAGTCTTTATAGGCTTTGCTAATCCATTGCAAAGTTTGAAGCAATTATAATTATCAAACGTGGCATAGCTGTTACTGTTGCGACTTGTGGTATTATTGCATGATTTGCGGGATAAATTGTATGGGAGCACAGCACGGCTGTAGCACTCAGGCTATTATTATCTCGGAGCTCATTTGTGGAGCCTCTCGCCATATCCACCGCACTCCGCATCACAGTACGAATTCGATAGAGGGTTTCCATTCGATGCAGCGTAGACCACAATCGGAATAACAATTTTGACTGTCATGCTACTCTGCTTTTGACATTGTTTTTTAAATAATGAATTTAAATTGTACGTACCGTTTTTTGAATTCTACGAACAGTTTAATAATATTCCTGTAATATTTCTACTACGTTATTTTGTTTATTTCGTAGTATAATTTATTATAACTCAGTCATCTGGTGTATAATTTAATACTAATACCTTCCAATGATCGAGCGTATTCAAAAAAAAATATTTATTACCGAAAATACAATATTTTTAATATTCCAGTCCGATTTTGTTATAGAAATGGTACCTAGGATACAACGCTCAGGAAACGCGTCGATATGTTTCCCTAAAAAATCACTATTTATTTACCAGCGATACTAGGCCGGATTGCGTTTCTTCTCGAACTAAAATTGGAAATTAGTTCATGCGCACGGGACAGAGCAATATGTTGGAGAGAAATATGAAATGAACGATCGTCGATTATCCGGCATCAAAACTACCAGTTGGAACTTATAGCTATCGGAATAAGTTTGAACCCATTTCGTGCCACTTTATTTTCGGTGGGTAGTTTGCATGCGGACAAATCAGCGTTTATTTCACATTCCGCTCTATCGTACTGCCTTGTCTCGTTCACATGAACTTCGTCCCGATATTGGTTCACGAAGAAACGCAATCGAGCAAACTATGTAATTTTGAATTATACATAGCGGTAAATTACATAGCGAGGATATGGCATATTATATTGTTTAATGTGCCGTAATATCGTATAAATATTTTTGTAGTAAGCTATGTTTGTATATTTATCCCTAATTCCTTACCCACTGAGATGAACATCTTTTGCATATCCCTTTGGCAGCTAAAATGGCAATTCCCTGCTATCTGATGTTGATCGTATTTTTTGTTTTACTTAGTTTTAATTTATTATGTTTTCTATTAATGTCAGCATTTGTTTACTTATCTAAGTCAGTTATTATGGACTTGTATACTCTAGTTTTCATTTTTAAGGCGACATGATACCTGGGAACGACCATATCTGAGGAATTTTAGTTTTATGAGTTGTTTGAAAAATATAAGCCTTCATTTGAAAAAGTTTTTAAGTAAATCCCTTATAAGAAACCAATTTAAAATTTGGACTCAAAAAGTTGCTCATTGCCTTGGACATTAAGGCTACTGACTTCAAAAACTTTCAGGCGCGTTTACTCCTACAATGTAAGCGGTGAGTGTGTTTTATTATAATTTCATTATATTGACTGGTTAATTTTTTAGGGCAGCACTTAGCCACATTTATTATTTAGGCCTTAATTAATTACAATTAATTAATTATAATAAATTTTTAAAAATAACGTGAGAGCGCTCTGAGAGTTACTTTCAATATGGGATTCGTAATCGATAATGAGTTACGATGGTACCTACATATTGATGCTTTATGTGATAAATTGGAAAGAGCGTGCTATATGCACTCTATCGCATCGCTTCATTTGTCGATTTATCAGCGCTGCGCATGTATTACTTTGCATATTTTCATCCACTGCTAACGTACGGCGCGGAGTTATAGGGGCGAGCAGCCGACAGGCAGAGGGCCTTCGTTATGCAGAAGCATGCAGTCCGCTCAATAGCGCGTGTGACGCTTGATACGCCAGCTAGGCCTCTGTTTAGAGATCTCTGCATCATGACGCTGCCGTCCATTTAGATAATGGAAGTAGCGCTGTTCGTTCGCAGAAATCTAGCCAATTTTGAAGTGAATAGTGTGCATCACCTCTATCCAACAAGATCCCGTAGCATGCTACGTTCGGTAAGTCATGCATTATCTACGTCGGAGAAGCTAGCCTATATCGTCGGCCCAGCGGTTTACAACAAACTCAGCGAGCACATTAGGCAGGTGCAATCTCTTGACGTGTTTAAGAGACGCCTTAAGAGGTACCTCACAGATAAGGCGTTTTACTCACTGGAGGAATATTACTCGAGTGAAGTCTAAAATGCTTTGGTGGCTGAAGTGTTTAATGATCTCTTTGCATTTTGTCTTGTTTTTCCTCTTTTTTCATTATTCTTGTGTTTTTTTTTTCGTTTTTTTGTTTATTGTTATTTTTTCTTTACGATAAAAAAAATATTTGTTTGCTAATATGTATGGATGTTTGCTAATCTGTAGCTGACTTGTATACCAGTATACTAAAAAAATGAATATGAATATGAATATGAATAAATAATATGCTTTGCAATTAACACCCTTATACCACCACTGCGTAAAGATAGTTATTCTGTGCTAGCGCTGCGATTAACCATTTAGTATGTGTCTGGTTCCCGTCCCGCTAGCGGACGTGGAATCTGCGCTTGACGCTTCGTCAACGCTGGATATTTATTGGTCAAACCCTACAAAATTGACTCCGCCTATTTTTTCACGTGTCCGCCCATTTCGGATATTTTTCTGAGGTCTCATGTCGCCTTAAGGGCGAATTGAATTCATCTGTAATGCTAATTTATTTAAAATAAATGAATCAATAAATGTTGGAGAGGAATTTCAGCCATTGTCCAAAAAGTGGCAGGACTTCAAGCGCCCGTCCGGATAAGTCGTTCATCGTGGGGAGGTAGTTCTGGATTTCGACAGCACTTTGACTGCTCCCGGACGTAAGCACTTAACGGTTCCGTGCAACTTGGGTCTGATGACCTGTCTGTTATCTTAGGACGGCTCAACTCATAATTCAGCTTCGGTACCCATCCGGTAGCCTCGTGGAAGAGAGACTAACCTTTATAAGCCCTGTCGTGAACAGGTGGGATCGTATGTTCCAATGTTAGGGGAATCATTTTGGGCGGTATTGGGCTGTTTGCGCATCGTGCGGCGTCAGTCAATCGATGGCGTAATCCAGCGAATAATCGTGGGAGACTGGAAACGTATCTTTTCTATAGAGCGGGTAGTGGCTGAACTGATGTCGGCTACCTTTGAAACGATCCGTTGGCCACCCGATCCCGGGTGACCTTAACAGGATAAGGGCGCCACGGATCCGCGATAAATTCTATATGAATTGCCGCTAATGTCAGGTAGAGACTGCGCAAGCGACCTAGAATCCGTGACCAGACTGGAGGATGGAGAAATCCGTTCGAATCTGCACTTCCTAGTGCCTCGCGGTATGGCGTTGGACTCTTACCGGATTGTTGTCGTAGTTATACTGTGATACGTTTACTCCATTGGACAAAAAATATATGACATACAACTCTCAATGCTTCGGAAATTATGAAAAAACGCTGCATCTTAGGCTCGAATGTTTCGACCTTTGATGCGGTGCTAAGAATGTAATTAAAATCCGGTGACCCGAAATATGATGTGGCGGCAAGATTGCCGCCACACCGCCGTTATAATTTGCGAAGTAACAGGAGCAGTTTGTCGCCTACCCGCAGAACAACAGATGACGATTGACAATACGTTAATCTACCCTGGACAACGGCAGCTGCAACGTCGCTGAAAGGTCTGGGGTACAAACTTCACGTGGTAAATCATATTTATAGTAATAACAAACCTTTAACTGGAAAATCCGACACTCGCGCCCTAACTTCCAGTTGCACCCAGATTAGTCCGGTCTCCCGACTGGTTACAGGTTCAACGTCGCTTGCATGGTCCTCTTCCTTACGTAGCGGTGATACGGTGTCTACCGAATCTATCGCGAACCACGGCATCCTTTGCCCGGCTGTTTACCCGGTATCAGATAGCCGATTGGTCGTTTCAAGAGCAGTCGCCATAAGCTTAACAACTACCCACGCTCAATAGGAATCATTATTGTTTTCAGACTCCCCCGGCTGACGCTGCACGGTACGCAAACTGTCCAGAAGCGTCCGAAGGTTGACTCCTAGGGAAACTGGCCCGCAGGCCAGGGTTCTACCCGAGCTCGCACTTCTACGTGGATGCCGCCGGATGGGTGTTGACCTGTGAGTTTGACCGACCCTAAACGCATGGGTCTTAGTGGCCTAACTTCATTAGCTCCATTCTACATTTCGGCAGCTAGTATTTTAATACGAAACGCAACGTGTAAATGGTACATTTTTTTCCAAATATTGATTAGCTAATCATCTCTTACATTCAATATTGCGGCGTTTGTAGAATAGCAGTATGGCGGCGAACTATATATGGATTTCTAAAAACGCCTATACGGCAGCATACCTCGAAATGAAATAATAATCTTATATATAAAAATGAATCGCCGTGCGTTAGTCTCGCAAGATCTCGGAAATGACTCGACCGATTTTAATTATTTTTCTTTTATTTTGTTTGGCTTGATTCAGGGGTGGTTTACAAAAAAAAATATTTAGGAAAAACTCAAAGAAACAACTGAAAATCGAAAAAATCGAAATTGGTCATTTTGGGAACATTGGCCACTTTCTAGATGGCTATCGCGGCGATCGTATTATTTGACATCTGCGCTATCCATAACTGTTATTCATTCCGTACAATGTGTAAAATTTTAAAAAATCGAAAAGTTAAAAAAGTCAAAAAAGTCGAAAAAGTCGAAAAAGTCGCAAAAGATGAAAAAGTCAAAAAAGACAAAAATGTAAAAAAAAGTCAAAAAAGACTCAAAGAAACAACTGAAAATCGAAAAAATCGAAATTGGTCATTTTGGGAACATTGGCCACTTTCTAGATGGCTATCGCGGCGATCGTATTATTTTTGACATCTGCGCTATCCATAACTGTTATTCATTCCGTACAATGTGTAAAATTTTAAAAAATCGAAAAGTTAAAAAAGTCAAAAAAGTCGAAAAAGTCGAAAAAGTCGCAAAAGATGAAAAAGTCAAAAAAAGTCAAAAAAGACAAAAATGTAAAAAAAAAGTCAAAAAAGTCGGAAAAGTAAAAAAAAGTAAAAAAAGACAAAAAAGTCGAAAAAGTCAAAAAAGTCGAAAAAGGCAAAAAAGTCCAAATCGAAATTGGTCATTTTGGGCAATAGGCCACTTTCAATAGATGGTGTTCTGGCGATCCTATTGTTTGACAGCTGCGCCATGACTGTTATTCGTTCCGTGTAATTGTGTAACATTTCAAAAAGTTGAAAAGCCAAAAAGTCAAAAAAGTCAAAAAAAGTAAAAAAGACAAAAAAGTCGAAAAAGTCAAAAAAGGCGAAAAAGACGAAAAAGTCAAGAAAGTCGAAAAAGTCTAAAAAGTCAAAAAAGTCGAAAAAGTCGAAAAAGAAAAAAAAGTCGGAAAGTCAACAAAGTTAAAAAGTCGAAAAAAGCAAAAAAGACGAAAAAGGCAAAAAAGTCAAATAATGCAAAAAAGTTGAAAAAGTCAAAAAAGTCAAAAAACTCGAAAAATGCGAAAAAGTTGAAAAAGTCGGAAAGTCGTAAAAATCGGAAACGCCAAAAAAGTCAAAAATGTCGAAAAAGTCAAAAAAGTTTAAAAAGTTGGAAAAGTCGGAAAAGTTGAAGAAGTCGTTAAAGCCGAAAAAATCGAGAAAGTCGAAAAAGTCTAAAAAGTCGGAAAATTCGAAAAGTCGAAGTGGGAGTCGAAGTGAAAGTCGATTTCGATGTCGATTTTCGAGGGTTAAAGGATGGCGCTAGGTTGGGGGTGGGGTTGTGGTAGGATTAATGATATTAATATTCAGATGAATTACAGTCCTGGCTACTTGACATGAAAGTCCGGTACATGACAGAAAGGTGACATCCGACAATGCCGTCGGATATAAATCCGACATTGCAAATGCCTGCAGTGATGGCGAATAAAGAGTTGTCATATTTGGGCATGATATCACCCAATCGTCCAATGCACGATGCATTTAACGACGAGTTACAAAGAGAACAACACTACGACCCAGAATCATTAGCCTAAGCTGTTCGTACAAATTTTAATGATTCGCAATGGAATCAACAACAAAAGTCTGCGTACGAAATTTTGATAGATGCTGTGAACAAAGGAAATGGTGACATTTACTTCCTGGATGCTCCCGGAGGAACTGCTTCTCAATTTCATTAGTTTTGGCGAGGATTCGATCGCAGAATGAAGTTGCCTCAGCATTGACTTTGTCTGGAATAGCAGCGACTTTGTTAGAAGGCGGACGAACTGAAAACCTACCTTGAAAATGCCACTGAAAATTCAAATCAATGAGACACCAGCCTGCAACATCGCCAAAAACATCGATATGGCGCAGGTTCTACAGATATGCAAATTGATCAATAAGAATGTTGAAAGCTCTTCGAGTGAAGCCGTGATTCTGTTTTCCGGTGATTTTCGTCAGACTCTTCCAGTTATTCCACGTTCAACTGTAGCTGACGAACTAAACGCGTGCTTAAAATCATCAAATTTGTGGCTACATGTGAAGACACTCCGATTGACGACTAACATGCGAAAGTTTTTGCAACAAAATCAAAATGCAAATGAGTTTTCGAAGCAATTGTTGTACATTGGTAAAGGGAAATTTGCAGTTGACACCTCGACCGGATTCATCACATTGTCCACTGATTTCTGTCAGTTGAGCGAATCGAAGGAGGAACGCTGTTGGCGTGTTTTTCCGAATTCCATAATAAACCGACCGAACGAGCCAATTAGCGATGAAAAACAAATATGTCGATGGCCTCAACGCGACCATTCAAAATGTAATTCAGGGACAGTTGTTTGCCTTCAAATCGATAGAAACAATTATTAACCAGGATGAGGTAGTCAACTATACCACAGGATTTTTGAATTCGCTGGGATTACCTGGATTGCCATCTCACATTTCCAATAGAAATTAGGCTCAGTCATAATGATGCTGTGTAACATCAATCAACCTCGACAATCAACATCAATCAACGGATTTGCAAATCGATTTTAAACGGCAGCAATTCCCCGTGCGTCTGGCCTTCGCGATGACAAATCACGCGTGTTGAATGGAATTTTCGTATTTCGCGCATGGACAACTGTATGTCCCGTGTTGGCCAAGCCATCGGTCGGAAAACCATAATTTTTCTTTATTTACGCGCCGAAAAACAAAACGAAAAACATAGTTTACCAGAATGTTTTGTGTTGAATGTGAACTGCATTTATATTTCATCTTTCAAATTATATACATTGAATTTATTTTAATTACAAACGACTTTCATCGTCATTTTTTCATCGACAGCCATATTATAGATTTCAATGAATTGGATTTGGAAGGTTGATTAGGATTAATAAACGCTTATGAAGAGTTACAATCAAATAAATTTTAGGTGGTACGAAGTTCACCGGGTCATCTAGTATATTATAATAACGAACGAATATTTATCATAGCTTTTATTATTTTAATATTATTTACATAAAGATGCTAAATTTTTATTTGATATACAGGTTTCAATTCGTAATAATTACGCACTTTTATCTTCAGGTAAGACTAATAGATAGCATTATATCCATCTGTAAATTAGTTTGAAAATATAATCAGCCTATATAAAAAAAAATGCGACTAAATGGCACTAATAATTAAATGGAATTATTTTTATTACTGGTATATTTGGTTTTTCTAACCAATCCGTCCTTTATAAAAAAACAATTCATTATCAATGTTTTTTGGATCGTCAAATAAATTGCTATAAGTTTCGCCATGCAATGCTATTAGCGCCACCTGCATATCGCCGGTGTCGAAGGATTGCCAAAACGTGCTATGGCTTTGAGCAATCTAATACTCTGTATAATCAATGGTACTATAATATGAAGCAGTTAATATGTTTAGACTCGCCAAGCAAACTTATGACTAAACCTAAGCGAGGCGTTAGGGGCTCTCTAGACGAACAAGCATGCTTGTCAAGCATCGCGTCGCGGGCTGGGAAGGGATCGTAAACCGCAAGAATTATGCTTTTTTTTTTTATATTTACCTAAAATGCTTAATTTTGTAGTTTATACCAGGGAGTCACGTTATTTAGAAGTAAACGATTGATGAATGTTGTGACTCCCTGGTATAAAACTACAAAATTAGGCAATATTAGTAAATATTTAAAAAAATATTTGTATAATTCCTGCGGTTTACGATCCCCTGCCAGCCCGCGACGCGATGCTTGACAAGCATGCTTGATCGTCTAGAGAGCCCCTTAGGGTGTCAAAACCAAAATGACTACGATTTTAAGGGGCTCTCTAGACGATCAAGCATGCTTGTCAAGCATCGCGTCGCGGGCTGGAAGGGGATCATAAACCGCAGGAATTATACAAATATTTTTTTTAGTTTATACCAGAAAGTCACGTTAATTAGACGTAATTGATTGATGAATGTCGTGACTCCCTGGTGTAAAACTACAAAATTAGGCATTATTGGTAAATATTTTAAAAAATATGTGCATATTTCCTGCGGTTTACGATCCCCTCCCAGCCCGCGACGCGATGCTTGACAAGCATGTTTTATCGTCTAGTAGAGAGCCCCTAACCAAAGCCCAGATTAATGAAAGAAATTACAAACAAAAACACTTTTGCGAGGGGAGAAACTCCTCAATAACAAACGAAGCACTCCTGCAAAATTAGCATAAAAACATCACTCCGCCCGACATCGACGACGCGCAAGCAACCTGAAACGTATTTAAAACACCGAAGAATAACAAACCCACTTTAGTTCAGTCGAGGACGATTAACGCTAATGTTCGATGTTTCCTGCAACCCTGCAAGTTCGCACGTGCAGATATGAGATGCTTCAAACGGTACGCTATCTTATTAACGCAGTATTATGGATTGCATAGGAATTCATCAAATTTCAATTATCGTAACATTAAAATTTTTACTAGTTTACTAGATTATTTTCACACTAGATTGGCAGCAATATTAAACATTACTCACATATTTCCCAGAAACAGACCCCAGCCAAATTTTACAAAAAAAAACTGAAAATGCATGCAGCGCTCTGAAAGCTTGCTCATATTTTCCCTAAAAACCCCCTCAAAGAAGCAGTAAATCTATATTATATTATATTATATTATAAAGAGGTAAAGTTTGTGACGTTGTAGAACGTTGACGTTGTGATGTCTTCCGTCCGCCGCATTGTGCAACCAATAACGCTTTATTCTCGCCGGTGCCTCGTATAATGCACTCATATATGAAAATTGTTAATTGCTTTGATGGTATGCTTCTTAGTAAATCACAATTCAAGCAACTCGCCTCTGCAAAAGTAACTGACTAAAAAAAAAAAAAACACCAAACTGAAATTAAAATAAAATATTTAAGGTATTAGAAGAGTATAACAAAATAGGTAAATTATCAATAAGTTGAAAACGTTTTTAGATTTATATCAAATAACTTAATGTAATATTATCTCTAGTACGTAAGACTGATGTAAATCTGTTGTTTTTTCAAATAAAGAGAAAAAAAAAAGTAATCTCTGGATCTACTGAACCGATTTTGAAAATTCTTTTACCAATAGAAAGCCACGTTATTTGTGAGTGTCATAGGCTATATTATATTAATCCGAAAAATGGAAAGACTTTTAGTGGTAGTCGGATTTGCAAAGTAAGTCGGAGAAAAAACGGTCGAACGAAAATGTTGAGAGATATATGATTAAGTTCTAAAGAAAAGTTATAGAGCTTGATAATGCCTACAAAAAAGTCAGCGACAGCATATGTCTAACTTTAAATTTAAGTCACACAATTTTTATTTAATATTTAAGTAAAAAAAATAAATATTTTATATTTAAAATATAATTTAAATCGTTAGGTCGTGTTTTTTGGTCATATTATCAACAATTATGAATTCTTATCAAAATAAGTAAATCTATCGTATCAAGTGTTGAAAACAAAAGACTTTTCCCTTTTACTGCATATAATTTCCTTTTTACTGCATAAATAGTTAAAGAGATAATACGCTCACAAATAAGACACTCACAAGAAGACAATCACAAATAACGGTATTATAGTCAAATTGGCATGCAAATACATACATACATATGCAGTAAAAATATAACCCTTCTTTTGGCAGTCAGGAAATAAATCATAGCACTCAGTACTAACCGAACCACACTCATAATTTCATCAGAGGAAAAAAGTTTTACCGCCCAACGAAGTGGGCACGGGTCAGCTAGTTTCGATAAAACATTTCTGGCGGCGCTAGAAAACATTGCATATATTTCTCCGATGAAGCGGACACCTATCCAGTTTGCCCAAAAAAATGGTTATTTTTTTTAAAATCTTTGGCGCTACGAAAAATTATTCCACAAACCGGTTCCTCAAACCATCTCAGATGTTTTAGTAAACTCAAAGAAGTAGGCTGTGCTCACCCATGTAATGTTTTCAGTTATACAATAAATAGATACAAAATAATAGACAAATAAATTAGGCTCAAACATGAAATATATACGCCATTTCATTATGTCAGAACATTTATATTTGTTTCGCTTTTAATTATTTGTGTGATAACGAGTTGTCTAAACTGCGATTTGCTACACGTTTAGCAGCTTATAAGATCGCTACGTCCCGGGAAGTAAAAGAGAGCATCTCGCTCGCACGCGCCCCGTGTTGACGCCAGACAATGCATGTTTTAATTTTTTTACGAGAAAGCGGTTCAAAATAACTAAAGCCGGATCTCCTGGGCGTGTTTTTCGAAACAATACGCAAAAACAATTGTTTCATACACAAGCTGTCTGCTGGATATAAAAATGTTTCAGGTTTAAACAACCCTTTCTTGTAGATTTCGTGTACTTTCAGTTTTAGTAATTATAGACGTAATATCGGGAAGAAGAAACAGATTTAGAGTCAGGCCGTATTTAACACATCGAAATTTTAATATTTACCAAGAGTAACGAGAACAACCCATCAAGACCCTATTCTGTTGGCAGAATCTCCTACCGAATCCCAAACAATAAGACCAGGGCTCGCGATTTATTTTATCTACCGAGAGTCAATACCAATTATGGTCAAAATATGTATTTTTATAGAGCACCTCGATCATATAACCTCAACTTTCAATGTTTGGATATTTTTAATTTATCTTCAAATACTTGCTTCGAAGAAATTAGAAATACGATAAACAGCCTTCGGGTTTGATTGGTATTTCTTCGTCCGTTGGGTACTTAGGCTGTGGCAATCGCCACTACACTATAACAATGCTTTCTAGTCAGTATAATATTTTCTACAAAAGTTCATATGTATATTAACATTATAAATACATTGTGATGTATGTATATATTATATATATATATATATATATATATATATATATATATATATATATATATATATATATATATATATATATATATATATATATATATATATATATATATATATATATATATATATATATATATATATATATATATATATATATATATATATATATATATATATATATATATATATATATATATATATATATATATATATATATATATATATATATATATATATATATATATATATATATATATATATATATATATATATATATATATATATATATATATATATATATATATATATATATATATATATATATATATATATATATATATATATATATATATATATATATATATATATATATATATATATATATATATATATATATATATATATATATATATTTATATTAACTATATTCACCAATTTAACTGCAGTGTATCTTCAACCCAGAATAATTGCAAATGTGAGCATATAAACATTGAAAAAAAAATTAGATATTTAGGCATAGAAATAGATTCCAATTCCAAACTAAATTGGGAATTCCAAATAAAATCGCTTACGGCGCGAACGAGGAAATTGCTGTACGTGTTCCGCGAACTTAGGAATGTACTGAGTAAAGAAACACTGCGAATGGTGTATATGGCTCTTGGTCAAAGTATATGGGTGCATGGAATTATAGCGTGGGGCTCATGTACAAAAACAACAATGGACCGACTATTAAAAGCACAAAAGTTACTAATAAGAGTCATAAACAAAAAGCCTCCTCGGTACAGTTCAAACCACCTCTTTGCGGAGTTTAAGGTTTTGGATATCTGCCAGCTATTTATTAAGCAGTGCCTTGTAAGCTTTCACAAAACTAAAGAGTACAGAGCAAGAAGTCAACAATTGTACTTAACGAGAAATGCTGGTAAGGAATTTTTCACAATTCCAAAGGTTAAAAGCACATTTGCCCGAAGACAATGTTTTTTTATCGCCCCGAAAGTTTATAACTCACTATGTGAAACCACGAAAAACGTGAAAAATTATGTAACTTTTAAAGGTAAAGTAAAAAACTGGCTTCTAGATATTGGGCGTTCAAAAACTAAAGACCTTATTAATACTGTAGGGTGAATATTTAAAAAAAATACGTATTTGTAAAATTGTGCAATATTACATATCATTTTCTTAAACATATATACTAGAATGTAGTGTTTATTCATATATTTGTATATATTATTACTTATTTTCCACTTAAATTTATTGTATATAATGTAAAGTTTACTTTATTTTTAGCCCTTAATTGCATACATATATAAATTTTTTTTTCTACTTTAAATTTTACTTTAATTTGTGTAAACAACACATTTGTTAGATTTAGAAATATTTAAAATTGATCACCTTCGTCAGTTCGCGAGTTACAAAAATACAGTTGGTATAACACAGCACAGCCAGAGACAGACCTTCTAGGTCTAGTTGGTTGTGCGATTTCGCCTCATTCGGATATGCTAGCATATTTATATCCATAGAGCTATGTTTTTCGCTATTATAATGTTTGTTCTTAATTATTCCTCATGTACAACAGTATGCATGTCCTTGTATTTTTTTGTTCTTGTACGTTATAAATAAATAAATAAATAAATAAATAAATAAATATTTTTACATTTTATCATTACCGTATCGTATTATTTATATTAATTCATTGTTTGTGCACGTGTATGTATGTATATATGTATGTACGTTATATATCATCATATATCATACATCTACATAACTCATAATATGGCTTCCCTATCCCTTTCCCCTTAATTAAACCTGCATTTGTTTTATTGCTCATTGCGCTGTAACAATAGATTTAATTTAATTGTGAAAACTTTTAATTGGCCTTAGATGTATATATTATGTGTTAGTATTAAGTATAAAACGCTGTAAGTTTTCTGAAAAATAAAAATTTAAAAAAAAAAAAAAAAAAAAAAAAAAAAAAAAGCTATTTCTTTATTAAATTAGCGTTATGTCTCTTTTTTTAGCCCTGTATTATCGGCACTGTATGTCTCATTTAACGGGTCTCTCTCTGAATAAGGTTAAAAGTATAGAACAATAGGCCCGATCGCGTTTCTTTGTGAACTAAAACTGAAATTAGTTCAAGCGAACGAGATAGAGCAATACGTTAGAGCGGAATATGAAAAGAACGATCGTCGATAAAAACTACCTGTCGGACTTATACTCGTCCGAATAAATTTGAACACATTTCGTGCGGTGTTAGATTCAGATGCTTTATCTTTTGTGGGTAGTTTTAATGCGGAAAAGTGACAACCGTTCACTTCACATTCTGCTCTGGCGTATTGCCCTGTCTCGATCACACGGCCTAATATAAGAGTTTAGTTCTCGAAGAACTGAAATCGAGCCCAGTATCTTTATTAGAATCCATAGTCAATTTTCGACACAAAATGTTCACAAGATAATATAACCTCAAAAATCGTATTGACTGGCTGGTCTGCGCGGTGCGCGCAGCGGTTGAAAATGAAACTAACCCTTCCCTTCTTCTCCTGCGTGTGGAATGTTTACCTAGTACCCTAGGAAACAAAAACATTATATTTTCATACAGAAATGTGTATGGCCACACCTATTTGTTTCGATGTTTTTGTGTATTGTTTCGATAAAACACGCGCAGGAGATTACTCCCCGGGACGTAGCGATATCATAAGCTGCTATGATCCTCTTACCATATAGCAAATCGCAGTTTAGACAACTCGCTATCACACAAATAATTAAAAGCGAAACAAAAATCAATTTTCGTACATATGAAAAATGACGTATATATTTACTGTAAGAGCCTAATTCGTCGCCTTACAAGGTATAACTTCATAACTCGAAAATTTGCATTTTTGAGAGAAGTATGCCAGAAGATGTAAACATATCAACTATATATTCCCTTAAAAAGAGATAACTAAAATTCCCCGCCCTTGGGACGGTGGTTGATAAGTTGAAAATCAGCTCCAGCTATAAGACTAAACATCGATATGTAGACTTATCTAGCTGAAAGTTCGCATCACTGTTTGCTATCCTAGAGCAAGAACTCGATATCTCCACTTATCTAGTTGTAGGTTAGTATTTAGGTCTTCTTATTAGTTTTCACAAATCTAAAATGGTGGACGAGTTGAAACTTAAAAAAACATTAAAACGCGTTTATCTCAGAACTACTAAATTCGAGTTATCGAGTTATAATTATATATTGTATATAATGTTGTATCTATTTATTGTATAACTGAAAACGTTATATGGCCTAGCATAGCCTACTTCTTTAAGCCTACTACATCCGAGATGGTTTGGGGAGCAGGCAATATTTTTTCTTAGCACCAAAGGCATTTTTTTTTAATTTAACCATTTTTTGGACAAACTGCTTCTTCGGAGCTTATGTGCAATGTTTCCTAGCGCCGCCAGAATTGCTTTTATCGAAGATTAACTGTTCCTTGGATTAATTTTGGTGAGGCCCCTCTTCTTCGGGGAAATATGAGCAAGCTTTTAGAGTTCTGTATGCATTTTAAGAAAAAAAATACATCATTTTTGACCAATTTGTAGAATTAACTGTTCCATGGGAATCAAATATCATAAAAGGCAACGAGTACAAATTAAATAAATACCATGATCTCGCAAATGCCGTAACCCGGAACGGCTTCACTGTTCACCTTCACGCAGTGGAAGTTGGCGCTCCTGGCATGCCAGCTAAATCTCTATTTCACCTGTTTAAAGATCTTGGTCTTACCAAAAAAATAATCAACTCCTTCCTAGAAGAATTATCTAAAACCGCGATTTGCGAATATCAAATTCTATGGCTTCGAATGGGGAGTGAATGGGTGGTAAGGTGAACGCTCACATGTGGCAAGACAGCTGTCCTAAACCTACCACAGCCGGTCGTTAGTCCGGAATCCACTGCTCACCCCCAGAATTGTACAAAATAGTATGGTTGATGGGCCCGACTCCGGTCGGTGAATTCCATGGCAGCTCCGTTTGTATTTTATTTATCGGTCCGTTCCAGGAAAATGTGAGTAATTTTTCACTGAGTTTCTATGACTGCGAACTATTTCTTCCGGTCCTTTTCCGGTTAGGTTCGTTAGTTTATGTAGATACGTTGCAGTGTTATTGGGTCCACCACATACATATAATATTTTTGTTGCATAGGTAAGTAGGTCATTAAAGCACTGAAAAAGCGGTACAATCGTCTATTTTATCACTCTCTTATTATGGAGTGGCTCGGCCCTGCGAAGAGTCATAAACAACCAATTTACTAATGTATGTCAGTTTTTATCGTACATAATATTTCTGCTTTAAGGAAATTAATCATGCGTGACAAACGTGGGAAAATGTTCATATGTTTATGTTACCAATTTTCTCTGAAAATTTAAATCATTCAAGCGACATTCTTTTCACACCGACTTTCAGGCGAAGGGATTCAAAAATATTTGCTACGCAAAATGGACCCCTACAAACCGAGAAGGTTGGATGAACAACATCCCTTTCCCTCTTTACATAATAATATTGAGAAATTCCAAGCAAATTGAATTATTTTGGGATTTGGTAGAATCTTTTATCGACTGGCTTATATGTCTTTATTTGAAGTACTATAAACTAGTTAACTGTACTTTTATCTTGAATTCTTATACTAAGACGAAATTAAGAATGTTGTTTTTCTTATTTTTTGTTTGATGTCTGAGGAGATAGATAATCGTCATTAGTCATTTATAAGCTCTTTTCCAACTATGTCTCCCAACCTATTATTCAATGAAGAATATATTTACCGTTTGCCCAAAGACAGTTGTATTTCATCGCCCCAAAAAATTTTGATACTTTAAAAGAGTCAGTTAAAAATGTTCAAAATGTACAGCTTTTTAAGACAGAAGTAAAAAAATGGCTCCTTTACCATGTAGGTCGTGCAAAGACTGAAATGGAACTGCTTCATACAATAATTTAAAATGCGTGTATGTAGGTGTATGTGTATGAGTGTATATGCATATATGTATGTATGTATGTTTGAATGTGTATATGTGTATATGTGTATGTAACTAACCCTTTGTCATGTATATTTGTATTAATATGTGTACTATTTTATGCCATTATCTTAGTGTTAGTATTGAAAGTAGTCTATTGGTCAAATAACGTCAGTACTACTCAAAAAACAAAGGCAGTATATTTCGTATGCCCAGATACAGGCCGTTCGGTCTAGTCGGTCATTCGTCTAGAATGATCGTATGGGTGTGGTCATATCCTATTGCTTATATAAATAGTTACAAATTATATCTGTAAGATCACACTGTTAACTCTCTACCAGGATATAACAAATAAATAAATAAAATATATAATGTGTAGGTTTATGTATTGAATTTCTTAAACTGTACGAGTGTAATGACAACGTGGTGTTGTCTAAAGATAATAGGCCTTGTTCCCGAAACAGTTTGACATACGTGCGATTCACCAGGCCATGTCATTAGACGTACACGTACGATGATGACATATGCATCTACGCGTATGTATCTTGGCATATTAAAAGCAGCCGAACTGAGCTATGTCATATATCTAAGCCTGCGAATTTTCATAGCTGCGTTCTAGCCTCCTGTTGGATGCTCTCCATTATGATATCAGCCAAATTCCACATTTTTGACGGTTTTCCGTACTTTGACGGTTTAAAGTGCTTTACTTTCCACCAGGGAGTTCCAGTAGCAATCTCCCGTTTCCGTCTTCAGACCCTCGTCATGATGTGTAATGAGAAGTACTACAAAGCAAACGAGCCCAAACTCGACTATCTTAGCACTTTCCATCAGGGAGTGCCAGTGGCAACCTTCCGGCGTCATCTTCAGACCCTTGTCATCATGTGTATTGGACAGTACTCATAATAACAAAGACACTCGTCATCAAGTGTGTAATGGAAAGTACTCGCTGTAATGGAAAGTACTTCTGATCGATACACATGTCGCACCCCACTCATAGCTATTACATCACCGCTCACGGTATAAAACGTAGTACATTTCAATCGATCGATATCATTTCCTTGGCGGATAGTTACCGCGACTACGCTTCATTATCAAGCAGTACCTGCATTACCCGCGATACCGATCGTCAAGCCTCGCTCCTCGACTACACACTTCGGACACACTACTACGGCTTCACCTCGCGCCCACACTACTACACAACAGCGAAATAACAATCAAGGCGTTAAGAACTGGCGACTCACTTCAACCTTCTGATTAAATACTTCTACTTCGACATTCACGACTTTCATTCACGGAGAAAACTTCACGATGAGATCCACCCTTCGCTCACAATCAATTGGAGTCTAGTGAATGGTGGCAACTCTCACAAACTAAATTGAAATATTAAGTCGCAAGGGCTTGCATATGGCCGCCAGATGTCACAAGATTGGCCATTAATTGGAAAACTCACAATTTATTTTAAACTTGAACGTTTGTTTCCTATAAACGCTCCAAACTCAGAAACTTTTCTGCGAGTCACGGAAACAGCTTCTCACATGCAAAAGATTTAAATTGTATTCTATTTAAAAGTTTGCATAAAAGATTAATCAACTGAGAGGGATCTTTCTTTGAAATTGTAAAGCATGACTCAATTCCTATTTAATATTCTTCATCAATAAATTTTGCAGCCCTTTGAGGTTGCTTTACTCATTGAAAGCGCCGTTATATTTAAGGAGAATCAAATAAACAGGATTCTCGGAATTTTTATAGTGCGCACAATGAACTCGGCGCCTTTGTGACCGTACCTAAAATAAAAATCCTATGAATTCCCTGCAGTCATATGGGGTTTTCTGCCATATACACTTGAAACCTCGTTTACAAAAGAAATACGTATCCTAAAATTGTAAACAAAAACTTGAGAAAAAAGAAGAAGAAACGTTAGGCGATTATCCATCTCCCTTTGCCGTAATCTCGAAATATTGGACATGAAGACTTAAAATTAGGTACACAGATGCGTTGTTGGGCCGAAACGACGTGTGAAATTTTGTTTGGAATAACTATTATAAAGCGATACAAATATTTTTTGAATTCCGCCATATTTAAGAAACGTCTACATGATATTAAATATTACACGGTTTAATACCACGGAAATACCACAAAAGTACTACACAAATATAGTACATTTGCGATCATAATCACATGACACAATCATTATCGGGGAGAGGGGGAGGGAATGGCGCGCGTGGGGGGTTTGTCTGCTTGTCCTCACCGAAATATATCACACCGAAAATATGCCCTCATTTACTGAGTAGAGAGACTGCAGTTCACAGATAAAGGCAAGACGGACAGCAGTGTTATTTCCATCAATTGCAGCTTATAATCCCTATCTTTCTCACCCTTTTAAGACCAGTTTAGGACTAGCATGATCAAGGTCTTCGCTCCATCGTGCTGGCTTCCTTTCATCACTCCATGTTTCTGTCCCCAGGTACGATTCCAGTAGCTTTCTTATCATTATGGATGCCGTAGTATATCTGCCGATTTGCATGTCCATACCAGCTAATTAAAACACATTCGAAATTTGTTAAAAAATACTAATAGGTATCTGAATATCTTGAACAATAGGACAAAGTAGAAAAATACGACAGTAATTGGGCAGAAAAATAAAACAGAAGTCTTGAATGAGAAGCAGTAATTCCAGAGGCACAATTTACCAAACAACATAGCGACTCGTCGTGAACTTGGCGTTGCAATTATGTACAGACACTTAACAGTATAATCCGGATAATTGAATAGAGGCATCGACATAAAAACGCTCAGCGCGCTGATGATTTCATCAATTTAGAAAAAATATAAATCAGAGTTTGTATATAATAGGTAATATATTACTTTTTTTACAACCTGTCGTCGCAATCTTAGGTACATCTCGTCAAGAATACCGCTTTCATCGCATTCTGTAAAACTTATTTTCTTATGTCTATGCTAGGCCATAATATTGACTCAGTCGTGGCTGAACTCCTAACCAGTTGTTGCATCGTAAGCTGTGATTGTATGGACTTCCCTTGACTCCACAGCCTGCTACAGGGAGCTAATGGGCCCTGCTACTGTTTGGCCTGTTACAGAAGACCCATGTGTTCAGGGTCGGTCATACTCACGGGTAAACCTTCCACGTAGAAGTGCGAGCCAGGGTAGGACTCTGGCCTTCGGGCCAGTTTCCCCTAAGGGTCAACCTTCGGACGTTCCTGGGCGGCTTGCGCACCATACTACGTCAGCCAATCGATTGTGCATTCTAACCGACTAGCGGGGAGTCTGGAAACAGTACTGTCGCCTATAGAGCAGGGGTAGTTGTTTAGCTTACGGCAACTGGATGAAGAGCCGGGCAAAGGATGCCGTGGTCCGCGATAGATTTGGTAGACACCGTATCACCGCTACGTAAGGGAGAGGACCGCGCAAGCGACCTCGAACCTGTAACCAGTAGCCTGAGTAATCTGGCTGTAGCTGGAAGTAAGGGCGCGAGGGTCGGCCCTTTGTTTTGACTCACCATGTTTCTGAGCACGTGGAAAACGGCTGATTTAGTCTTAGCAAAAAAATAAAAGGATAATACAATCTGCGCACTTTTCCAATAATATTTTTGCATTTATTAAATATAAAAATTGTCCGCCTGTTCTCTGTAAAGTGCGCCGTTCCCTGATAACATAATTCTCCGATTAGACGGTCGCCTTTTTTATGCGTCAATGGAATACGCCTAACAGCATCCCATTCTTTTCCCCAAGAAGGAACACATAAATGAAGTGATAATACAATATTACCACGCCAAACACTGCACACAAGTGCCCACCTTTTATTACGCATTCTCAGACAGCGTTATTGGGCATTTGCCGCTAGCGAGAAATTGACGTCAAAGCGAGATATACCGCCAGGATACTGATCCGTGTCGCGTCGTAAGATTGCCAGCAATTACATTCTTGACTATCATATCACTATTGACGTAAAATTTTGTTTCAAAAAATGTTCACAAGTTTAAAAAAATTCAAATGAAATTTTAGATGTCTATTTTATTTTCATTTCATTTATTTTATAAACAAATCTTCATTACAGTTATAACCAATTCGTTAAGATGTACCTAATATCATTAATTAATTTTTTTATTAATTTATTCATTAGCTGAGCCCAGGCTAAATTGTGCAAAAATTAAATTTAAAAGTTTGTATTCCTAATGTGCCGAGTAAAGTGAAACCAATCCCGCCTTGCTAGGCACTCCTGTGATAAGGCGAGCTCACTTTCTGAGTTTTATTTCAGTGCCACGGTTGCGTCAGAAAAAAAAACATTATGTAGTGTATAATAGATTGCTCACCCCTGTAGAACATGTGTTCAGGGTCGGTCACACTCACGGGTCAACACCCATCCGATGGCCTCCACGCATGGGGTGCGAACCTGGGTAGGACACTGGGTCAACCAGTCTCCCCTGGGAATCAAACCTCTGGCGCTCCTGGACGGTCTGCGCACCGAGCGGCGCAAGCCAATCGACTGTGCTCTCCGACTAACAGTCGGGGGAGTCTGGGAACTGTATTGTTTCCTATAGAGCGGGGGTGGTTGCCTACCTTACGGCGACTGCTCTTGAAATGACCATTGGACATCCGATCCCGGTTCAGAGTCGGGCAAATGTCGCCTTGGTCCGCGATAGATTCGGCGTACACCGTTTCACCGCTTCGTAAGGGAGAGGACCGCGCAAGCGACCTCGATCTCGGAACCAATCGAGAGACCGGAGAAATCTGGTCACAATTGGAAGCAAGGGTGCGAGTGTCGGCCCGCCAGGTAACATTACTGGCTATCTCGCGGTAAAGGCGTTGGCTTCTTGCGGGTTGTGACGTAGCTGGACGTTGGATTGTTCTGTCCAAAGTCTTCTACGTTCACTGCAGGGCGACAGAACGAAAAAATCGTTAAAACGTCCTGTGGTGACGGGCTCGCCCGTTGTAGTTGACACCGCAAGTTGTAGAACATTTTAGCAACCATTTTTTGCCATCGAAATGCAGGTGGAGCTGTTAACGTCGAAAGTAATATAAATGTATTTGGCCGTCTAAAATAGTATTGATAATGAGTGTTTTTTTATAAAGGACTGATTCATTATAAACTCCGAATAATGTAACCAGCGATAACAATAATAACATTCAATTATTAGTTCTACATGTCGCATTTTTATAGGGGTTAGAAGGCCATCAATAGATTGCATTCTATCTAGATAGACTTATAAGTCTATCTGAACAGTAAAGTGCATTAATATTACGTAATGAAACCTGTATACCAAATCAAAAATTGAAATCCTTATGTAAATAATATTAAAACAATAAGATTTTATTATGAGGCCTTAGAGTGCCATCTACAGTGCGCATATATAATGTTATACCACGAAAGTTGCCAAACATAATAATCAATTTTAGGAATATGATTGCCATCTACATTTTACGTTTTGTAGTAAAATGCTGGTGTCCATATCATAGTAAGGCCTTGGGCAATCTAATACGCATTACAGTCAATATTAATATAAAACATAATCATTTAATTGTTATAAGCACATATATAACAAGTGTTAAATAAGCATTAAGTATGCACGTTCAGGCATATCTGAAAGACAAATAAAACAGAATGCATATGAAAAACCAAGTAAATATATTAAAAATAATGAAAAAACACGACTACCGATACAGAAAGTGAACTATTACATTTATAACTATTTTAATTCCGTTTTCTTAACGCAATATTTGTGGTTTCTGTATTTATTCATATAAACACAAACTATTGACTTTTGGACATTTGGACATTTGAAAGACAGCTACTTACTTGATATTCGGACAGTTACGGTACTCTATCACCACAGGCTTTTAAATCGGTTCAAGTTATGGTGGAATTAAGAAACGAAAAACTTACATAGATGAACCCTGAACCCATTACACTTCTTTGTTGCTGGACAGCCCTGTAAAAATAATCGATCGCATACTGGCATGAATAAGTAGTGCAATGTCCCAATCTTGAAGAGATTCGCTGTAAAAATATCGAGGTCTGACGCTGTCGAATATAGTGCATTTGTGTGCCGTAAGGCACGCGAAAGCAGACTCTACCGACTAAGGTTGGTTCGCGAGGACGGCTCCGCTTATAGAGTATCTGACCGACTTCAATTATAATTATCCTTAACAAAGAGACAAACCTTAGCTAGCATTCTAGGATTACCAACTATTTATTCCCCGGATCAGTTTAAAAAACGTAGGCCATGCTGAGCATTTCTCTACGAAATTTAACGGAATTGCTGCCCAACCTGCCTAGTGAACAAATAAATATATTTAAAATAATAAAAAAACACGCGGCCCTTACAGAAAGTGAGCTATTGTATTTATAAGTATTTTTATTACGGGTTTTTCAATTAAATACTTGTGATTTATATATTATCAATATAGATAAATGTATATTTCCGGAATATACTCAATCAGACCTTTAATTTGACACTAAACACAATATATTGTTAATTTATTGACATATATTTATATATATATATACACACATATATATATATATATATATATATATATATATATATATATATATATATATATATATATATATATATATATATATATATATATATATATATATATATATATATATATATATATATATATATATATATATATATATATATATATATATATATATATATATATATATATATATATATATATATATATATATATATATATATATATATATTGATCAATAAGATGATTATAAAGTAAATAATTATAAAAGCCACTTACATCGTGACGAAGGATTCCCTTGATCGGATTCGGGAATGCTTTAGGTGTTAACGAGAATGAAGAATGCCTCTCACTTGCGGAAAGAGGAGTAGGTTTAAGTTGGGCCCATTTTTCAACTAGTAAACGCTCACCCTTCATCCAATTATCTCAAAAATTAAGCTACAATCCTTCTTTATACGTAAACTCACTCAATTTCCTATTATTTCAGGGGAAATAACAAGACAAGACGAGCTACTTGACAGATGGAAGAATTTAAAATTTCGAATTTCGTTTTTTTATTTTCTAAAGGTGCGATATAAAGAAGCTGCGATCAATATTCAGCTGAAAACTTAAAACTAAAAGTTTTAAGTTTTCAGCTGAATATTGATCGCAGCTTCTTTATATCGCACCTTTAGAAAATAAAAAAACGAAATTCGAAATTTTAAATTCTTCCATCTGTCAAGTAGCTCGTCTTGTCTTGTTATTTCCCCTGAAATAATAGGAAATTGAGTGAGTTTACGTATAAAGAAGGATTGTAGCTTAATTTTTGAGATAATTGGATGAAGGGTGAGCGTTTACTAGTTGAAAAATGGGCCCAACTTAAACCTACTCCTCTTTCCGCAAGTGAGAGGCATTCATCATTCTCGTTAACACCTAAAGCATTCCCGAATCCGATCAAGGGAATCCTTCGTCACGATGTAAGTGGCTTTTATAATTATTTACTTTATAATCATCTTATTGATCAATTCTAAAAAGAATATATACACAAAACTATCAAATATTTCAAAATATTGAATTTTTACATATTTTATATTTCGTTCATTGTAAATAATCCATTTAGGTTAAAGGTAATCTTTCCAACTAATAGGAAAGAGCTGACTGCTTCCTTTCATTGATATGAGGGCATGTCACGCTTTTAGTTTTAAGTTTTCAGCTGAATATTGATCGCAGCTTCTTTATATCGCACCTTTAGAAAATAAAAAAACGAAATTCGAAATTTTAAATTCTTCCATCTGTCAAGTAGCTCGTCTTGTCTTGTTATTTCCCCTGAAATAATAGGAAATTGAGTGAGTTTACGTATAAAGAAGGATTGTAGCTTAATTTTTGAGATAATTGGATGAAGGGTGAGCGTTTACTAGTTGAAAAATGGGCCCAACTTAAACCTACTCCTCTTTCCGCAAGTGAGAGGCATTCATCATTCTCGTTAACACCTAAAGCATTCCCGAATCCGATCAAGGGAATCCTTCGTCACGATGTAAGTGGCTTTTATAATTATTTACTTTATAATCATCTTATTGATCAATTCTAAAAAGAATATATACACAAAACTATCAAATATATATATATATATATATATATAAATATATATATATATATATATATATATATATATATATATATATATATATATATATATATATATATATATATATATATATATATATATATATATATATATATATATATATATATATATATATATATATATATATATATATATATATATATATATATATATATATATATATATATATATATATATATATATATATATATATATATATATATATATATATATATATATATATATATATATATATATATATATATATATATATATATATATATATATATATATATATATATATATAATATATTTATATATATACATATATATATATATATATATATATATATATATATATATATATATATATATATATATATATATATATATATATATATATATATATATATATATATATATATATATATATATATATATATATATATATATATATATATATATATATATATATATATATATATATATATATATATACATTTTGATTACTACTTACTTAATATTTAAACAGTTTAGGTACATTATAACACTCAAGATGACATAACGATTCTAACAATAAACGTCTAAATCGGTTCAAGCATTTAGAAGTATGTTGGAATAAAGAAACGGAAAACATACATAGATGAACCCTGAATACATTACACCCTTTTTTTGTTGGGCAGTCCTGTAAAAACTAGTAGGGTATAAGTAAAGAGAAGTATAAGTAAGAAACATGTTTGGACTTTTCCAACATAATAATGATATGAAGATCCTCATGCGGCTTCCAAACTGCATTCATTTCCAATCTCCCGAACTCCCAAAATTAAATTATACAATGTATACATAGCCCGGACATTGTGAAAATGCTTTAGGCTACGAATAACGAATCCCAGTAACTTAAAAGAGGACCAGGAACAAAGATCTCCTAGATCCCTTGCCTTCGCAACTCTAGCAAGCACATCACTAGTGGTGGAATAATCATACATCAGAGGTGCGGCCGATCTAGAGGATGTTCACTAGACTTTGTAAATATATTACTACCTCGTTCCTAATAATATTATCTCCTGCCTAATTCGTTTCGAACAGGCAGTAAATAGTAATATATTAAGTAAAATAAAATATTACCTCTGCCATTAATTCGTTTCGATTAAAATTGCAAACGCTGCATTTACAAGGTAATCCTTTTACGGATTCTGGTGAATCGGTTAACCGTAGAATAATCAAATGTGTAAATTGGGATCTGTTAATTACATGTAATTAGAGCACTCCCTGGCACTTAAGGGATGTAATTAAAATACGTCGAAAGGAACTCAGGAAAACCCTCGTTCTTACCACGCCCGCGCTCGCTTCAAATTTAGGCAGCAGTGCGGCGAAAACACGTATGTATTAAACCACCCATCGGCGATAATTAATACGGCCGTCCAGATACGGATATTCATGCTAGAATGCCTTTAATACGGAATATGTGCTACAATTCAGAATATCAAACGGAAATTCGCTAACTATGTAGAACGTTTATGGGCCAGCGTAGATAATTTCATTCATAAATTACATCCGAAGATAATCTATCTATCAGAACCTAATAAATAATTCTAGTGTCTCCCTCTACCCTCTAGTGTCAAAGCCAAACAAAAACTAAGATAAATAAAAAATCTATTTAAGATAATAATAACTATCATCCCTGAAATAAAAGTAGGTGAGATTTTGGTAATTTGACGGCAAAATTGATTTTTTAGGAATGCTCTATACCATAGTACGTTTTGGCAACCCTTATACGCCCTTCTATCCAGGTGTCACTGATAGCATTGTCCGGAGAAACTAAAAGCAATTTATTGGTTATTTATAATATAGTAACATTAATAATGAATGTTTTTTTTTATAAAGGACTAATTGATTATAAAAATTAATAATTTAACCAAAGATAACAATAATAAATAGGCTGCTTATGTCACAGGAATAATAAGGAGAAATAGAATGCCATCTATTAGTCTAACCGAAAATTAAAATTTTTACGTATTGAAATCTATATTCCAATTTCAAAATTGACTTATTTATAAACGATTTAAAAATTAGGTTATTATTATATTATTATTTTATTTCGAGATTGGTTATCGTGTAGGCGTGTTTGGGGTTCCATCTATAGTGCCATACCACGAACGCCGTCATGTTGAACATAAGAAAAGTTTAATCAGTGTTTGGAAATATGGGTTCCATTTCCACGTTGCGTTTCGTAGTAAAATCCTAGCTGTAAAATTGTAGTATGGCATTGAGCAATATAATACCCTATATAATCATTTAGGAAAGTAAGGGTTTTTATTTATATTTACAATCTGACGGTGATCGCTTTTATTAATACTTTAATAGCGGATCACGTACTCAGTCCCTGATACAAAATATTCTCCAACTCGCGAATCACGTACTGAGAGCGTGATTGACTTTCATATAGTTTGTTTAAAAATCACGTACTCGGTTCGTTATTCGCGTCATTCAGCATGTAGTTTAGTCTTTTGTCTATACAGACATATGTGATTCATTAGCATGAATTCATAACGTGAACAAAAATAGCATGAATTAATATAGCGTAAACCAAAAAAAAACGAAGGTGTCGAGAGTCTGCAAAGTTTGCGCAGACATTGGAAAGAAGCAAACTGGCAAACAAGGACACAAGGAGACATTCTACTATTGCCCAGATTACAATGTATCACTATGCTACTATCCATGTTTCAAAAATTTCCACACAAAAAAGAATTATTGTTAATGATTACGTATGATTACTTTATGTACAGCTTTTTTTTCTTACACAAAAATGCCCTTTTTCAAATAAATAATTGCAAAACTTATTAAAATATTTCTGTCATTTTTATTTTTTATTCGGAAGACATAAAATTCAGTTTGAAAGATAGAAAAAAAAATGCTTCTATATCTAATCAGGTTATTTTTTTATAGCCGTTACAATAATGCCAAAAAACACCCGCTTGGAACGTAACACGCGCTATAAAATACGGCCGCTGTTAAAGTGTTAATGCAACCAATTTATAGAATGAAAATATGAATTATTAATCTGATGTCGGACATTTACCAAGCTTTCGGTAAACCCAAGGTTTTGCCGAAAAAAGTTAAGATTTTCAGTTGTTTCGGCTTTTATAGTAACAATTACAATAGTATCAAAAAATTGGCTATCTGATTTTCTTGGGCGATTCTTTCCATCGGAGCTTATAAAGTTCGTCGAAAAAAAAATATTTTACATAATGTACTATTATTACCTCTAGACTGAATTACCGGTAACACCAGGTAGACGCGCAAGCGACTTAGAATCTGGGACCAGACTGGAGGATAAAGAAATCCGTCCAAATCTAGTAGTATGGGAGCGAGGCTGGTCAGCTGAGTCCTCTTTTAGTGCCTTGCGGTAAAACGTTGGAATCTTACGGGCTTGTCGGTGTAGTTAGACAGTGTATTTGTCCGTTCTTTCGCGTTCACTTCATGGAAGACAGAATGACCCGATACCGTTATAATTCCCCGGAGTGACGGTTCGCCCGTTATCATTGACACCCCTAGTATTTTTAATGTATTAAAAAAAACAGTTTGTAAAGTATACATCTCGCAATGCGAATTCGTTACTTTTCAGACCGGCCATTCATTTGAACAAAAAAATACAGCCCAATTGTTTTATTTATCTTTACTTTTATGATTACTCGCCTCAAAAAAAGGTAAAATAGTTACCGAATTGATGAAAAACGCGATTTTATCGTACGTACAACGACGGCGTGTGGGACGTCACTATTGTCGTTTTGTGAGAATGATAAGAAGGGTATTGTTTTAACGGGCGGTAGTAATAACTGGAGACTGCAGAACTGACAATTCGTTATCATATGCCCGCTCTACACGTTGGTGAATGCTTGGCCGCCTCGCTAATAGTGCTCCTAAACTGGTCACATTTTCACTTTAATATAGTTGCCGGCAACATTGCTAGCAATACCAGCCAGACAATGCAATATACGGCAATATTTTTAGTATATCCCGGCCATATGTCGTGGTATAGCCGAAGCATTTTTATGTGTTGCCGACATGTTGCTGGACAATCGCTTCGCAATCGAAAATACTGCAATATTGGCCGGCCAGCTTTATTGTTGTTTCGTTTTGCGGCATAAGTGCGTCCCTTTCTGATGCGAGGCACGACGCACGGCAAACTTTAGTTATTCAATTTGTATTCATTTAATCTGATGATCATTTCTTTTCTTTTCTCTATAAAATATTATTACCTATTCTGATATGTCGTCATACACAATTGAGTGAGATAATTGATATTATTTATTAGTGTATTGAAATGTTTATATAGGTACATCATTAATAGATAATTGTATTGTAAATTTATTATTAATAGTGAATTCATATGGAGAAGATCTTTCAATTTGTATTCATATCATCAACCTCATTCAGGCTTAGATACCTAAAGTGTCACGCCGATTGAAGTAAGGTCGAATCCTTATTCTAGTTTTTTTTTTCGTTTTAAATTTTCTTTTAAAACAATATAAGCCGCTGCGACACGTATGATTTAGTCGACCATTGTTGCCCGATTGTGTAGCTCGTTTACGAGACAAAATTATGGGCCATACTTTTGTAAAATTATTGTTGAGAATGGCCGAGATATATATTTCCAGCCATATGCTACATTAAAATATTGCAGTGATACCCGGGCTATAGTTGACAAAATGACAGCGGGCACATATCGTACCTAAGATCAAATAGAGTTACTGAAAAATTCCAATTATGGTGTTTATTTATAAAAAATATCGCCATTTCTCATGTTATACTCCCAAGAAGAGTTAAAACTATTAGTTCACTAATTCGGCAAATGGCACTAGTAAAGAAACAGTTAAGACTCTTTTTGGGAGTGTAAATTGAGAAATGGCGATGATTTTTATAATGGAACACCATAATTGGAATTTTTCAAGTTATAACTATTCGATTGAAGGTGCGACATAGCCGTAAAAGTATAGCCCGTTTAGGAGCACCATAAGGTGAAAGTATGGGAAAGATGGGAAAGAGCGAGAGAGACATAGGCAGTGGCTAAATCATTGGCCAACGTGTAGAGCAGTAGCCACTTCGGTTGTTAAGGTTAGAAACTTCAGACTTCTAAAGAAACATAAGAATTTTAGTTATATATAAAGCCTATACTACTGTAATAATAATAATAATAATAAACTCTTTATTTGCACTTAAAAAAAGTATACAAAAAAGGCGAGCTTATTGCCACATGGCAATGTCTTACAGCTAAACTAAACATAGTGGTACATGCGCGCATAGTGAAAATAAAGATTATTACATAACATACAGACAAGTGGAAGAATTTAAGACTAATAGTGCCCGAGGAGAGGAAATTGGGAGAGGAACAGGAGAGAAAGGGAAGAACTGGTTACTTCTTAGAAAGGTAGTAATCCTTAAGGTGAGTCTTGAACGATGGTAAAGAAGGCGAGTTTCGTATATTTGCTGGGAGATCGTTCCAGAGTCTTGCACCATGGACACAGAAAGAATAGGAATAGAAATCACTATTATGACTCGGAATTTTTAATAAACTGTCAGAGGCTGACCGAAGTACGAGACCGTGGGAACTTAGTGGTTCAAAAAGCTCCTGGAGATAGGATGGTGTTAATTGGGTGAGTACACGATATAGGAGAGCCAGTACATGAACATTTCTTCTTTGGCGTATTGGCAACCACTTTAACTGGGCCCTATAGTCGGACACGTGATCATACTTACGTAGACCGAAGATGAATCGTATGCATACATTTTGCAAACGTTCAAGTTTGTTGAGCAGTTCCTCTGATAAATCGAGATAAGCCACATCTGCATAGTCAAGGAGAGGCAAGAGGAGAGACTGTGCAAGAGATTTTTTTGTGTCCATAGGAAGAAATCTTCTGAGTGTTTGCAGTGGGTGAAAACTAGCAAATATTTTACGACTTACCTCGTCCACGTGTGGTTGCCAGGAGAAATGTTCATCGATAATTAGACCAAGATCTTTCACTTTTTGCGACAATGGTATGGTGATATCGTTTAGTTTTAAAAGCGGAAGGGATTTTACATTTACTCTGGAGAGCAATTTATGACCTCCAATGAGTATAGCCTGGGATTTCAAAGGGTTGATTAGTAGACCCATCAGCGCACACCATTCACAAATGGCCTGAAGATCAGAGTTCATGATGGCGATCGAGGCATTGATGTTTTCGGGAGAGAAATGATTATATATTTGGACATCATCTGCATACAGATGAGTGTGTCCACGAACTTGGTTGGAGATAGGATTTATAAAAATTTAGAAAAGAAGCGGGGACAGAACCGCACCTTGTGGAACTCCAGCTGTTAGATTAACCCATTCGGATGATCGATCGCCTACTTTTATACGCTGTTGTCTGGCTCTGAGATAGGAGCTGAACCAATTAATAACGGTTTACGAACAGTTGAGAGTTTGTAGCCGTGCAACGAGCAAGTCGAAGTCGACAGAGTTGAAGGCGCTGCTAAAGTCTAAGAGAACAAGCAAAGTAAGTTGTCTCTGGTCCATAGCTTTACGTGCGTCGTCGGTTACTTTGACAAGGGCAGAGGTAGTGCTATGACCGGGACGGAAACCGGACTGATAGGGATTAAACATATTGAATTCAGAAAGGTAATCTGATAGCTGAGAGAACACTATATGCTCCAACACTTTTGAGAGAGCAGGGAGAATAGATATTGGCCTGAAATCATTTGGTCGCACAGGATTTGATATTTTAGGAAGGGGTATAACGTAGGCATTTTTCCAAGGAGCAGGGTACGAACCAAATTCTAATGAGGAGTTTATTATGTGGGTAACGACTGGAAGAATACATTGGATGATACGTTTGAGCATATCTACACTGAGATCATCCGTTCCCACGGCCTTAGATTTAATCTGGTTTAATGTTAGTAAAACCGTTTCAACAGTAGCTGGAACAAAGTGAAATTTACACGGGTTGACTGGCACACTAGAATTGGCAATATGGGTGGTAGCACGGGGCTTTGCTATATTATCTAGTAGAACCGGTGACTTTGAGAAGTGGTTATTAAGAACGTCTATATCTACATTGGGATCTACGGGTCCTTTACATTGGGATCTACGGATCTACGGGTCCTTTACTGTACGTGTGGTATGTTGTAAAATATTTACTTATGTAATTGCAATAATAGAAACAAAACTATGACACAAAACATCGATTTAATTTACATGGATTTTCATTTGCAGAATTCATAAATATTGCCTCGACGACGCAACGCGCGCTAAAATTTAATTGACATCGTACGTTATGTAGGAACGCGCTTGATTTGATGGTACTTTGGTCGCCTATAACAGAGTAACACTCAAAGTGTAATTTTGGCTGATATATTGTTACATTATTTTTAAATGATTGTAAAGTTATTTCTAAAATTTTATTTTTTTGATCATTTTTAGGGATATATTTTTTGACATTTTTTTTGTAATTGAGCGGCCTACGGAATCATTATTATTATTATTAGTTAATGTTCAATCACTATGTATATCAAATCATTTTTTTATATATATTGGTTATTGATCCTTATTTTTTTTAAATTAATAGGTTCCATATTAGTACTTCTTATTGAATCGTCAGCTAAACGGCACAGAATATGTATCTAATTGAATATCTGATACTGAAAGTATGTACAAATATTAGTAATATTTAATTTATTGGTTAGAGTATTGTTTGTGTGTGTAAATAAATAAATTACTCCTTATCCCCCCCCCCCCCCCCCCCCCCCACCGCCACCGCTCCTAAAGTTATAAACATTTGGTGCGCCTTTTGGGGTACGACTATCAAGCTTCATTTCTTTAATATTTCTAAATGTTAGGATGATTCTACGACTTTTTACTATCGACCGATCAAATAGCCGCCCTACAAGCTTATTATATCACTTTATTGTGTACCCGAGAACACAATATGTTTGCTATGTAGGCGAGGTCCTCCAGTGAATTCTGTTTGCATAATTACGGTGCTGCGGGGTGGATATTTCCATGGCTCCAATTACATCATCATCGATTTCGTAATTGTACCTAGTCGTTGAAGGGGCTTTAGGCTTTCCGAAATTAGACTACCCGATAAAAGTAGAATACGTCTGGAAAAATACTCCTAAACGGAAACAGAAACCTTTTTGCGATATTATTAAATGAGTCGTTCAAATCATTGCAACGTGTCTTAACCCGTCGGACGTCGACAGTGCCTATAGGCAATTTGATTTGTTTGCAGATTCGCGCATAGCTGTTTCGGCCGGCCCCCATATATATTATATAAATATATAATATGCATGACTAACAAGATTTATTACTAAGTAACAAGAGGGAATTCATGAAAAAATGATACTGTTAGTCATGTATTCACAAAATCGACCATAAAGTTGCAGCGCAGTTTTTGCGCGTGAATTCTGGCTTCCGAGTGGTTAAGCCAAATTGGGCTCAATTGCATCTCTTCGTGAAACAATATCGGAAAATAGTTTATGAGAAAGAGAAAACGCAGTCCATTAGAGCAGAATATATAATGAACAATCGTATCTTTTACCGCACAAAAATCTGCAAAAAAAATTATCTGCCGAGCATAATACCACGTGAATTAATTTGAAAACATTTCGTCTGTCCTAGATTATGTCGCTTCCCATTTGTTTGGTAGTTATATGCTGGAAACGTGACAATCATTAATTGCATATTCTCCTCTAACATATTGACCTGTCTCGCCAGGCCTGTCTTGCTTTGAGAGCTAACGGGCCCAGTGCAGTTGGGCCATTATGACCCAATTCGTTCTAGAGTCGGCCCAGCTCCCTACTAAGCACCAATCATTTTAATGGATATTTTAGTAATAAAAATCTACAATCACTTATTTACAATATCAATATATTTTTTTAAATAAAATCCTCGTTTCTTTGCAGTGCTGTCATTTGGGTAAAGCCGGATTCAAGTCAACCAGTGGTTAAAATGTAACAGATATCTCAGAGACAACGAAATGAAAACGATATTTTAACATGACAAGCGGAAAGACGTCAGTTTATCAGGCGACCGCGTCGACGTATGACCGTAACGAAAAAATAACGTTGAACCTACAGATGACGGTTTTTGCCCACTGGGAATTGACCCAATCCGTCTTCGCCAAGACCATTTGCGAAGGAGCGACAAGACGCACAGTGTTTCATTTCATAGAAGTTTTGTCGGTAATAATTCTAAATGAGATATTATGAGATATATGGAGGTAATAATTCATATTTATGAGATATATGGATGAATAGTGATCGTTAGTCGACTGCAAAAGGACCTTTAAACTTACATTGCACCGTCGAAAGTCGTGCACATCCGTAAGTATATCTCATTCAAACATAAGCATTTCCCAATACAAGCTGGGATTTCCTTCGCTACTTTTTAAGTAGCTTTTACTAATTTTATTTTAAATAAAAACATCATCCAATAAACGGATTTCTTTACAAACCTTATTATATATATATATATATATATATATATATATATATATATATATATATATATATATATATATATATATATATATATATATATATATATATATATATATATATATATATATATATATATATATATATATATATATATATATATATATATATATATATATATATATATATATATATATATATATATTGTAACACGAGCTCTGTGTTTTCCTGCGGGTTTTCACTATTTTCACGTATTTTCTCACATTCGTATCGAAGCCGGCGCGTGCGCATAGTTTTGACAGCTGAAGCGCCGAGTTCAGAAGCGAGCAACATTGCGGCGAGTGACGTACCAACAGACATCGCGTTGCCAGTACGACTATTGGATACGATTGCGAATCAAAATCATGAAAATGAACAAGTCATAATTAGAGATTGAAGATGAGTCAATAAATCGTAGTTATTTGAGTAGTCGCCGAGTAAATTAATTCGTGCCTTTATACACTCAATTTCAGCATGATACAGGAGGGAGCCGCTGCGTTCTAGCGTTGGTTATCAAATATTAATGAATTCAGGGAATAACCGGGATAAATAAGATATGTTTTCAGTAGTGGTAAAATTCCTTTATTTTAATAAAATACATACACGCAATATTAAGCGCTATTAATAATTCCGGAAATTAGCGTTGAGATGTACGCGGGAAAATCCGATAGGCAAACCCTCATCTAGGCGGAATATTCTCGAAATCGACCGCCCTTGCTAGAACTCCTTCCATTCGAATTCGAGAAATCGTGCGAGCCAGACAAAGTCCCGGAGAAGTCCAGAACTTATAGATAGGACCTCAATATTTTCTCCGGTAAGTGTTCGTTTGATTATTGATATTGTGAGAACTAGATTCCCTGGGGCGGGCATAGCTCGACGGGAGTTTCCGGCCTTTGGGCGGCTTGTCCGGAATGTGGAGTGCCGTCTCCCTTCCGTGAGGCCTTCCACTGCCTGGATCCCGTATACTGACGGATACGTTCTTCCGGCAGGGACTTTTGGAGGGGCGATTATCAGTCGCCCTATTTTCGGCGAAGCCTGAGGCGCCGCCCATACTCTCCAGCGAACCGCCCTCCAGCAGGAACGACACTCGGGTAGCCCTTCGGCCCCGTCTCCACATCAGCAGCGGCAGTATCTCCAGATCTCCAGACAATCGTCGGGGAGAATAATACGATTGCGCGGCCGCCAATACTATCGTACGATAGCCGACGCATCGTACCACCAGCCTACCTGCTCGACTCCGGCTCGAAGCAGCGCCCAGCCGGCCGCCGAAGACGATCGAGTGAACCCGAAGACATTCGCGGAGATCCAGGCTTACCAACCTTACCAGATCCCGAGAGTGGTACCAACCGTTCCAAGCCGACCGCGAATATCGGTGTGGCGATTCCAGGCAATACGCCGTAATATAGATCAAGCTAGGAGCCGACCCTGACATAAAGTCTGCATTGCTAATAATATATGAGCATATTACTCACCATTTGATAATTTTTCCACCTCTTTGATTATTTGATTATGTTATTTTATTGTGTAATTTGTATTTTTGAATGTTGTCGAATTAATAATTGATAATTTTAACTGATAAACCAATAGGAAGATATTAATAGCTGACTGGATAATAAAGGCCACTGTTGGTAATTAACAAAATAAATCTTTTACTATTGTTAATATAAAAACCTGTAACCCTATAGATTCCAAATATTTTCCAAGACTATATATAGCCACATAAAAATATAGGTTACAATATATATATATATATATATATATATATATATATATATATATATATATATATATATATATATATATATATATATATATATATATATATATATATATATATATATATATATATATATATATATATATATATATATATATATATATATATATATATATATATATATATATATATATATATATATATATATATATATATATATATATATATATATATATATATATATATATATATATAATATGTAAAAACATTGTTTTTACAAACCTTATCAAATATAACAATATTATACTGTTTTCTACAATGTTTCTTTACAATTTTTTTATATTATACAATTTTATATACATAGGTTTACCCTATTTTGATAACATTATACAATCTTTATTATAAACTTCTCTGCCAGAAATTAAGATTGAAGTTTCTTCTTTCATTTCATTGGGCATATGGAGGTTTCTTATTTTTATTTCGATTTAATGGCTCGTTGATAACAAACTCAGCCAATTGTATCATATTTTAAATGTTGGTAGCATTCGAAATTTGAATTATTTCGTAATGTCACTTTCATTTATAAAACGGCTTTGCCGAAGTGATCAATAGTTTAATTTTTTATTTTTTCGCTTAATTCGTCTCAATTGAAGGCATTTTGTGTTGCATAAGGATAAGCCCTATTTATGAGATATATGGATGAATAGTGATCGGTAGTCGACTGCAAAGGGACCCTTAAACTTACATTGCACAGTCGATAGTCGTGCAAATCCGGTAAGTATATCTCATTCAACTTCGCACAGTTTCGCAATGACTGAGCGACTGATTGCATTTCTGTATACTTTGTCACGTCGCGCCCGCGCCACTTCTTCGCCACGTCCGCGCTCGACGTCCGCGCCACGTCTTTTCAGCCTGAACTGCGTCTTAGGGCGGTCGCCGTAGTGATATCCACTACATGAAAAAAGTATTTCTAATCCCATTCTATAATGAATTATTACCGTCTAGCTTGTGTGTACGAAACACTGTGCGACGTCGAACTTACTTCTCGAAAAAGCAGGCTGATCAGATAGGGAGTATGTACTTGTCAGTAGGCGTGTGTAGAAAATCATCATAGTATATGTAATATTGCAGAGACTTCGTCACATTGAATAGATTCGATTTTCCCACCAGAAAGTAAATTCAAATTTACTACGCCTAATATTGCCAACCCGCAATGCAATTATATGGAGCCGGATCAACTAGAGCTGCCAACTACAATGGGCGAACCCGTCACCTCAGGAAGTTTTAACGAAATTTATCGTTGTGTCTCCCGTGAGGTGAACGCGGAAGACTTACAAAACAGTCCACCGTTAATCTCCGCCACATGCCCGTAAGAGGCTAATGCCTTATTCGCGAGATAGCCAGGTATGTTAACGGGCGGGCCGACACTCGCGCCCTTACTTCCAGTTGCGACCAGATTACTCCGGTCTCCTGACTGGTTAGGAGTTCGAGGTCGCTTGCGCGGTCCTCTCCTTTACGTAGCGGTGAAACGGTGTCAACCGAATCTATCGCGGACCACGGCATCCTATGCCGGCTGTTCACCTGGAATCGGGTAGCCGATGGTCGTTTCAAGAGCAGTCGCCGTAACGTCAACAACCACCCCCGCTCTGTAGGAAACAGTATTGTTTCCAGACTACCCCGGCTGTTAGTCAGAATGCACAATCGATTGGCTTACGCCGTCCGTCGCAGACCGTCCAGGAGCGCCAGAAGAATAACTCCTTGGGGAAACTAGCCCTTAGGCCAGAGTCCTACCCGGGCTCACAGTTCACGCGTGGAGGCCGCCGGATGGGTTTTGACTCTGAATAAATAAGTCTTCGTGGCCAACTCAACAAGCCCATTAGCTCCCATGGAGCGGGATCAGTGTTGGGTCAATCAACTTATTTTTTAATCAATTAATAAGTCATGACGAAGCGTTTGGGCGTTATCGTGGAGGAATACAGACAGGCACAGACAGACAGCAACAGACAGACAGACAGACATTATTAATAACGATTGAAAACTTTAATCTTAATTATAACTAACTTAATTAGTCATTATACATTCAACCGTCAATTTTAATCATAGCTTACTTTGACTAACTTGCTTTTTAGATACCACTTAAATTATCTCGTTTTTTCTATCAGTTAACTATAAGATATTATCTTCGTGGTAATATGTGTGCTTTGTATGATATGAAGAATGTTTTCTTTTGCTACATTGACCAATCTTCCGAAATCTCATAAATTGTCAGATGCCATGTTTAAAGAACGAGTTTTTTGCGATACTTATCTTTTGTCGAATCCAGTAGTAAGTGCTTCGGTTCGTCGAAATGAAATCCGATTAATGAGAACGATTTACGTCCTTAATTCTTAATGTATATTAACATTAATCTGACTTTTACTTTCCTGGGAAGGAAAGTATTGTGGACGCACCTCTGTGTGTGTGTCTGTCTGTGTCTGTTGTATATCTCCACGATAACGCCCAAACGCCTAGTCCGATTGAGCTGAAATGTGGCATGCCGACATCATTTGGTCATAACAAGAGTTGGAAAAATCGTGGTTGAAATCGGTCCACCAGGGGGCGAGCTAGTCATACTTCAATCTCAAATGAAATTCGGTACTTGATTGAAATTCGAACTAGACTTGAAATTCGGTACTTGATGATGATGATTATGTCACCTTATGTCAGGTTGGAAATATTATTTATTTATTTGTTTTTAATTAATTTCGAGAAAACTTACAGCGTTTTATACTTAAAACTAACACATATACGGCAAATCTAAAACCAATTGAAAGTTTTCACAAATTAAATCAGAAACATTATTACAGAGCTAAAGAAAATAATAAGAAAATACAGTTTTTACGTAATAGGGTAAATTTCGAGGAAAGGGTTAGAGAAGCCCCATTATTAATTCAATAGATATATTTACTAATGACGTAATATAAATTGCTTAACAAGTAAATATTATATAATAAAAATAATAAAAAACACGACTCCTTTTACAGAAAGTGAAATATTGTATTTATACGGTTTTTTAATTAAATATTTGTGGTTTATATATTTATCAATATAGATAGATTTATATTTCCGGACTGTACACAATCAGACTTTTCATTTGACAGTAAACACTATATATTTATGTTAAATTATTGACATTTAGACTTTTGGACATTTAGACAAATACTTACTTGATATTTGTACAGTTAAGGTACATTGTGTATAATTTATTTTGTTAAATTAATATTTCAAAAACTTCTATTCGTTACTGGCCCTACAGGTTTTATTCCTGGCATGTGTACCTTATGACACCCAGGATGACATAATGGTTCTAATATTAACCCACACTTCTAATACGGTTCCTGCGTTTAGAAGTTATGGCGGAATAAAGAAACGGAAAACATACATAGACGAATCCTGAACATATTACACTCCTTTTTTGTTGGGCAGTCGTGTAAAAATATATAATATTGATAAAATAATATCACAAAATAAATAATAAGTTAAGATAATAATAACATTTTAAACGTATAGATAATATACATAGACATAGGGCTCGATTGCATTTCTTCGTGAACTAAAATGGGAAATTAGTTCGTGTGAACGAGACAGTGCAATAGGCTAGAGCGGAATGTGAAATTAATGGTTGTCACTTTTTCGCATTAGAACTACCCACCCATTACAATTTCAAAAATCATCGAAAAAAGTCACGGCTTGTTAAATTCTTTGACTCAGAGGGACTTTTCTCTGATCATCAATACGGCTTTAGACAAGGTCGAGGGACAAATGATGCCATTAATTTCGTTACTCAATCCGTAGCTAAGAGTATTGACCAAGGGAAAAAAGCCATGGCAATTTTCCTCGATCTGTCTAAAGCATTTGATACTGTTTCACATGCGATACTTAAAAAAAAGCTCTTTGGATATGGTATACAGGGATGCTCGATTAAATGGATAGAAAGTTATTTGAAGGACAGGTCACAGATTTTAGTGATTGACGGCAAAGAAAGTGACAGTGCCGAAATATCCTTTGGTGTGCCTCAAGGCGGCGTACTTGGCCCTATTCTCTTTCTGATGTACGTCAATGATTTGTGTGAATTGCCTCTTGGCGATAATGCAAGAATTGTCTCCTTTGCTGATGACACGGTTATTCTCGTTGAAGCAGAAACATGGGCTGAGGTACTAGTAAAGGCACAAAATAGTCTGGACAGTGTGAAAGCATGGCTTGATAGACATGTCCTAACTCTGAATGCCTCAAAAAGCAATTTTATTGTGTTTGGATTACGTCCTGTAGTCATCACACCTCCTCCATCATTGACAATCCACTCTTACCACTGTAATAGGCAACCATCCTGCGCTTGTTACCATATCCAAGAAAAAACCGAAGTCAAGTATCTGGGTGTCCTAATAGACTCTAAATTGAGCTGGGATAACCAATTATTACAACTCGCTTCGAGGTCTCGGAAACTAGTTTTCGTCTTTAGAGAATTACGCAACGTCCTTTCTAAGAACTCCCTAAATATGGTTTATATGGCCCTGTGTCAGGGTTTATGGGTACACGGAATAATAGCTTGGGGAGCATGTGTAAAATCTGTCTTGGATCCTCTAGTGAAAGCCCAAAAGCTTTTGTTGAGGGTAATCAATAGAAGACCCCCACGATATGACTCCAACATGCTATTCAAAGAAAGTAATGTGTTAGATATACGCCAGCTGTTTGTGAAACAGTCACTCATGTTCTTCCATCGAACCTCAGATAAACGACTACGAAGCCAGCAACACCGAACTACAAGAGCATCTGCAGGTCTGAATTATGCCGTTCCCCGAGTTAATTCTTCATTTGCCCAAAGACAATTCAACTATATAGCACCTAAAATATTCAACCGCCTTGATGACAAAATAAAGGAAATAGAAAATACCATTTTATTCAAAAAAAATATTAAAAAATGGCTTGACGACATAGGTCGTTCAAGGACAGAGAAAGAACTGCTGCAAGTCATATCTTTAAAAAAATATATATATTTCTGCATAACTTTACTATTATACTATTATAATATGATATAAGATAATAAACAAAATGTACTATATTGTAATATAATGCAAAAGAATAATACTATAATATATTTAGATCGTTATATTTATACATTTGTGTATGTATGTATATGTATGTGTGTATGTGTATATGTATCTATATGAGTACCTACGTCAGTTAGGCTTCTCCACCTAAGTCAGAAAGTAAGTTGTATGCCCAGATACAGGCTATATTTGGCCTAGTTGGGTATACGCTGAGCATGGTCATGTGAATGTGGGCCGTTGTTTCTTCGCACCATTACTTGTTATGACCATTTTTATTTTTATGCGTTTTATAATTATGTTTGATACAAATAAATAAAATAAAATTAAAACTACCCACACAATGATAAAGCATCTGAATCTAACACCGCAAGGAATGTGTTCAAATTTATTTGGACGAGTATAAGTTCGACAGGTAGTTTTAAGGCTCATTACGCACTGTCGACTGAGTCGCGGCGACTCAGTCGACAGTCGAAGCAGAGTCGCTCGGTCGACCAGCGACCACGTGCGTACGGAAGAGTCTGTCGTTACGCACTGTTGACTGAGTCTTCGCGACTCAGTCGACAGTGCGTAATGAGCCTTATACGGCACCTGCGACTTCCGAACGCACATGGTCGCTGGTTGACCGAGCGACTCTGCTTCGACTGTCGATTGAGTCGCCGCGACTCAGTCGACATGAACAATAAGCCTTATGTCCGAAGATTGTAAATCGTGTCGTGGAATATTTTTGCGAAGTTCTTATTTGTTCCGATAAAATTAGTTGGATTTTGCCTTTTCCACTCTTTGCGCCTTTGGTATCAAACTAGCCACGTATATCTGCATGGCTAAAATATTGCCGGAAAATTTAGACAGATTCAAAACTGGCGCAAAGAAATAGGCTCCTTTGACGCAGTTTGAATTGAGTCGTAATCACATGTAAATAAAATTCGTTTCTGAGGCTCAAGGTGGCTCAACCGCATTTCAAAAGCCGCATTACTGTGAGGCAATTTAAATCTCTTGTATGCTAAAGTATTTCATTCGACAAATATTGCGCAAAACCGTGCCGTATATGAATCGAGAGATGGAATTTGTTTTTTGGTCTCGTTTTCAATATATAAAATGGTATAAATATGAAATGGTAACTCACATCCTGACGTAAGTCCTGACCTAGTTCCGCATCCTATGATATTTGCTATATTTGGCAATTGATAATATATACATTTACTTGACTATATTTAATGCATAGTAAGGAACCTTTTTACCATGATTAATTTATTTTTGTATTTATGAATAGATTTATTTGTTTACTATTTTACATAATTAATATTAGTCGGTTAGTTAGCTATTCATTTAAACAAATTTATTTTAGTTTTTTAGAGTATGAATGAGCGATTTGAAGGAATTTAAAAAAAGACCAAAGTCACTATATTTTAAATACTATCACCCCAGAACAGATGTAAAATCTGGTGGGGTGATAAAGTCGACACAAATGTCATCTAATCTGCGTTAAAAAATAATGTTGTATAATATTATTATTTATATTCTTTTTTGGTAAAAATCATATTACTCATTTCGGAAAATTTTATAAAACTAAAAAATTAAAAATAATTTATTGATTTTGATGTATATTTCCACAGAGATTTATAACTCATACTTATAAAGAGATAAAAGTTCATGTGTACTCCCGGAGCAAATGCAATGCCAGCAATACAAGTGCACATCGCACTACAACTCAGATTATATGACAAGTATAAATTCATGTCATGTCCATTCAGCACCTTCAAACAAGATTTCCCTCAATTTATATTGTATGTCCTTTGAATAGCACAATAGGATTTGAAATTACACCCTGTGGTTCTACTACAAACTACTGAAACTACAGAGATATATTCGCATTGCCGATTTTCCTCGCTGAACATATTTAACAGCCTTGATGTGTTCCAGCCTTGATGTGGAGTCGCTATTAGTCGCATTGTTTTTGCAAGCTTTTATTTACGAATACCTTGCAATGCTTGTCAGTATGTATGATGTAAGTTTGTTTAGGTCAAATTTCGCAAGCTGAATTTGAACCACTTCCTCTTATCCTATGAAGTTGAAAATTTATTTGTTGGTTCAGTTTCGATGACAATGCATTTTTATGGTGAGCGTGACCTGATTCTACACCCAGGATCGGCTCCCGGTGGTGCTACTCTATCACTTTCAACAGCACAGACTCGCAATTTTGTATACGTATCCAATTATGATAGCATGTTCTAAATTTAACCATGACATGGCTTCTGCACCTAGGATTGGCTCCCGAATCAGCGGTCAACAGAACAGAAACAAAATTTTCTAAACGCATTCAATTAGGTAGCCCGTTCTAAGTTTCACCGCGATAGGATTGCTGCATTTAGGGTTGGCTTCCAACGACGAGGGGACTCCTCAACGGTCAACAGCACAAACACGAAATTCTGTATAGCAATAAATTATGATACCACATTCTAAGTTCCACTATGACATGGCTGCTGCATCCAGGGTTAGGTTGGGACTGAGCAATTTAATAAAAGCTTGTTTTTTAACATGTATTTTTACTATTAACTTATTTCATCGTAAGCCAAACCACAGCTGGACTCGATCTTATAGACACCCGATGTTTACAATTGTATTACGTTCTTTAGAAGTATGGGAGCAAGAGCTATACTTTTTGTTAGTTTCATCATCGATTTTATCATTTTCAGTCCAGAGAATTTCTAAATAAAGAAATCCTTGAGTTCTGATCTTTTTCTTGTCTTGACGTGGCAAAAAAGTGATAGATCCTGGTATTTTAGCCTTAGTGGATATGATATTTGATATTTGGTGGGTTTTATATAAATAGTAGGGGGAGACGGGGCTGTTTGGAACGATTTTTTTAATGACCCCGTAGTTTCTTCATTTTTACTTATTTCCAGGAACTAAATACCACGTTACTTACTCTGATTAATTACCTTGACTTTGACATTTAAAAAATCCCGAAAAGCATTGTCGTTGTTCGGCAATTGAATTTTTTTAAAAAAAGGGAAATCGTTCCAAACTGCCTCATGGCGGGGTAGTTATGAAATGGTATGGGGTAGTTTGGAACGTTGAAAATTATACTATTCGCAATCATATTATTTATTTAAGGAGACATTATTTAATGTTATTCTTAAGTTACTTCACCAAAAAATGCACAAATTTGTTCACTCTTTCAGGAGAAATATTCTGACCTGGACACAGATGTCTTGAAAAAAAAAAATAGGCCATATTACATTTTTTTGAGCAAATTACAAAGCTTGAACTTACTACACATTTAATATAGTCGTTATTTAAGATTATACCTATCAAACATTACCGAAAATTCCACAAATTTGTGAAGTCTTTCCGATGATTTGTTTTGCGCTGGGCGCGGAAGCCTAGATATGACTTCTGATCTTTGTACCAATGATATATCTTCGATAAGTGGATACACAAACCTGTTTTCGTCTAAGAAAGATTTCTTTCTAAGAAAATTCACATTGAAATCTGAGCCATTATCCATGATTTCAGTGACTTTTCCTACATAAAAGATACGAGTCTTAGAGGTTGTAGTGAATCTCACTAAAATGAAATCATTTAATGACATGTTTGTCCCATCTGTCAGTAATGGCGGATCTGGAGCTACAATGTCACTGTCAGATAGGCAATCATTTGATATAGCTGAATAGGATGAGTATTTCTTCACAGCATGAGACGGTAGAACAGTTTTGGAAATCTTTAATATCTTTTTCTTCGGTGATGATACCACAAAATGTAAGAATTCCTCTTTCTGCAGAAACAATTTGGCCCACCTGCCTTTTACAGGCTGGGGCGATCACTTTTGAAGCTTGGAGAACAGTTGTGATTCCTGCTTCGTCAATGTTGAGTATTCGGTCTGGAGTGAACTTGCACTTATCCATGACTTTTACTAAGTTATCATAGACAAAGTCTATGTTGTGTCTATTGAATGACGTTGCACGAGATAAACTTGTGTTTTCTGGTTTTCTTAGGGACATGGTTGGGTGTCGCTTCATAAAACCAGACATCCAATCTTTACTCTCTCGATTTTTGTTCGTCCAAATTTCAGGGATTTTTTTCTTTAGAAGTACGGCATACGAGTAGGCAAGTTCTTGTGCTTGAGTATAAGTCAGTCCTTAATGTATGTTAGATGATTTCAAAAAGTATTATTCTAGCAGTTTTTCCTCCAAGACTGAAAAAACCTGTCGCGATCCATGTTTATTTAAATGTTGTGGTTTAGGGTCACAAGTGTCGCCATCTCAATTCCCACTATCAGTTCCTCTTCATCGCACAGGGAATGATTTTTCCTATACTGAAGGACTTGATTGAACAATATAGATATCTTAATACCGAACATGTCAGCGACAATCCTGAACGACTTTTTTTTATTTTATGATCATCTTCACTGCACGTCTCATATCTTCTTCTATGACATTTCGGACGGTTTTACATTTATAAGTACGCACCATAACTACAATAATACAAAATTCACCTGTAATCGAACGACTCCATCACCGGGGCAGTTTTGAACGCGTCCAAAACTGCCCCATGGCAGATTTCCCAAAGTGCCCCACCAAAGCAATATTCAAATTAAAAACCAAGAAAAATTTCGAGGTTAAGTTGCGAGAATAAAATTAACCGAGCATAATGGCAAAATATATGCTCTATCAACTTGTCTCACTGCATAATTAAGTACGTTAAAGGCTTATCTAGTTACAGGCTTACGAAATTACTTAAAAAGTAATTACTGAATTCCGGAAATCTTTAATTTTTGTCTACAACTCGCAATAATGACCGCAACCACAAACCATTTTGACAACTGACTTACTTACGTGTTGCCAACTAAACGTCTTTTTTTGACATTTTTAGAATGGCGCATTATGAAAAAAAACGCGTATTTATAACTGCCCCGTGTCCCAAACAGCCCCGTCTCCCCCTACCCAAAATCAGAAAAATACCAAAACAGGGTACTTTCACAGAAATAAATATAATTAAATATATATGATAGATAATATAAACCGTACCCCCACATTTGTGTGGGTTAGGAACTCATAATCACTAGCACAATTGTGTGGGCAGGGTCTAAAAAGAATATTTCGAATTTATTCAGCATCTTACTTATTCGATATGGCACGCCCTTGAAAATGAAATGAAATGAAATGAAAAATACCTTTATTGTACTAACAAAAAAAAATTACATGGGTAAAGAAAACTTAAATTCTATTTTGACTTAGTACAAACGGCGGGCTTATCGTTTCACGATTTCTTACAGCCAACCGTGTAATATTAAATAAAAGTATTAATACAGCTCACATACATAAATATATACACATAAATATACATATACATACATCCAAATATACATACATACATCGTGCGGTAAAAATTCTCGTGATCGGCTTAGTTTCTGAGTTTCTTCCATATTAGATTTTTGGATTGGGTGCTTCAAAGTTCACTGGGTAATATCCGATTTTGTTTATTTTTTTAATAAATTGGAAATGAAATTCAATTACTTAGGAAGAATCATTGATTCACCCTACCTCTCTATACGAAAATTATGGGCGGTGAACGGTTTCGTGTAGCTTAGGCCACAAGATCCATTTTGTTCTCTGATCGGCTTAACTCACGATTCAGCTCCTATTCAGAAGCCTCCTCGAGTGGAAGGCTACCCCGGGCAAGACTCCCGTGTCTCAGGCCTCAGAGCTGGTGGACCGGTTTCTCCCAGCGGGATTGCATCCCGGCGCCACTGGACGGTTTGCGCACCGGTCGGCGAAGCCAATCGGTTGTGCATTCTGACTAATCGCGAGAAGGGGTCTGGAGACTATGGAAATACAGTGTTTCTTAAGCAGCGGGGATGAATGTTCACCTGTTGTCATGCCACTCTTGAAATGACCTTGGGCCACTCGATCCCGTGTGGCACTACGGGCCGAGAACGCCCAGGTCCGCGATAAATTCAAACTGAATTACCGCTGTAATACAACAGGTAGAGGTCGCGTAAGCGACTTCGGACCCGTAACCAATCGGGAGGACGGAGGTATCCTGAAGGTTAATTCCAGACGGAGATATCCTGCCAAAACTGGTAGTTAGGGGGTGAGGCTGCCCGCTGTTTACCTTTCCCGGTGCCTCGCCGTAAGGAGTTGAACTCTAACGGGTTGCTGGTGAACTAGACAGTAGATTGTCTTGTCCCCAAGTCTTCTACGCTCATGCAACGGCTGAGAGAACAATCTATATCCTTAGGTGACGGGTTCGCCCGTTGACCAGCCTGGGGTGACGGGTTCGCCCGTTGTAGTCGACATCGGCATCCTATACGAATATTATAAAGAAGTAATGTTTGTAAGGATGTAAGTTTTTATGTAGGGTGTAACTATTTATCCTATTTATAATAGTTACCCACGTCAAATAGTTAACGGAGCTTTCCATTAGTCTTCCACTAATGGAAAGCTCAGTTATCGACGAGTGCTACATTTTATTGTTGTAAATATTGGTTTTCAATGCAAAATTACGATATTCGTAAATCAAGCCGAAAAAAATGAGCTGGCTTTATCGGCGTGTGCTGACTAAACGGTTTGGTATACGTGAAAACAATATATGGCTAAAACATCGGCCTTAAAGAGTTATATAAAAAAGTTAGTAGCAGCATATATCCAATCTTTATATTTAAGCTAAAAAAGCTGCTTTGAAATCTCAAAAAAATAAGAAAAATAAATAGGCAGTTTTTGTTAAAGGCATAAGCAATAAACTAAGAATCCGTATCAAATAAATTAATACAATAGAGATAAAATTAGCCATTTTCTGTATGTTTTTAGGTAGTATAGTTATAGAGACATCATGAAATTAGTAACGAACCTTTAAATACCTAGCAAGCGGCGGCGACTGCTAGCCCAGCAAGGCCATTGTTCAGCGGAAGACGGCGGGTGGCGAGGAACAAGACGCGAACGTCTAGGAAATAGATAGCGTGCATCTGAGGGGGGGCGTCTTGCGCTATATATTAAAGGTAGGTTCTAATAGGCAAATAAACGCCACCCTACCTAAATTAATAAATCGATTCTAAACTTTACGGGAAGCGAAGCCGCGGGCAACCGCTAGTAATATATAAATGACTATAAAAGCTTCAGACTTTTGCCAATTTTGTTTATGTAAATATTCACATGTCAAATCACGAAACATTGATTTATTCAGGCGTGTGTGCACACAAGTCGTAGAGATCGTGATAAGATTTTATGCAGGGACATGTTTTGAATATTTATTTATTGTCGGTCTTCTCGGATTCAGCAATGGAGGAGCTTACAGGGCACAGCTTATGTACATTGCAAAAACAGCATTATTACATTCGAAGAATTCAGTGCACGTCTTGGAATGTACAAAGAAAACCACCGGGACGTAGGTCTAGACACCTACATGTATGAAGGTGCAATTTGCAATTTGTTTATCTGTACAGGATATCTGCTGTGGTGATAAAGGAGAACGGCGTTTCCCAAAAGCGTTTTCAAGTGAAAACAATCCTAGTGGCTACTTTCCGGGAGAGACTTGGGGTTTTTTATGGCAATCTGTACAGGATATCTGCTGTGGCGATAAAGTAGACCAGCGTTTGCCAAATGGTGTTCCGCGGAAGTCTAGGGTTCCTTGTGGTAAAATCAATTTCCGCAAAAAAACCGTAAAAAAAAGTCGACAAGAAGTTTAAAAAATAAATGCACGAAAAATAAGACCCCTCTTTATAAGGCTGCATTTAAAGCGGCGTATCAAAGAGGTATTACAAGAAATTTTACTTTCCCGGCCAACCAACCGTCAGGGAAAGTATTGCGACCGCGAATATTTTTTGTGAAGTGCAAGTGAAGAACAAGTGAAGACGGAAATATTGATTTTGACCCTCCTGAGACGATTGAAACCATTTCCAGATTGAAATCTGTGTGTGTGTGTGTGTGTGTGTGTAAGTGTGTATTCCTCCACGATAGCGCTCAAACCCTGAATCCGCTTGAGCTGAAATTTGATATGCAGGCGTCATTTGGTCATGGCCAAGGACTTATCCCGGGGTGGGAAAGGGTCATGGGGACGCCTGATTTTTTTGATTAAAAAATAAAGTCGAAAAAAATTGTGAATCAGGGAGAATCCGCGACTTATGTGCCTAAAGCTAGGGCACGTATCCAGGGGCACATTTTGATTGGAATATCTCATATACAAGCTGCACTCATAATTCGGCCATACATTTTAATCAAATATTGACGCCAAGCCGCCCAAGGCTTGTTGAGAAATGAACCGCGCCGCTTCAGGCGGTCAGCGCAGGACCGTCCGCCAGCCGACAGAGGGCGCTCATCGATTAAATTTATTAAATTAATATTGAGATGATATCAGTCCTTGGCTAGATGCCGGGGAAGTTTTATGGTGACTCAAGCAATTTTTTAAATTTGGCTTGATGTTTCTTCCTAAAAGTAACTTCTTTGTCTTATAGAATTCACTTCTGAATGTTTCAATGCGGATTTTATTATATTTTTTCGTTAAATATTAACTTGAACTATCAATTATAAGAGTAAATAGTGTAATTGTAATATAGTGTGAGTAATAATTTTATATCAGTATGACATCAAATATGACATTAATTTTTTGCTAGATGTGTTACTACTAAATAAATAAAATAAATAAAATAAATAGTAGTGACACACCATGGATGGCGCGGCGCTATGGCTGGGCTACGACAGATATTACTAATAAAATACGACACATTTGTATGGCAAAATATTATCTGAAGTATTTATGTCGAGTATTTTCATTCCGATTGCTAATAAGTAAATGTATTAAAAAGAATTAAAAAAAACACGTCTGCCGTTACAGAAAGTGATTTATTGTATTTCTAATTATTTTTATTACGGTTTTTTCATATATATATAGGTGTATTTTTCCGGAATGTAGTTAATAAGACTTTCATTTGACACTTAACATTAAACAGTGGCATTTGGAAATTTGGACATTTAGTAAACTACTTACTTGATATTTGGCCAGTTAGGGTTTTCTATGACACTCGGGATGACGTAACGCTTCTAACAATATCTCACACTTTTAATAAACAGCAAACATACATAGATGAACTCTGAACACATTACACTCCGTTTTTGTTGGGCAGTCGTGTAAATAGAAAGCTAGGAGCACTAATTATATGTCCTAGATTGCGCAACTGTATAGATCAATTTCAATTTTCAATTTCAATTTCAATTTCAATTTATTTCCAAAAAATCTTAACAGATTGTAGAAACTTAATATTTAGGTACATTTAAATTACAGTATATTAGTTCATTTTTACAATATTTAAATTTATCACCACGTACATACAGTTACTTCTTTATTGCTTTTAGTATATTAGTTCAGTAATTAATACAGTATATTAGTTCGTTTTTACAATATTTAAATTTATCACCACGTACATACAGTTACTTCTTTATTGCTTTTAGGGCATCCAAATCATTTTTAAGATTTATTTACTAAAACCACAAATTAAAATAATTGATAAAAATAATCAAGAAATTAAAATCAGAAAAAGTCAGAATAATTAAAAAATACTACTTAAAATTGTCAAAAAAATGACCAAAAAATTTGAAAAATTATTTAAAATTAACAAACTCATCGATCGAGTAAAAAGCTTTGTCTAATAAGAATTCTTTAAGTAACTTTTTGAATAAGCTTTCCACTTGAATAGTTTTTAAACTTTCTGGTAGCCTGTTAAAGTAATATGGCCCTGAGTATTTTGTGTCTTGCCTTGCTGTGTTTAGTTTAATACATGGTATAAAAATGTTTAATTTATTTCTCGTATTTTTAGTATGTGTATCTGAAAACTTTTTATAATGTGTTTCTTTATTTTTAAAAAACTCAGTTAGTAACTTAAAGAGATAGAGTGAGGTTAAGGTGAGGATTCTTAGCCTTTTAAAAATGGGTCGACACGACTCTTCCCTTTTCACCTTTGCAATTATTCGCACTGCTCTCTTTTGGAGTATAAATATGGGTTCCCTATGACAAGCATAACAATTTCCCCAGATCGTAATGGCATATCGATTTGACAACCTTTCTGTGGCGGCGAAATTTGCCATGTCACACGGGATTGGGTGGGCGACGGATAGTTTTAAATGTGGCTGGCATCAGGTCAACAACATCAGCCCTGACTGGTTAGAAAACGTTCAATATCGTTAAAACTTCCTGAGGTGACGGGTTCGCCCGTTGTAGTCGACAGCTCTAGGTGGTTAGAAAACGTGGTAGCGAACAGTTTGTTTCCATTGTGTTTTCGGACCGGTTCAACTCACGATTCAGCTCCTATTCAGTAGCCTCCTCGTGTGGAAGCCTACCCCGGGTAGGCCTCTCTTCTCTCAGGCCTCGCGGCTGGTGGAACAGTTTCCGGTGGAGCCAATCGGTATGTGCACTTTGACTAATTACAGAAGGAGTCGGTAGACTATGGAAATATACTGTTTCCTAAGCAGCAGGGGTGGATGTTAAACTGTCGTCAACCACTCTTGAAATGACCAATTGGCAACGTGATTCTGAAATCAGAGCCGGGCAAAAGATGAGAGTGGTCCGCGATAGATTCAAACTGAATTACCGCTAAATATACGGCAGGTAGATGTCGCGCAAGCGACTTCCAACTCGAACCCGTAACGGTAGGTTGGAAGAATCCTGATGGTTTATCCAGACGGATATATCCTACCAAAACTGGTAGTCAGGGGGCGAGACTGCCCGCTGGTACCTACCTTTCCCAGTGCCTCGTCCCAAGACCTTGACTTCGGACGGGAATGTCGGCTTAACTAGACGGTTTATTTGTATTCGTCTCTAAGTCTACTACGCTCACCTCGCAAGAGATAGAGCGATCATTATTTTTAAAACTTCCTGAGGCGACGGGTTCACACGTTGTAGTTGATACCTCTAAGTGCTTAAGAAACGAATGTTTCCAGACTCCCCCGGCTATTCGCCAGAGGGCACAGTCAAATGGCTAACGCCGCACGGTGCTCAAACCGCTAAGTATCGATTCCCCCAAATTGGGGCATCCGATCCCACCTGTCCACGACTAAGCTTACAGCTACAGGCAGGGTTTACAAAGTCTACGGTATGGGAGCTGAACCGTGAGTTGAACCGGCCTAAGGTAACAGAAAGGTCATCAGGCCCAAACTGCACGGAACCGTTGGATCTGTTAGGTGCAGGGTATACCTAGCGGTTATACACTGATAGTTACAGTGTATAATTATTTATGTATCGGGGTAGAGTCGGAAGACGGTAAATTTCTAATCGAGTTCCTTGTTACAGGGACTACCATGTAGCCTGTTAGAAACACACATCCGTCCTTTTTCTCTCTTTTAATCCTTAAATGCATATTGTTGCCAATTGTCTACCTACATTGTCACTTATTTTTATTCAAAAACCTTAGTGTGTCCATTTCCGAACGGATAATCATAGACAAAATTAAATTAGTGTGTGAAATTAAAAAAATGGCATTACTTTTGACGGGTAAGTTATATCGTTTTTAGTCATTTGAATGTGGCAGGTGATGTAGTTACTTGAAGAGAGTTTCTATTGCCGAGTTCCCTATAAGGATTTATCTGATTGTTAAAAAAATACTTCTCATCTATTGTCTGGTAAGCTATCAGTGTTTGGTTGTATTTAAAAATTATATTAGATACAAGGTAAATTTTTAGAATAGCTAGATGGATAAATAGAAACCAAGCATAATTGGTTTTCTATTTCTTTTACTATAAGTGGCTAGTTCCAGAAACTTTCAGTATGCCCCACTTATAGGCCATTATGAAAAGGAAGCAGTGTTAAAAAAGATGCAAACTTTCAGGTTGTAAAGGATTTTCACAGACTGAGTGCATGAAATGCAAGGTTGCTTTATGTCAAACCAAAAATCGAGATTGCTTTGCGGTATTTCATTCATAAATAATATGGAAATTCCTATACTCATAAATATAAATACAATATGACTATTTGTTTACGTCTACAGTAATTTTAGTAATAAATGCATATTTTTGCCTTAAATTTACGTAAACGTTACAAGTCTACATTATAGTTTTTTTTTAATAAATACTTTTTTATTTTTATTTTTTATGTCACCTATGATTTTTTTCCTATAATAATCAATTGTATTTAATTCAAAACAAATAATCACGCATCGCATTAATCTTGTAAAGCCTTCATTTAAATAACCTAGTGTATATGTTATTTTCCAATATCTCGACGACTTCTGGTGGCTCGGCGATTTTGTTAAGCCGGCCGTAAGCACACTCGTCTATCGACAACCGCAAAGGTTTCTTTCAATTATCCCAATAAATGAAATATTGATCATTATTTCTTTCCCGTTATCTCGTTTTTTTCAAGATAAAGACGGATATATACATTTCGACGTAGGGTCGGTATCTACATTGACAACAGTTTTAATTATTGTTTCCGAAGATAAGCAGCGTTGAGCGTGTGTGTGTTTTACAGTGTTTACTCCGTGATGTTACAAATACCCGCCTAGAAGATATTACAACACGGAGGGTTCCACGAAAAGTAAATAATAAATAATAAAAAAATCGTTTGCGTCACCCAAGACTTTCCCGGCAAGTCGTCAAGAAATGATGTCATCTGAATATTTATTCTTAAATCACTATAGTGGAGGAACGCACAGGCAGACGGACACACAGCCAGACTTCAGTCTGGAAATGCTATCAATCGTTGGAAATTTAGCGCGTTTAAAATACTTCCCCTCCTCGTCGGATGGTAGGCCTGAAATGTAAAGCCGAATTGCAAACTCGCATCACCGTAAAATTCAACGTTTCAAAATTCCAATTTCGAACGAGCGGCACAACGCATTTAATAAAAAGTTGCGCGTTTAATAAATAGATAAAATACATCGTAATCATTACATATTAAATACTAAAACCAAAAAACGCAATATCTTATGCTATAAAAACATACAATTTATGCACAAATGGCAGACTTATCCCTAGTCAACCATTGAATCAACTATGCATTGCTATAGCGATATCTCACAGTCAACTAATAATATTATTTAAATTCAATTTTAGTTTATAATTATGGTTTAAAGTTTTATTGTAAATTAATTTAATTTTTCGCAGTAAAATAGAACACTTGCTGGGTATTGTTCACGCACTTTGAAATAAGATTTATCTTTAATACTTGTACTTTATGACTTAAAATGTCTTAAAAATATGATACAAAAATTTAGTTCATAAAGATTCGCAAAAAATGGCTGCTTTTCATATATGGCATCTGAAACTTAAATTTAACTTTTATAAAACTATAAGCTGCGTAAGTGAGGGCCTAGTGACTACTTTACAGCTTTAATTCTTTGTAAATCAATTACTGCACTTCAATATGACTATAAGCTGTACAAGGGTGGGTCTTATAAACAATAAGTTGTAAACCTTTGGTGGAGTAAGTCTTGTAAACCTTTGGTGGAGTAAGGATAATGTAGTAGCTTTTATTTTGTTTGTCATATAAAGGTTATTAATTCGACTGCTATACAGCTGTCAGTTTTCAAATGGTTATAAATAAATAGGCTTTATAGCGATTATACCACCCTTATTCGACTAAAAGGCCTATACAGCTAAACCGCTGTTTAACATAGCTGAATAAGCGCTTATATAGAAATGTCAAGATGCCATTACCATTATATCGATGACCATTACTCGCTCGTTATACACTGGCGTGCGAAAAAAACGGGCCACCTGCAGAATTGAAAGTTTTAAATAGTTGGGTTATAAAATTGTGCTGCAGAAACTTTAATGTGTTTCTTAACTATTCTCTAAACTTCTCAAAAGAGTACCTAGAAATATACCTGACCGACAATACCACCGGTAAATATACATTTCGTAATCGCCGCAGGTAAAATCCATTTCGCGTAAAAGGATTTAGAGATGCAAAATCAACGTTTGTTTTAATTTAGTTAAGTTTGAGCTTTCAAACGTTACACTACGACGATATAGCTTCAATCCTACAACAAGACGACGATCAGTGATATTTGAAATATGGCTCTAGCAGAAGTTGCCCTTTATAACCAGGTCAGGTTATTGCCAGGTCACAGGTGGCAGATAGTGAATAGCCATCCAATATGATGGTTAGCTGTGAATATACTGAATAAACAGCTCCCGAACATACAGTGGCAAGGTTACGAGAACGTAGCGGGAAGTCTGGTGGCAAGGACTTACCTAGAAAATGCTACACAAGTTCAATAAGTACGGTGTGTCATGGTGAATATGTGCCGACAGTAAATAGGCACATCCATCCCTGCAGTGGGCAGCTGCACATGCAGTAGACCCAAGAGTAGAGGTCAAGGAGACCAGTACAGTCGAGGGTCACAATCGTTACCTCGGTAACAAACAGCGATGCGGAAGGCAAAGGGAAAACCACTGCATAACGCCTTCCCAGGAAAATCATCGCGCAAGCGACCTCGAACTCGTAACCAATTGAGAGACTGGGGTAATCTGGTCGCAATTGGAAATAAGTACGTGAGTGGAAGCCCGCTGGGTACCACTCCTGGATATCTCGCGGTTAAGGCGTTGGCCTCTTACGGGCATAGGGCGGAGCTTGACGGTGGACTATTTTGTCCAAGTCTTCTGCATTCACTCCAGGGAGATAGAACGACTAATCGTTAAAACTTCCTGAGGTGACGGGTTCGCCCGTCGCAGTTGACAACTCTAGAAGTAGTACACTTGCTTTCTCCCCCTTTCCACTGTGAATTGGTGTGTTGAATAGTACTCTTCTATATGTTCGCAACAGTCTATTAATCGCATGAATGCAATATAGTTTAACTATTTTTTTTTGTTTTTACAGTGTGGACACAAATAACAAACTGAGTCACAAATAATCGTTCTCAAACTCACTCTCAGAATCAGAAGCGGTTGTATACAATAGAAGTGCACCTTCTGAGAAGTGACAGCAGCTTCTGATGCCATATATAGGTTGCATACGGGGGACAGGTGTGCACTTTAAAATGGGAGCGTATTAGTGATGGGTGTGATCACGAATAGCAATAACAATAACGTGTGATATTTGCAATCACGAAGAACGCGTTACGAGAATTTGAAAGAATATGCTATTTGAATCACGGCTACGAACAGCACCGCGTTGCCATCACTCGGCGCCGCTACGACGCGACCGATCACTGATCAGTGATTGGCCGTTCTCACTGATCGCCGTCGAACGACCGCACGGCACGCCACTGGACGATGATCGGTGAGCGCCTAATTGAACCGTTCACTTAGTTTCGTTCATTCTTAGATCACTAGTGATCGGCGATCAGTGGATCAGTGATATGATCAGTGGATCAGTGATCCGCCGTTCGTTCTGGCGAACGCCCGCGCCGGCTGGACGATGACTGATGAGTGGGCGTTCATTTCGTAAGTAACGTGAATTTGGACACTGTTATCGTATGAATTTGGACACTGTTATCGCTCGCGTCGTAATCGTTCGTGTAAATGAGTTTGCTCATGATTTATTAAAGCAATAAAATAACTTTTGGGGACAAGTGGCTTACATTATTTCAGAAAGACGAACTCGGCTTAGCGCCAAAAGAGCGAGAGAGTAAATCTTTCTGAACGCTAATTCTACTAATTACTAATAAATATTAAGCAAATATAATGCGCGTTTCTGTTATTAGTTATCAAATTGACGAAACTTTGTTACTTAACGTTTCACAGTACATTTCAGTACAATCACGAAAATCACGAGTAGCAGTTATTATCACGCGTGATAAAATACCAGTAACGTGATCGTCGCGTGATTGAAAATTGAGAATCACGCCCATCACTAGAGCGTATACATATTGAACGTGGGCTCAGTTTGTCCCTACCCCTACTACCGGTGACGCAATCCGATTTTATACTTTACTGAAGCGCCTCGCGAACCGTTCGCTTCTCCACACAATTTCTACGCGTAGCAACCTCGAAATTCGGTGTGTATGCCTCCATCAAGCCGATTACTATATCGCTGGGAGGGTATGATGAAGACCACAGAATAACACAAAGCTTAAGGCTTATTTGTGAGTTCCCAAACCGAGCGCTCTGGACTTGAGGCTTATTTAATGAGTTCGCCGAACCGCTCGAGGAATATTATTGTTATTCTAGCTAAGGGTACTTTATCCCCTCACTCCGCCTTCGAATTGCTCGGCTTGAAGCCCGCCTCCAAGAAAAATGCAATTATAAATAAGTTGATGTTTAGCGGTAATAAATTTCATGTAATGGAAGAAAGTTTTTTTATTTATGGCTAGCTTTATACACAATGCAGAGGAGACTCATGTACAGGTCTAAGTTAAGTCAAAGCTTATCATTTAACAGAGTTCTTAGAGTTGGAGCGGCAACTGGAAAATATATCAGCAAAAAATTCGTGTTGATGCTAGTCAAATCTTGGAGTAGATAATTTTTTTCGTGCCCCTTTGACCAGCTCGCTCTCAACATTCCTTTCAACTGCTAATTGTCAATTCTAACTATGCACAAAATGCTTTCTTTATAGAGCTTGTCATCTCGGTGTTTATGGATTTTGATATATTTGCCACAATTAAACACATTTTGACACATTTAAAAATCTAATTATGAATATATTACAATTTAATTAAGTCATCTGTTTATTATGAAAATAGTTATTATCGTCTTATCTTTGTATTTAAATAACTTATACATTTTTTATATTTTTCGTTCTCATAATGTGTTTCATTACATAGTTGTATATTTTATTTTCTTATTACTATATATATAATAATTAATCCATTTATTACCATATCAATATACATGTTTATGAATCTATTTACTTTATAAATAGAATAGAAAACGAATTTACCGCGTGAAATTTGTAGCACCCGACGTTTCGGTGACGTTGCAGCCGCCGTTGTCCAGGGTAGACTGAAGAGCTGTCAATCCATTGTTTTGCGGGTAGGCCGCATACCGCTTCCGCCACTGCGTAGGTTATAACGGTGGTGGGGGGCCGGGCTCGGGGCGCGGGAATTTTGAAAATCCGTCTTGCACACAACACTCACTGTATCCTGTTTAACGTCTTTGCGTTCGGCGTTCGGCGGCGGGAACATTTTAAGAAGAGGGTTCCACGTAGAAGAGAGTTTTATTTATTTATTTATTTATTTATAACGTACAAGAAAAAAATACAAGGACATGCATACTGTTGTACATGAGGAATAATTCAGAACAAACATTATTATAGCGAAAAACATAGCTCTATGCATTTAAATATTCTAGCATATCCGAATGAGGCGAAATCGCCCAACCAACTAGACCTAGAAGGTCTGTCTCTGGCTGTGCTGTGTTATACCAACTGTATTTTTGTAACTCGCGAACTGACGGAGGTGATCAATTTTCAAATATTTCTAAATCTAACAAATGTGTTATTTACACAAATTAAAGTAAAATTTAAAGTAGAAAATGTATGTATGCAATTAAGGACTAAAATAAAGTAAACTTTACATTATATTCAATAAATTTAAGTGGAATATAAGTAATAATATATACAAATATATGAATAAACACTACATTCTAAGATATATTTATAAGAAAATGATGTGTAATATTGCACAATTTTACAAATACATATTTTGTTAATATTCACCCTACAGTTGACTGTAAGATATCGCTATAGCGATAAGTCCGCCATTTGTACATAAATTGTCTTTTTTATAAAACCAGCGTAATATTCATTAAGTTATGTTTTTATAGCACAATAAAGTTATTCTATTCTATTCTAGTATTAATAAGATCTTTAGTTTTTGAACGCCCAATATCTAGAAGCCAGTTTTTTACGTTACCTTTAAAAGTTACATAATTTTTCACGTTTTTTGTGGTTTCACATAGTGAGTTGAAAACTTTCGGGGCGATAAAAAAACATTGTCTTCGAGCAAATGTGCTTTTTACCTTTGTAATTGTGAAAAAATCCTTTTCAGCATTTTTCGTTAAGTACATTTGTTGACTTCTTGCTCTGTACTCTTTAGTTTTGTGAAAGCTTACAAGGCACTGCTTAATAAATAGCTGGCAGATATCCAAAACCTTAAACTCCGCAAAGAGCTGATTTGAACTGTACCGAGGAGGCTTTTTGTTTATGACTCTTATTAGTAACTTTTGTGCTTTTAATAGTCGGTCCATTGTTGTTTTTGTACATGAGCCCCACGCTATAATTCCATGCACCCATATACTTTGACCAAGAGCCATATACACCATTCGCAGTGTTTCTTTACTCAGTACATTCCTAAGTTCGCGGAACACGTACAGTAATTTCCTTGTTCGCGCCGTAAGCGATTTTATTTGGCATTCCTAATTAAGTTTGGAATCTATTTCTATGCCTAAATATCTTTTTTTTTTCAATGTTTATATGCTCACATTTGCAATTATTCTGGGTTGAAGATACATTGCAATTAAATTTGTGAATTTTTAAGGGTAATACGTTGGAGGTTAGGTTAGGTTAGGTTAGTTTGTAACCGTCGTCACCATTAAAGTTCGGGGTTCTTCGTAAATTCGGTAAATTCGTTTTCTATCCTATTTATAATGTCAAACAACCGCGATAGTCTTTGATTTTATAATCTATTTACTGTTTTTTTCTGCTCTATTTACTTTATATTTACTCTTTTAATATTTTGGACTGTTTAGTAAATTAGCAATTTATTTTCAGAATATTTTCTGTTTATTTAAAAAACCCTAATAATTTCACTTTAAAAAATGCTTGTATATTTTAAACTCTTCTTTTATATAGAATGACGTACTATATGAACGTCTAATAGGTGGAAACATATAAATGGTGTATGTTTGTTATATTTTAATTTAGTAAAGATGTTTTTTGTACTGTCAGTTTCCCAAAGAAAATTAAAGAAAAAAAATATTCGTAATAGATATTTTTTCAACGGAACCGAGCATCCACCACAGACGATATAACCGAACTTGTTTAATAAGTAGCATTTTCACTATCCACTCTCGTCGCCGACTATCCTTTTCAATCAGGTCAACCTCCTCCCCGAAGGGACATCATGCTTATAATCCATCCATAAGTCCTTGGCTACCTGCCGGGAAAGTTTTGGGGTGAGACAACCGATTTTTTCCTAGGTCTGGCATTTGCTTCGTTGGCTGCTACCGTTATTTCTCTATTCTCGTCTGTTACAGCCATATGGTGGTGAACGGTTTCGTGCAGCTTGGGCCACATGATTCATTTTGTACTCGGATCGGCTCAACTCACGATTCAGCCCCTATTCAGAAGCCTCCTCTAGTGGAAGGCTACCCCGGGTAAGACTCCCATGTCTCAGGCCTCAGAGCTGGTGGACCGAATTCTCCCGGCGGGATTTTATCCCATCGCCACTGGACTGTCTGCGCACCGGTCGGCGAAGCCGGCGGGGGTCTGGAGACTATGGAAATACACTGTTTCCTAAGCAGCGGGGATGGATGTTCACCTCTTGTCATGCCACTCTTGAAATGACCTTGGACCACTCGATCTCGTGTGGCACTACGGGCAAACAACGCGCAGGTCCGCGATAAATTCAAACTGAATTACTGCTGTAATACAACAGGTAGTCTTTGGATACTGAAGGTTAATTCCAGACGGAGATATCCTGGCAAAACTGGTAGTTAGGGGGTGAGGCTGCACGCTGTCTACCTTTCCCGGTGCCTCGCCGTAAGGCGTTGGTCTCTAACGGGTTTCTGGTGAACTAGACAGTAGATTGTCTTGTCCCCAAGTCTTCTACGTTCATCCCACGGCTGAAAGAACGATCTATATCGCTATACCAGCCTGGGGTGACAGGTTTGCCGTTGTAGTCGACACCGCCCTCCTGTTACAGCCATATCTTTGCGCTTTGCCTGAGGCATACAAGAAAAGTCAACTAAACTATCCTCCCCAATTAAGTTTCAAATTTAGCTAAGATAAATAAATCACGGTGCCGCTCCCAAATAACCGCAACAATGTTAAGTTACTTATCGAAACGTTTTGCTAAAGGGTTCAGCAACAGAATCCACAAAGGGTGCGGCGAAACAATCCGCTCCAGAGGGAACCAGAGCTAGCGGCGGCAAGACTAATGGAGCATGTCGAATTGAATTTATATGGCGATAAGACGCTGGCATCTGAATCTAATAATACGCAGGCGGCTTTGGGAAAGAGGGCCTTTCTTATGACAGTTCGGCAACTTGACAGATATTTGGGAGAATTGGGTTGATGCTGGTTATAATTTATAATGATGGCAAGCTTTGTCTTTGTTTGAGCCATAGGGATAAGGTATCCGTTGAGATTATATTCCATTTCGATCTCTTAACCCAGGGGTCTCCAAACTATCCAGCCCTAGGGCCATACTGATTACTCCAGTAAGTTCCAAGGGCCAAACCCTTTTTTGAAATCTGTCTCCTAGAAATGCAGTTAGTAGTCAAGAATCACCCCCCCCCCCCTTGCATTGACTATTACATATTTTTTTATTTCAGTATTTACTCCCACGGAATGAAAATTGGCTGATTAAAAAAAACTATATATACTTTATCATCTTTGAAGAAAATCATCAAAGCGATGGGCAGTATCGAATCACCAATGTTTAATGATATATTTAGGTTTTGATTACTATGTTTTTTGTAAGCAATAGCCCGAAGGTGTTCTAGGACTTCTTATTAATTCCGGGTTCCATTTGAGTTGTGCGATGTTTTTTCGTACGACAGTTTTTATTTAAAAATAGCGATGCAAGATGTTATATACACATTAATCGTTACACTATCTGACATTATTTTCTTTACTTATCGTTTGCATGGAGTGCAATGTTAGGTTCAAAAAGTATCGATGTCGATAGTTTTGTCGTGCGTAATGACTCTTGTTATTATAATTCTGTGTCTTTTTATCCAACTTATGACAACAACAATACCAACAATAAGCCATTAGCTGTCGCGGGCCGGATTTGGCCCGCAGGCCGTAGTTTGGAGACCCCTGTCTTAACCCATATATGCCCAGAACTATTATGGGATTTCGATTTTGGTTATTTTCAATATGTTTATGTTGATAGGTCCCTTTAACAGTATTGACTACTTTTAGTATATATTTTTTTTGTTATCTACGTATTTTAGTTAAGTGCCTGAACCGCCTAAACCACAAAAAGAGAAATTTTGTACAAGTCTTCGTATCTTCGTATCTGACGTATAGTTTTCGAAACACGGAAGTTATAAGGACATTACAGGTATTTATAAATTACTATTAAATAAATCTAAAAACACGAATAAGTCCAAAATTTACTAAAATACTATGATACTTGTATAAAGCTTTACTTAACTATAATTACCTTCTTTTTTAAGGGAGACGACATGATTTTTGCACGACGCGAACACTACTTGCACCGTTTACTATTTCAGTCAAAACTGTCAATGCTGCTAAAACTGCGTTGCTAATAGGGGATAGTTCCGCACTCTTGCGATAGATGGGAGTTTTTTGGATTTTACTGAACTTACAAAGGATTTCCGATGCTTTTACAAAAGTATTACTTCTTGTTTCGTTTTCCAATCACTGGGCATATATGGGTTAAAACCATTTACGCTTTCTACGTTGGTACTTCTAGTGCTTAGGAGCGCATAGAGCGAAATAACCCAAAAAACAGCAGCCAGCGTTTAGTTTGTATCTTTTGAATTACTGTTTATTTAGAGGTGAAAATAATATGTCTTATTGTAAAAAAACCATCAAAAATATTATCGTTTCAAAAATTTATAATCATTATTTTATCTTTCCTATAGCGTCAACAAATTAGTAGTTACTATTAAGTAACTTTATGGTAAACTACACAAACTAAAAAGATTTAGCTTATTATTATGGTTAGTTTATTACATAAATTACATTATTAACAGTTACCCCTGTGAAAACCGTTAATCCGGTTTTAACCGTTAGCGGCGTCATAGATTAAAATAATGAGAAGTTTTTCCCACGAAGAAATATTGAGTTATTTCTATTTGCATCAATTAAAATAACGAAAATGGACATTTAAAATATCGGTTGAGTTGAGTTACCCCAAAACTTACCCGACAAGTAGCCAAAGAGTTATGAAAGGATTTAAGCGTGATGTCAATTTTGTCACAGAAGAACTCCCACCGTAGCAGTGGCGGTTCTTTCATAAAAGCCGAAAAGCCCGGCTTGCCTTATATCTTATAAAATCTTCTTAAAAGCTTCTTAAACTAATATATGAATTTGCGAGCGCCTATTGCGATCTAGCGGGCACAGATCGCTCCACGCGACAAAACAGCTTATCGGCAAAGCGACAATTCGCTGCAATCTTTCCGAGTTCATTTCAGCTCGTTCGCACACATGGGCTAGCAACGGGGCTTTCAAAATCAGTGGTCCTCTCATTCTAACCTGTGGTAAATTACGCAAAACAATATTATATGTATCTATACGACTTTTGTATTGACGTTTAAGCCAGGCTTGCGTTATGGAACATATGCTTTCTTTTGAACAAGTGACAGCAGATTTTTTAATGTTTAATTTCAATGGATTTGTGGTTTTTATTGCCTGATAAACAATGGAGAAAATTGTCCTTTGTGGTGAGTTCTGTCTTAACTTGATTTCACTCGCTCAAGCAAATAAAACAGCATTTCTTAAAGCCACCGCAGGAGGTATGCGACTGCTTATAAGTATATGTTAAATACTGGTACGTATATGTAGCATGTCTTCAGTGTGCTTTATTGAATCTACGATACAAGCAGTAAATTTGAAACTGAAGATTAAAGAGTAAAGAGGTACCACTTTTTTTCACTATTAAAATCGTAAAAAAACACAAAAAGGTATGTCGGGCTTGCCCCATTCACCAACCCTAGGCACGCCACTGAAACTACATTATTAACGGTTATCCCTGTGAAAACCTTAAATATAGGCTACTTGACTTTATGCCGCCCCTCCCTCCTATCTATTTTAATCACTTGTATTTGTGTACATATGCCTTTTTAAGGCAATAAACAATTTGTCTGTTTATGTGGGTAGGTAGGTATTAATAAGCCCCAAATGAATGAGATTCATTCAAATTAAAATAATTCATAAAATAAAATCATAAGTCATAAAATCATTCAGTCATAAAATAATTCAAATTTTAACAACAAAAAAAGACTTTTTTATAAGACTTAATTTTTCAATAAGTGCAGCAGCCATGTCATGGTGAAACTTAGAACGGTCTATCATAATTGAATGCGTATACAATATTTTGTGCCTGTGCTGTTGACCGTTGAGGAGTTCCCTCGTTGAAAGCCAACCCTGGTTACCGCAGTCCTGTCTTGGTGAAATTTAGAACGGGCTATCATAATTAAATGCATATACATAATTTCGTGTCTGTGCTTTTGACCGTTAAGGAGACCCGTCGTCGGGAGCCAACCCTGGGTGCAGCAGCCATATCATGGTGAAACTTAGAACGGGCTGTAATAACTGAATGCGTATACAAAATTTCGTGTCTGTGCTGATGACCGTTGAGGAGTCCCACCGTCGAGAGCCAATCCTGGGTGTAGAATGAAGTCATGCTTACTATAAAAAATGCATTATTATCGGAGTTGAAGCAACATGTAAATTTTCAACTTCATATTATAATATTTGAGGAGTTTCCTCAATTCCTCGTGGACCCCATCATCAGAACAGGATTGTGATAAAAATTGGACCAATCTGGAAGTATATCCTTTCAAATAAAAAAAGACTTTTCCAAATTGGGTTATAAATGACGGAGTTCTGAGGTAACGAACACATAATATATATATATATATATATATATATATATATATATATATATATATATATATATATATATATATATATATATATATATATATATATATATATATATATATATATATATATATATATATATATATATATATATATATATATATATATATATATATATATACATACATATATATATATATATATATATATATATATATATATATATATATATATATATATATATATATATATATATATATATATATATATATATATATATATATATATATATATATATATATATATATATATATATATATATATATATATATATATATATATATATATATATATATATATATATATATATATATATATATATATATATATATATATATATATATATATATATATATATATATATATATATATATATGTATATATATATATATATATATATATATATATATATATATATATATATATATATATATATACAATCGAATTGATAACCTCCTCCTTTTTTGAGGTCTGTTAATAGGTAATAGTGTAAAACAAGGATGACTTTTTTTACGGTATCTATTATTGGCGAAATTATCTATAAGATCGTCATAGTTTATGGTGTTCATTATCTCTGCCTTTTAATAGATAGAAAATTCTATCCGCGAGTGACTTGCTTGAGTGACTTACATTGATAATCGCGGATGAACTTTTTCTATACTAAAGCGAAATTTGCCCTGGAATTCGAAATTCGAAAATTCCTCTGAAATTTGCCGTTCCCTAAAGTCTGCTACCCTTTAGGCCGCTGCCTTTACGGCCTATGGACAAATCCAGCACTGCTACGAAACTACTATTACTAAGCTTACAATTAATTACATTATTGGCGTTTACACTGTCATAGACAAGAGAATGTCTCCTCTGTCATAGGCTAAGCCGCAGCTCATCCGACCGTAGCTCCTATATAGATTAAACATTGCTTGGTTATTATTTAAAGAAAGCGTAGATACGTCCTTCTAACGTGACTAATGTTTTAGCATCGTTAGCGATCGATGAAGTTTCCCAGGATGAAGGTGTCATAATATATGTACAGAATGTCCTAAAAGGGTAACGGTAGTATGAAAGTAATATTAAAATAATACTAAAAGACATGCAATATTTGTATTGATATTTTATGTAAAACTATACTTATTGTAAATGGCAACAGTTACGTTGGTGACACTTCTATCCTGTAGCGAAAATATTCGATTAGGCAAAAATATTCGAAATAACAATTTGTCAGGGTCATCGGAATGCTCTGATAAACTCATTTTTTTAATTATAATTTTACAACAATTAAATAACTAAACTAACATTACCCCTTCTGAAAATACCCTATTACAAAATTTGGAAAATTCATACAATTAGAATTATTTATTTTTTTATTTATTAATTTACAATAACTTCATATAATATGTCATATAAACACCTTTTACATAATATGGTTGAGTTGGGAGAGATTGAGCACATCCTATGGTGAAAATGTTTATCCGCATTCCTAACTAGGTCAGAGACCCGTATCTAGGGATGCTGATTTTTGTTTAATTGTATCGACGAGCTTTTGATAATATCAAAAGATTAAGTTCATAATATCAAAAGATTATGAACTTAAGTTGCATTGCAAAATACATAAGAATATATACATACGCATACATACACACATACATAAATATATATATACATACCTACACATATATATACATAGCAAATAATACACGAGATTTGATATTAGTTAGTAATATATAATTTAATAAAACAACTTAAATTATTAGCGAGAGCAATTGAGACTCCGCATACATTGGACCCCTTTCAAGCAGGTACTTCTTTATAAGTATTTTGAATGAATTTAAGTTGTTTGCATTCTTATAACTCTCATTTAAATTATTATAAAATCTCGGGGCAAGGAAGTAAAAATGCCTTTGGGCAAATGAGGACTTTACAATCGGAATATTATAATTCGACCCAGTAGCTTGCCTTGTGTTTTTAGTTTGTTGGCTTCTTCTCTGCTGATCCTTGATTCTGTGAAACTCAATTAGTAATTGTTTTATGAATAATTTCCTCACATCAAGTACTCCATATTCTGTAAAGAGTTTCGCTGAGGGGTATCTAGGGGTTTTTTTATTGATGACCTTTAGAATCAGCTTCTGCGCATTGATCAAAGGAAGGAGTACTTGTGTGGTGCAACCACCCCATGCGATTGTGCCATAGGACCACAGGCTTTGGCACAACGCCATATACACAGTTTTGAGAAGGTGCTTTGGTAGAATATTACGAAGCTCTCTAAACACGTAGGCGAGTTTCCTTGTTCTTGTGGCTAGGTTGCTTACATGTTGCTTCCATGTCAATGTTGCATCCACAGTGACACCCAGATACTTATATTCCCTAGTCCTTTCAATGGTTTGACAATTGCAGACGTCAGATCTAGAGCAAAAAGTTGAGTGCATTGTTAGTTGGTTTTCGGTTTCTGAATTATTTACTGTTGCCTTGATGTGAAATTGTATAACTTTAGTCTTAGAAATATTTAAAGTGAGAATATGGTTGTCGAGCCACTGCTTCGTCAGATTTAGGTTCGATTGAGCTTTGCGGTATGCATCTTCCCAATTGTTAGCAGACGTAAGTAACACGGTGTCATCCGCGAACGCCACTATTTTTCCTTTTATTGGTAGATCACATAAATCATTTATATATATTAGGAACAATACGGGTCTCAAGACGCTACCTTGGGGAACACCGAAAGATACATTAAGTGGCGCGCTTTGTCGATCATGTATCGACGTTGTTTGCGTCCTTCCCTCAAGGTAGCTTTGGAACCACTGCAATGCTGTGTCATTTATTCCATAATGTTCCAGTTTTTTGATTAATATTACCTATATGTGACACCGTGTCGAAAGCCTTCGATAAATCTAAAAATGTCGCTAAAACTTTACTACCCTTGTCGAGGTTTTCAACAACGTATTGTGTGAAAGTAAGTAATGCTTCATTAGTTCCTAAACCGCTTCTAAACCCAAATTGGTTGCTGGATAGAAGACTCTCATTCTCTAGGTGCGAGATTAAACGCTTTTTGGCAATTTTTTCTACTACTTTTGACAAGATGTTAAGGAGCGATATGGGACGGTAATTACCAATGTCATTTTCGTCTCCACCCTTGTGTAGTGGTCTAACCTTTGCAAACTTCAGCCATTGAGGAAAAACTCCGTTTTCAAAGCTAGTATTAATAAGATGGCAAATAGGTTCTGCAATGTAATCAATTGACATTTTCAGTATTTCTGCTGTGATGCCGTCGTTTCCTGGCGCAGAATAGTTTTTTAGCGATGTAATAGTTTTGACGACTTCATCTTTAGATGTTTGGTCTAACTACTTAACTAGGTTTATTTTTAGCTTCATATTGACTTCATTGTTGCGAATTTTGACTTTTACGCAGGCTTGTCGTCAAAATAATGCTACTTCGCAGATGGGCTGCGGTTTCGCCTAAGTCCCACTGCCTTAAGAATACGGTACATCATATGTCTCCTTCAATTTTGATATTATTTGAATTTTCGACAAACGAAGATGTAAAAAATTGATTGCACCAATTTTTGAAAATTTACAGCTTTACGAACGAACAGTGATGAATTTCGTCTCTTGGACTCTCGCACTAGTTAAAACATTTTATGAAACAATTATGGAAAGGTATTCTTAATTTTACAATATAACATATGGTTTCAATTATCGCGATCCATTTTGTAGTATATAAACTTGGTCCTCGGGTTTCCCATAGAGAAAAATTCAAAGAGATAAATATTCATACTGTTGCATAACAATATATATACGAAAATCTGTTGTATGTCCACAAGAATATTGACAAGTTAAAAAAAAACGACCCTCATAATGTTAATAATAGACATAAGCATAACATTGTTGTGCGTGCTACTCGTCTCCACAAAATAAGCAATTCTTATTTGGGACAATGTATACGCTTCTAAACAAACTTCCTCATACTATTAGAGAACTATCTGTAAATAAGTTTAAAGCCACCATGGTATGAAAGCAAAATGGTATGAAAAAGCATACTATACAATATCTGATTATGTAAATGACAAAACGGCTTGGGAGTAAGGCTTGGGCGCATCATAAGAACATACATTAAAAATAATATTTAATTGTGTCTAGATGAATAAAGAACATTTTGATTTTGATTTTGATTCTGAGTAATATTACAACTCTTGCCAAATTAATGTACCGCGCTTGATAGACGACAGTTGCTAATATAGAACTAGTCCTAATTATAATACTAACTACTGCTCCTAAATTATAACTACTAACTGCTACTACAATTATTGACTACTGATTTACAGGAAGTATGATTTTCTACTTTCTATTTTTGACTACTGATTTTATGTAGTTTATCTTCCTAGAAGTAGTCATAATGCTAATCCTAATTGATTTTGGAGGTATCTGCCCAAAACTGTAGAAAGGGATGTTAGAAAACCTCCTCTACCCCCGACTCGCCCTTACCCTCGGGAACTTCATGTATATTCAGCGGGTCACATCCCAATAAGCACAAACGCCATATAATAAGTGACGAATATAGCTTTAAACTGAAAGTCATGTAAAGGCGTTCAGATTAACTTTCAGCTATGTATGTAAAGTTTTCATTTAAAGCAATTTGGCTTGTATTACCTTTTAATCATATACCTAATCATATAATAATCGCTATAAAGCATACTAATTTCTTACCATTATATAACTAACAGCCGTATAGTAGTCGAATAATTAACCTTTATAGAACAAACAAAACAAAACCTATACATGTTATCCTTACTCCACCAAAGGCTGTATAAGGGTTACAAAACTCACCCTTATACAGCTTATAGCCATATTATTGTCACTAGAACCCTTTCTTACGGTTACTATTGTCACTAGGACAGTTTTATAAATAAATAAATAAATAAATATTGTCTATGAATTGATGTCCGCAAGAGAATTTGGTGTATTAAAGTACACAACACAATCATTATAAAGTCAATAAAATACAATATATTAGTAGCCATTAGGAATTCTATGTTTGCTTCCTTTCGTTACCAATATCATTTTAAGGCATTACCCGACTAGAAGTTGTAATAACCGCTTGCGTGCCCGTGTCAACTAGTAGTTAACAAATCGAGAATTTAGAATTGACCATGTCAAGTAGTAGTTAACATAACCTTGAAGTCAGCTTTGCCCTTGTTAACTGGTAGTTGACATTGCATTTCACTCAGCTATGACCATGTCAACCTGTGGTTAACATCGCTCCCGCCGTCGGAAAAGCTGATTCTACCCGTCTTTATCGCTCCAGGGCCTAATTTGTATTATTTGTCCCGTTTCTTCGTGAAATTTCCCCTCCACACAATCCCAGTCAAGCATCCAAGCCATAGACAAAAGTCGCCGCACGGCGCCAGATGACACAAGACGCCGCACGGCGCCAGATATTGGTATGGAAACAAAGGCCTTTTAAATAATAAATATCTATGAACAAGTGATCATTTTTTTTTCTTATTCTATTATTTATTATATTGAAAACATAATCAAAGAATAAAAACCATATGTCATCGCTCTTATTTTTGAGGTATGAGCTTTTGAATACAAGACGAGCTTCAAAACGCCCTACTTCTAAGTTCAGCATAGCATAACTCTGCACCAAAGTCGTAAAACGATTTTGTGAAACCCGACCCACGCGCTGACGGCGCAAAAAATGGCGGGGCAAAGTAGGGTCGTCACGTTTTTTTCGTGGGGCATTTGAGGAGGCACGCGCTGAGGGCCCGGGGCAAAGGCACGTTGCGCGCGGACCCCCCTTGGGCAAGCGAGCGGATAAAGTATCAATTGGAGACACTGGCTATATAAGGATGGCTTATATCACCAAAGGTAGCCGTTATACCCGCTTTCAGCCACTATTCAGCTAAAAGCCGTATAAACTTCGCCTAGTCCGGTCTACTAAAAGCTGTAGGGATAACGTTTCCGTGACCGCTAGGTATATAGCCAATTTGTGCTACTTAGGATTGAGGAATAACGGTATTGATTTTCGAAATTACGTGAATTATTAGGGCGTACCTATTGTCCATTTTTGGGCTAATTTGCTTGGATCATAGGATGTTTTTTTTTTTTGGATTTTGACATTGTACTTGCAGATAGCTTCCTAAGTCTGCGTTTCGATTAACGTAATGACGTTTTAATATCGCGCGCTTGTTTGTTCATACTTGTTGTGAAATAGTATGACGTCATGCGAACCCAATATAGCTTGATAGGCCAATTAATAAGCCTTTATCCTGCTTTGTAATAAGATTTTACGATGAATAACTTTTAGTAGGTTCTAAATAATTGACTATTTTAATATCTCTTATATACTTAAGTTGCGTAGAGAAATGCTCGCCATGGCCTACGTTTTCAAGCTGATCCGAGGAAGAGTTGATAATCCTAGCATGCTAGCGAAGGTTTGTCTCTTTGTTCCGGACAATTATAATCGTGCTCGCACTCATAATCTATTTGCGGAGCCTTCCTCGCGCACCAACCTAAGTCGATGGAGTCTGCTTACCCGTGCTTTGCGTCACATAAATGTGCTATGTTCGACAGCGGCAGACTTTGATATTTTTACAGCGAGCCCGCATCTCTTCAAGGTGTGGGCATTGCGCTACTTGTTTATGTCAGAATAAAATAAATTGTTTTCACTCTTTTTGTACCGTAAGTTTGTAAGTTTTTTTTAAATTATTAATACCTTCATTTGTATTTAATGCTTATGTAAACATGTTGTGTATGTACTTGTAAGAATTCTATTATTTTTTTAAATTTATGTGTATATTGCATATCAACGGATTGGTATAAACTGTTAAGTTGATTTGCTAATGAAATAAATAAATAAATAAATACTATTTTTTGACAATATAATAGCTAAACTCTTGGCTACCCACGTATGTTAGGTAAAGAGTAGTAATGAGACTTACTATCTTACACAAATATTTTGACACCTTCAAGAACGGTTTTAGTCGTCAGTTGGACACGACGAAAATGTAATATAATTCAATATATAGGCAATATTGTCAAAAAATCATTTCTTTTAATATAATTATTTCTATCTAACTTTTAGTTTATTTTAGTAACTGTATAACTTCTATTATTTAAAAAGTGTTAGTCATATGTTTACGTTGATAGAAAATCACTTGCTGCGAACCCCTGAAGTCGCTAATCACTAGACAAACATTTCAGTTGCGATCAATACGAAACTATCTGTCTACCTGCATTATGAATAGCAATATTTACAGATGCGACAGTCACGGGATTCGCTCTTGTAGATTTTATTAGTCTGCGGTTTAGACAATTGGTTAAAATACTGAAAAGGGAATAAAAAAATATATAATAATAATAATGATAATAATAATAACAATAATAATTATAATAATATTAATAATGATTATAAATTAAAATTAAAATAATTTCAAAACGGTTATCTTAGATCTTTCCTTGACACAACCGTGGCACTCTAGTGAAACTCCCGAAGAGAGCTCGCCTTAACACACGGGTGCGTAGCAAGGCGGCCCCGGCTGGTCTTTGCTTAGCACAATTGAAAGATAATCATTTGCGTTTAATGTATGCGCTATGTAACCTGGGCTCAGACAGATGTGTATATAACTTTAAAAGCATACAACGGCATTGTCTACATTATCATTTCATTTTCTGTTGTTCTCATGCATTTGAATGTATATGTAAAATAAACAAATAAATAAAATAAAAATAGGCTTTAGGATATTATTATTTCATGATTATTCGTTTTTTTTATTTTGTGCATTGAAATGGCTTGTACGATTTGGTTGTTAATTACATTAAGAGTTCGAGAAGTCGGGAGAAGTGGACGGAGTAGACCTAAGAGGCCCTAGAGGAGGCTTTGAAGGCTATAGAATCGAAAACAATGTCGTCTGCAAAAAAAGATGATGTGAAAGACATACTCAATTACACGCATGTGCCGATTACGTCAATGAAGAATGTGTAGGGTAGTCCAAAGAGGACAAAGACGATTTCTGCACCCAATCGCTTCAACTAAGGTAAAATTTAAGTTATTTTATCATTTCGATGTTATAGGCCATTTTGGATGTATAGACTATTTGGCTGTATTTTAAAATAAAATTAAAATATTACCATTTTTTACCTCTAAAGTAAACGGTCTATAATATTCATTCACTTCAAGCAGAAGTAATTTATATTTACATTCATTTAAAAATAAACATGTGTAGGATATATTGGGTGAGCCTATCTTCCCTTTTCGTGTTAAATGACGAGGAATGTCACTATAGCTCGCAAGTTGCCCGCGCAAGGAGATTTAGTAGGTGCAAACGCTTGATTGGATTTGAAGCACTTAGATTATATCGGAAGTGGCATCACCATTAGCGTCCGTCCATGATATCCACTATAGATGTTGTAACCCCGCATATCATAAGTGTGGCAGTATCTACGTGAAGCCCAGCGGTTCTCTGACTACGATTGTTTATGTTGGCAAATTAATATATAAGAAGTGTATATTATTTCTTATTTCTATTTCTATATTCTTATTTCTTATTTCTTATTTCTTGTATTTTTTGTACAGTAGTGATCATAATATATGAGTACAATTACGTAGTCTATATTAATATTATAACAGAAATAGGACATAAATAGAACAATATGTCAACTCAATCTCGGAGTAATAGGATATATGGACAAGGTAGGGGACAGGTGGGATGGGGGATATTTATACATTAAGTAAATGTCTCTTAACCGCCCTACCTATACGATTGTATGTGATAAGTCCGCTATATTAAAACCCGAACGCAACAAGCCGTATCACAAAACAAAAACTAAAAACTAAAAACCCGAAACCCACAAAGCGTACGTGATACATCAAATTGTTCCTACGATTCTAAATACAAATCATGTAAAAATGTTTGGTACATTGTAAACAAGTAGGTATCTATTGTTATTAAGATATCTAATATAGAAAACCAAAGAGTTGTTTCACTTTTTGAATATTAACCCAAAGTTAGGTTTCACGATGATGCAGTCCCTTTCCCATATCTCCGTCTTCATATTATCTCGACCGCAGCTTCTCATATTTTAAATTGAATTCAATAAGTACAAACGAGTGAAACATTTTAAAGAGCTAAATTGTAAAAGTTTGACACATTACGCAAAGGCAACATCCGCCCCAATTACGGAGGGCTTGTATTCGGTTAAGAAATTCTTTTCGAACTTTGCTAACGGGGCTCTTTTGAAGGAAGTTCTTATTGTTTGTGGTTTTTTTACCGTGAAAAGTTTGCCTACATTTTTTGTTTACATTTATTCAGGAGGGCGCGGTCTTTATATATTGAATTGAAGGGGTAATTTAGATTTTTTACTTTTTAAGGTGGGAAAGGTAAGAATATTTTTTAAAGTGCGTCCTATTACTTTCGGTGGCTAATATGAGAAAGATACAAATGTCGGTGTCCGCTAATAAAGAATATGCTACGACTTGATGATCTAAAATAGTACTATAATATATAAAAGTCGGCAGGATACACATAATCTTCGAAAAGAAAGACGGTTCGTTTATATCGATAATGGGGATCTAACAATTTTAACCCTTTTATTGATCTAACAATTGGCCTAACGCGATAATTCGATCGCGTGGCAAAATATCGTGAACTAGCTTAACCCGGCCAAGCATCGCTGTGGCTCAGTCTGATATGATGTGAACGGGAAACGCACCGATGTCGAAGCGCACCGAAGACTTGCTGCGCGTATTCGAATGCAACGTCGTGTCAAAAGGGCGTATTCAAATGCAACGTTGTTTTAAATATCAAGTCAATCCGCCGACTACTTTGGGAGTTTAGTGAGCACAACAATACTGAAATCATAATAATATATAGAATCATAATAATATATAGAAAGATAAAAATCGGTTCTGTCACTCCAAGACTTTCCCGGCAAGTATCGGGGGACTAATTTCATAGGAATATTCGACGGAATGCAAAGCAAACTTGAATGGCGATCGCGTGTCATCTCATTCGATTTAAAAAATGAATTGCAATCGCGGGGTGCTGGGAATTACAATATTTTTTTAAAATATCAATAAAATGATAGCTGTCTTTAATATGAGAACTTAGATTTTTAACAAATGGTTGTAAAAAATAATCTACAAAAGCCGAAATTCTTTCTGTCGGAGAGTTAAAGCTTGCGACTGTAGGTCGTCCAGGATTATTGGGCTTGTGAATTTTTGGTAATAATATAATAGTCTTCAACCTTGTGGTCGTCCACGTTGTAAAACTTGTCCTCTGTTAGATCAAAGTCCTTTTTTTCCAGTCCAAATACTACTAATAATTACAGGGTTCCCTTTCGTTGCAGTTGTTATTCAAAAAATATAGTATATAAGCTTCTGTGTAAGACTTGCAGTGCTTTTTATATCGGCGAAACAACCACACCACTTAATATTAGACTAAATAATCATAGGGCCAGTGTTGGAAATGAAAGCCAGCTCCCAATATCTTTGAATGCCAGGGCACACAATTTAACTTTTGATCAATGTTTTAAAGTTAAAATAATAAAGTGCCTTGGTGATAATGCAAAAGAAAGGGATGTCAAATCTTGGGAAATGGCTTTTATTTATATTTTAGGCGCTTGCAAAGGTTCGGGTCTCAATAGACAAAATTAATGTAGTTTATTCAATCAGGTTTAATACTCATCAACTGCTTTTTATTTTTTATTTATAATCATTCATTAAAAATAATATTTTTCACGGTCGGTTATGATATACTTTAACTGGATCGTGTAAAATGTTATTAATCATTTCTATTGGTTCGATTTCTTGAATTTAAATTTTCAAGGAATTGTTCGATTTCAGAAATGTCATCTATCTTGATAACGGTTTACACCGAAATATAGAACCAACATTTTTCAACAATCATTTAGATATACTAATCGCCTATTCCTTTCCAGCATAGATTCTCGACTTTCACTTTGTGTTACCACTGTATGAGGCAGGAAGAGGTCCAGTTGACAGACTTCCAATACCACAGCAGGGATTATTGACCAACACTGAAAGAATAGAGAAGAAAAAAGGCGTGGAGTCACTCCTGGTTACACAGACCAGATAAGTCTCCTTTCATTTATTTTTTAAGTTAATTTATTTAGTAATAACACATAATTTGAATTTGAAAATAATAATTTACACTTATACTAATTATATATATATATATATATATATATATATATATATATATATATATATATATATATATATATATATATATATATATATATATATATATATATATATATATATATATATATATATATATATATATATATATATATATATATATATATATATATATATATATATATATATATATATATATATATATATATATATATATATATATATATATATATATAAACCTTGTAAACCTACATCTCTGTTCGCAAGTCAAAGACAACCAACCAATCTCGTTTAAATAGCCGAACATGTTAACTGGCAATGGCAGCTTATAAAGCAGAATATATTTATCTCTTTAAAGCATCCACGCGCGACATTATGTTAGAAATAGAGCCTTACTAAATTAGTTTACTCATAAATGAGTGAACATGATTGAACATACTAATGAATTATACATGGGACCCTTCCCTGGGAAAAACCGATCTTCATGATATAACATTTGTCTCAATAATTCATGTACGATAAAAACGAATTTCGGATGCCAAAAGACAACACTGAACTTGTATTTTTATATAGGGTAGATTTGAATATAGCCTACAGGGTGGCCCTTAAATGTTTCAGCCTTTACACGCGCATGGCGTTCGGATCCTCCATATATTACCTGAGTTATTCTGAATACGAAAATCACAAACGCTTTGGGAACAAACTTTAAGTCATGTGAAGGTAGTTTCAAACTATAAATTGGATTTTGCGCTTGTGAGATTGAATGAAAGCACATTATTGAGCAGTTGAAACTGCTCCACCAGCAACAGCAACAAGTCAAACTGTTTGCCAAGGATGACTTCACTTCCATTCGTGCAGACCTGGCAGCTGTTAATTGGAACGAAATTATTTGCGGCGTTGATATTGACCCGGACCTGGGAGCCTTCTACCGTATTTTAAATAACTTTATTGGGGTTTACCACAGCAAAATATCTGCTCTCCATTGGAGCACTAGGGTTGACACTCTTTATTTTTTATAAAAATGAATAAATATTTTTAATCATTAATTAAAACAATTATTTAGCTTCTATAATGATCAAATAATTGAATGAATTAACTAGTTTATAAAGAAAATCATTTAAAAACATCAACATTTTAAGAGGTCTTTATTCTTCATTATTAACATTCTTAATTGCACAAACTTATCACCCCTCAATTTATACTTATCAATTGATTAATTTGATATATCAAAAATACTGATTGCACATCAAATTATCCAGGGCGTACATATGTCACAGTAAAAGCCCGAATAGTGGTAAATCTTAGGTTTCTTTAGTGAATCTCAAGATTTATCATCATGACTTGGTAAATGTGTTGGTTTGGGTAGGTTCGGTTATATAAGGTTGCTATGAACCACAACGCATGAGCCACGATCCGAGATAAACGCAAAACGTAACCACTCGTCTCGAGGCGGCTCGTTGCTGACAGCATTGCGACAATCTTTTATATTATTGTGGAGGCGTGCTTTTGTGTAAAAAGCGTTCGTTTCGATCGTTTGTACGTAGCTTCTTATATAATGCTTTAGCTATATATTTACTGTGGCTTTACGTTCCACGCAAGATGTTATTTACACGTCCAGATGTCGTTCTTGATTTACGGCACATTATAATTAACACACTGAGAAAAATATTGCATCGATTCTTACATTACCATTTTGCTATTACGGTTTTATACAGAATTAACCATGTTTCACTCGTAATTTAGTTATATTATAAGGAATGTTGTTGAAACTTCATTACTCGATTACATATATCATTGATTATACAATACAGCTGTCGACTACAACGTGCGAACCCGTCACCTCAAGAAGTTTTAACAATTTTTGATCGTTCTGTCTCCCGCGAAGTGAGCGCAGAAGACTTAGGACAAAACAGTCCACCGTCAAGTAACGCCACATGCCCGTAAGAAGCCAACGCCTTACCGCGTGATAACCAGCGGGCCGATATTCGCGCCCTTACTACCAGCTTCAAACAGAATACTCCGGTCTCCCAGGTTAACCGGTCTCACTGGTTACAGGTTCCAGGTCGCGTGCGGAGTCCTCTCCCTTACGAAGCGGTGATACGGCGTCTGTCGAATCTATCGCGGACCACGGCGTCCTTTATCCGGCTTTCACCCGGAACAGAGTAGCCGATTGGTCGTTTCAAGAGCAGTTGCCGTAAGGTAAACAACTACCATCGCTCTATATGAGACAGTACTGTTTCCAGACTGCCCCGGCTGTCGGTCAGAATTCACAAACGATTGGCTGACGCCGCACGGTGCGCAAACCGTCTAGGAGCGCCAGCAGGTTGACTCCTAGGGGAAACTACCCAGGCTCGCACTTCATACGTGTAGGCCGCCGGATGTGTCTTGACCCGTGAGTTTGACCGACCCTGTACATATAGGTCTTAGTGGCCAGCTGCAATTAGCTCCCAACGTTTTTAATGTGTATAATCAATGTAGGTTAGGATAGGTTACATTTTCCGTACGGTTAATACGGAAATAGCAGTATAATGTACGGAATAGCATAATTGATGTATTTCAATATTATTCATGTGTCCGACTATAAGCGTACGTATACTAGGGTAGAGTGTGGCTGGAATTAACGGGGGTAAGAATTAACTTGCCAATTCCCGTCAAACGATAAGCGCGATAAGGGGCGAACATATTATCGGACGCGTCCGTCAGCCGCGGTTTACGGACGCGACTGATAATATGTACAGTCGTTTGGGACGCGGCTTGCGGATCTCTATCGGACGTTCGAAGTCTCAAGATCACATCCGCGACTTACGTCTGATAATGTGCACGGCTCAGTAGACATTCATTACACACATACCTTTAGGTCGCATCCGTAAGCCGCGGCTGACGGACGCGTCCAATAAATATGTTCGCCCCTTTATATATATATATATATATATATATATATATATATATATATATATATATATATATATATATATATATATATATATATATATATATATATATATATATATATATATATATATATATATATATATATATATATATATATATATATATATATATATATAGTTGATAACAAACTCAGCCAATTGTATCATATTCATATTTTAAATGTTGGTGGCATTCGAAATTTGAATTATTTCGTAATGTCACTTTCATTTGGAAAACGGCTTTGCCGAAGTGATCAATAGTTTAATTTTTTATTTTTTCGCTTATTTCGTCTCAATTGAAGGCATTTTGTGTTGCATAAGGATAAGCCCTATTTATGAGATATATGGATGAATAGTGATCGTTAGTCGACTGCAAAAGGATATATTGGATATATATAAAACCTACATTGCACTGTCGAAAGTGGTGCTCATCCAGGCATACATCTCATTTTAAATAAGCATTTCCCAATTCAGTCCGGGAAAACCTTCCAGCTATGTAAGTGGCTTTTATTATTTTTATTTTTTCATCAAAGTGTCATCCTTTAAACGAATATATATATATATATATATATATATATATATATATATATATATATATATATATATATATATATATATATATATATATATATATATATATATATATATATATATATATATATATATATATATATATATTTATATTTGATAAGGTTTTGTAAATAATCCGTTCATAGGATGATGATTCGCAGTAAAATAAAATTAGTAAACGCCACTTGAATAGAAGCTGGGATTTCCTTCGCTGCTATTCAAGTGGCGTTTACTAATTTTATATATATATATATATATATATATATATATATATATATATATATATATATATATATATATATATATATATATATATATATATATATATATATATATATATATATATATATATATATATATATGATAAGGTTTGTAAAGAAATCCGTTTATAGGATGATGTTTTTATTTAAAATAAAATTAGTAAAAGCTACTTAAAAAGTAGCGAAGGAAATCCCAGCTTGTATTGGGAAATGCTTATGTTTGAATGAGATATACTTACGGATGTGCACGACTTTCGACGGTGCAATGTAAGTTTAAAGGTCCTTTTGCAGTCGACTAACGATCACTATTCATCCATATATCTCATAAATAGGGCTTATCCTTATGCAACACAAAATGCCTTCAATTGAGACGAATTAAACGAAAAAATAAAAAAATAAACTATTGATCACTTCGGCAAAGCCGTTTTCTAAATGAAAGTGACATTACGAAATAATTCAAATATCGAATGCTACCGACATTTAAAATATGATACAATTGGCTGAGTTTGTTATCAACGAGCCATTAAATCGAAATAAAAATAAAACACCTCCATATGCTCAATGAAAGGAAAGGAGAAACTTCAATCTTAATTTCTGGCAGAGGAGTTTATAATAAAGATTGTATAATGTTATCAAAATAGGGTAAACCTATATAAAATTGCATAATATTAAAAAATTGTAAAGAAATATTGTGGAAAACAGTATAATATTGTTAGATTTGATAAGGTTTGTAAAGAAGTCTTTATAGGATGATGTTTTTATTTAAAATAAAATTAGTAAAAGCTACTTAAAAAGTAGCGAAGGAAATCCCAACTTGTATTGGGAAATACTTATGTTTGAATGAGATATACTTACGGATGTGCACGACTTTCGACGGTGCAATGTCGGTGCAATCAAGTATGGCCTAAGTCAGTTTGTGAGTCACTGTGACTTCGCACTGGCTTCTACTTTTCTACATGAGCCACTTGTTAATATATCATGGAAGAGGATAACCAAGGAAGAGCAGAAGAAAACATTGGACACGGTGCCAAAAATTCGTAATGCCTCTGTGCAAATTACGTATTTTCTCGTTAGCGGGCTTGTTTTTTGTTTGTAGCGATGAATGGTGATTAGTGTTGCTATGGAAATGCGTAAATGTATTTCGCACTTATAAATCACTCTAAAAAGTTCGTCGGATAGATATAAATAGGTTTTTTTTAAAATTAAAAACGCGAACTATTGTATTTTGCGCTTTTCATATTGTTTGAAAATACCCTTTTATTTGGAGGCAAAAAGACACCGATTAGATTTCCTAAAAATACGCTGTATGGCAACAGAGCCTTATTGGCGCTTTACTGGGACTATCTTGGCGCAACAAAATATCCTTGGTCGATTACGCCATGCCCCCGAGTTAAGTTAGTTGTCAGCTGGGGCGTCAAAGCCGTTAAGGTAAATATGCCGTTTAATGTTTTTTGTTTCCGGTAGGACAAAGTCATATTGAGTACAATGTAAATTTTTTGATCACATATTTGGATGAATAAAAGCGTTTGAACAGTTGTCACTTTGTCTTTCCAATATGTTTACAATTTCGTTGTCTTAAAAACAAATGTGACTTTGTCTATCCAGTATGTTTTCAACTTCGCAGTCATATAAACAAACGTGACTTCGTTATTTCGATTGTTTTCTTATTTTAGTTGATGTTATGATAATTAAGACTTTATTATTCCAAATCAGTTTTATATGGATATTTTTATATTAATTGATTCAAAGTTCAGTTATTTTTCTATCGATATTTATTGATTATATTTTTAATATAAGATGTTATTTGAGGTGCGTTTTCACAAAGCGATACATCTGAAAAATGTTTGTTTTTGCGAAAACACCTTTTTATGTTTAATTAACAAATGATAAACAATATTTCATTGAAAAATTTTTTTTTATTTCTATGTCTAGACAGTTTTGCGGTATGTACATGAAATGACTAAAAAACAATGGTCAACGAAATAAAAATGATTAAAAAGTGAGGGTTTTTTGCAAAGTGATACAAGTGCCCATATTGTATCGTTTTGCGAAAATTCTATGTAAAGGTAAATAAAGTTGGAAAGAGTTTAAACATAAAATTGAGTTTAAAAAGCGTTACTTATATATATATTCAAATAATGCTAGAAGTCTCACAAAAAACAATGAAGAAATGATAGATAAAATGACAAAAAAAAACAATAGTACACGACATATGAATATAAGTATTGATCTGATACAGCAACATGTTTACTATTCTTAGAAACGGTTCACTTTCATCATAATCACGTCTGGTGTTATCTTCGTCTCCTTTTGCATTACCACGGAGTACATCGTCATAAAAAGTCTGTGCAGCCAAGTCAATATGACAAAAGGCCAGAAGTTTTTCCACTTCTATTTTCTTCTTTATGGATGCTTTGTTCTCTTTCTCCAACTTTTTTTGCATGCCGGAAATCTTGTGCATATTTCCGACCCTTCTTAAAATATCTGCCTCTACTTGTGCGCCAGAGTAAGGAAAAAAAAAACAATGTATATATATATATATATATATATATATATATATATATATATATATATATATATATATATATATATATATATATATATATATATATATATATATATATATATATATATATATATTATTATTTTTTCAAATTGAAATTATGTTTATCACTAAATAAATGATAAAATAATGAAAGGGCACTTATCTGGTCTGTGGTGACCAGGAGCGACTCCACGCCTTTTTCGTTTTCTCTTCTTTCAGTATTTGCGGTTTCCTACTGTGCCTTATTCGAACCTTTCTACTTTATCCTACAGCGGCAACACAACAATGCGAAAGACGAGAATGAATGCTGGAAAATAATAGGCGATTAGTGTTTCTTAAATATTAATGATTTTTATAAAATGTATATCAATATTTCGGCTCAGCCGTCGTCAAGATATATGACATTTCTGAAATCGAACAATTCGTTGAAAATTTAAATTCAAGGAATCGAACAAAAAGAAATGGATTAATAATATTTTACACGATTTAGTTAAGGTACCATAACCAACCGTGCAAAACGTTATTTTAAAATGAATGATTATAAATTAAAAGAAAAAGCATTTGATGATTATGATAATTGGATAAACCTTATTAATTTTGCCTATTGAGACCGGAACCTTTGCAAGCGCCTAAAATATAAATATAAGCCAATTCCCAAGATTTGACGTCCCTTTCTTTTGCATTATCCCCAAGGCATTTTATTATTTTAACTTTAAAACATTGATCAAAAGATAAATTATGCGCCCTGGCATGCAAAGATATTGGGAGTTGGCTTTCATTTCCTACACTAGCCCTATGATTATTTAGTCTAATATTAAGTGGTGTTGTTGTTTCACCGATATAAAAGGCATCACAAGTCCTGCACAGAAGTGGATATACTATACTTTTTGAAATACAACTGCAATGAAAGGGAACCCTGTAACTATTAGTAGTATTTGGACTGGTAAAAAAAGGACTTAGATCTAACAGAGGACAAGTTTTACAACGTGGACGACCACAAGGTTGAGGCCCAAAAGTATTATTACCAATAGAGAAATTTTGATTATTTTTTGTTTTGTTTAATATTGATCTAATATTAGGTGGTCTGCGGAAAGATAAAATTGGCGGTGAATCTAAGAGATCCTTAGTGGATGCATCATTAGAAATGATGGGGAATAAATCAGATAATATATCTCGCAGTTTCTCAGCACCAGGAAAATAAGTGGTGCTAAGAAAGATTTTATTATTATTATTATTTTTATTTGAAGAAATTTTAGGTTTTGGTATATATTTTACTTCAGAGTTTAGAATATGTTTATCCAATAGAGGAGCAGGGTATTTTCTTTCAAGAAGAGATTGCTTTAGATTATTGAGATATTTATATATATATATATATATATATATATATATATATATATATATATATATATATATATATATATATATATATATATATATATATATATATATATATATATATATATATATATATATATATATATATATATATATATATATATATATATATATATATATATATATATATATATATATATATATATATATATTGATATTTTAAGGGTGTAAATTTTTTTAAATTATTTTCAATAATATATAAAATTAGATTCATGAAAAGTTACTTATCTGGGGTCCTGGTGGACCAGAAACATTTTACCGATAGTTAATGTCCTCTTTAAATACTTAGGGCAGCAGCACCTGTTTCCGCAATATGTTCTTAGTTATTGCTCACTGCAGCCGAATTATTGTATGCCCTTGGATGTAATGAGTATAGGAGGATGGTTTCTGTAACAGAAATGGATGTTAGTAACTTATTTTAGAAGAAATTATATGACTGAGAATATTTCGACACTAGTCGTATTCATCTCTATGACATTTCTCTGAGAAATGTCATAGAGATGAATACGACTAGTGTCGAAATATTCTCAGTCATATAATTTCTTCTAAAATAAGTTACTAACATCCATTTCTGTTACAGAAACCATCCTCCTATACTCATTACATCCAAGGGCATACAATAATTCGGCTGCAGTGAGCAATAACTAAGAACATATTGCGGAAACAGGTGCTGCTGCCCTAAGTATTTAAAGAGGACATTAACTATCGGTAAAATGTTTCTGGTCCACCAGGACCCCAGATAAGTAACTTTTCATGAATCTAATTTTATATATTATTGAAAATATATATATATATTTATATATATATATATATATATATATATATATATATATATATATATATATATATATATATATATATATATATATATATATATATATATATATATATATATATATATATATATATATATATATATATATATATATATATATATATATATATATATATATATATATATATATATATATATATATATATATATATCTATATATATATATATATATATATATATATATATATATATATATATATATATATATATATATATATATATATATATATATATATGTATATATATATAAATATATATTTATTTATATATATATATATATATATATATATATATATATATATATATATATATATATATATATATATATATATATATATATATATATATATATATATATATATATATATATATATATATTGTTATATCTTTCCAGTTATTACTTTTTATATGTACGAAGACAGTAAATAATACTATTGTGTATTTATTCACGGTCCATTGATGCTGAAAGGTTGGCTTTTACGGGAAACGCTTGCTTCATTAGAGGGGCTTTCGGCGAAATAAATAGGTCAACGGCAAATCCCTTAGTTCTGCTTTTAGCGGGTGATTAGTTCGAGCTTCTCGGTAGAGGTACGTGCGTCTATGGGACCGTTGATATAGGACGCTGTTAATCAAACGATATTATGGTTATCACACATTTGGGTCGTTCATTTATCAGGTTATAGGGGATACTTGAAAATCTGCTACTGTGCAGAACAAAAAAACTGTTTTTTTCATAAAGTAATGATGGCTTTGCACAAGGAGTATCGCTGAGCTCGTTAAAATCCTCAAAAGAAATCTATAGGTTATAACGGGATGAACTTATTTAAAATTGATGGTTGGGAATCGCAAAACCGAAAGCTAAGGTTCGGGAAATATGTTAGCGATATGTATGTCACCATTGTTTATTTGTTAGGCAATACGTATATCACTGTTAAGAAACAGAAGGAGCCTGCCGCAGATTGTGCACATTTTCAACTGTCTAGTCTGCGACCATGAACAATAGGGCGTCCCTGGACACGATGAGCCTAAACTCACCGGCCAATCCTTTTACCACCGGGTCAAAGGATACTGTGACAACAGGACGAGCCTATCTGGTCCGCTGTGGGTACACAGTGAATCCAACATAAGACTGTGGAATGCTGCAGGATAAAACCACCTCGTATCCTGCCCGCAGCTGCTAACCCCCATCACACACCAGGACCTAGAAGAGACGAACAACAAGACCATCCAGGCTGCATATTTTTGGAGAGACATGTCCTAAGCTGGTCCAAAACGTTAACTAACTAACTATTGTTTATTTGTTTGTTAATTTCTACTATTTATTGTAAAAAAATCACAATGGACGTGTTTATTATCATACGGCAATCTCTTACAACGAACCCTACTAAAAATAAAGACAGGGTGCTAAATAGAATGTATACGCATTGGATCTGTTTGCAATTATTATACTCTTTATTGTGAGATATTGCAATGAGCTAGTTTAGTCTGGCAATACACGTCCGATTTTTCTATACGATAGACGAATCCGATAGTCTGATCAGACTATCGGCAGGCACTCTTGCCATACACTTGTTTGAACACTCTTGCCATACACGTCCGATCCGACTATTGTATCGGAAGTGTATCGAATGTTCAAACAAATGTGAGAAATGTTCAAAAGCGCCTTCCGATAGTCTGATCCGACTATCGCATAGAAAAAATCTGACGCGTATTGCCGGCCTTATTATCATACGAATCATATAAATCTCTTACAATGAACCCAACTACGAGAAGTTTATATTATTATGTTTGTAACGTATGTGTGTAACGACAGTAATGCATTCTATCGACAGTAATGAAATCCAATTCCGTTAATTTTATCTTAATGGAAAATGATGACCCATCCGGGAATCGAACTCGGAATCTTACAATGCAATAGAAGGGGCGATCTAACGACTATGCCACTAGGCCGTATCTATTTGCGGCTCGGGAGGAGTTAGCGGGCTTGGCTTATAACAAAACAAAGGACTTTAAAACCAAAACAATAAACTTACTTAGAAATAGAAATAGAAATATATTTTTTATCCGAAGTTGTGGTGGTACATTTTTGGTGATAATGTGTAAAACTATGTCTCTCACAATTACCTGTTATTATAACAGATTGACAAATTTAGTTATCTGCTAATTTTGTGAATTCTTATTAAAAAAGTAATTATTTCACTGGTTTGCCTATAATATCTAAATCTAATCAATAATAATTCGTAATGTTCATTGAATGGCCTGAAATAACATTTAAAAGAGAAATATAACATTAAAACAATCTAAACAGACCGGATTAGTAGCACTAACAGTAGAGGACAATTAATAAAAATAATTCACCAATAATATAAAAAATAAAGAAAAAAAAACTAAATCAAGGAATAATCAAAAATCGGCCTATAAATACGAAATGTATATAATTTAAAATGTGTAACCTTCCTAATTGAATTATTGTAAAAAATAAAATGAAAATGCATTCCCGTAATATAATATTATGAGAAATATTCGTTTAATGTGTAAAAGCTTTTATCGATAAGCCATTTTGTCAACGCTGCGGTAAACCCTTTTCCTTTTATTTCTTTGATATTTGCAGGTAGGTGGTTATAGATTTTTATTGAATTGTATAATATTCCTTTTTTAAATAGAGTTAAATTTGGCTTGGGTGTTTGTAGCTCACGTTTATTTCTTATGTTATAGCCATGTTCAACATGGTTTATTTTGAAATACTGATCGTGGTTCCTTACAAATTTGCAGGTTTCCAAGATGTATATCGATATAAACGTTAGCACAAACTCCTTTACAGTGGTTTGCAGCTGTGTCAGTCTTTGGAATTCCACATATAATTCGTAAGCATCGTTTTTGTACGATGAATATTTCCTCTGCGTTTACCGAATTGCCCCAAAGCGTAATTCCATATTTTATACAGGCGTAAATATATGCATAATATGCCATAAAGGCTGTTTTTTTATCTGTAGTTCGTTTTAAAATCCTTAGCGCGTAGCAAAATTTCGAAATTTTTATTTTTACATCTTCGACATGGGCTTTCCAGTTCAAATTACAGTCGATTGTTATCCCTAGTAATTTGATTTTTTGCACCTTATCAATAACCTCAGCGTTATGTTTAATTTTGAATTCGTATTTTTGTGCTTGATAGGAATGAAACTGCATACATTTTGTTGTTTCCGCATTTACACTTAAATTATTTGAGCTAACCATTTAGTTATTTCTATAAAGCTTGTGTTTGCACTGCATTCCACATCAGCTTCAGCCTGGCCCCCAATTAAGATAGAAGTGTCGTCGGCGAATAGGATTATTTTCTGTTGTGTCGCTAAAGGAAGTTCATTTACATATATTATAAACAGCAGGCAACCGAGGACGCTTCCCTGCGGAATGCCATGCTGTGATCGAAGCCATTTTGATCGTACAGGTTCTACCATCTTTTTATTGCTGTTAAAGTATGTAATTTCAATGCACTGCTCCCGTTCAGTAAGGTAAGATTTTAACCAATCATAAGCTTTGCCTTGGATTCCGACGTTGTAGCATTTCTCTAAAAGTTTTTCGTGTAGTACACAATCATATGCCTTAGATAAATCTAGCAATAACCCCAGGGTGATATATTTATTATTTAGTAAATTTAGAATTTCATTAGTATATTGAAAGACAGCTAGTGTAGTTAACTTGTTCTTTCTAAATCCATTTTGATTTTCCGAAAAAATATTATATTTTTCAAGGAAACTATATATTCTATTGTAGACGGTCTTTTCGTATATTTTCGCAAAAGTTAATAGGAGAGTAATCCGACGGTAGTTTGAGGGGTTCCTACTAACCCCTTTTTAAAAAAGTGGCCTAATAATAGCTCTCTTTAAATAAGTGGGAAATATACCTTCCTGAAATGACTGATTTATTAGCAGCGCTAAAGGTGCTGATAATTGGTCAAATCAAATCAAATCAAATAAATATATAGAATTACTTACGCTATTTATTGGTAATATTTGTTTTCCGTTTGAAGGATTAGCTATCTGTTTATCTTTTCCAACAGTAATAAAAAATTGTTAAATTCTCTCGCTATTCTTTTTGGTTCAACTGTGGGAATGTTTTCAATGTTTATTTCTATTTTTTTTTTGTTTAATTACCTTTGATCTTCCACTATGATCTTTTATAACATGCCATGTTGTCTTCACTATGTTTTCTGATTTTTCAATATTTTTTTAATAATATAACTTTTTTGCACAATTTATAGTTTTTGATAATATTTTTTTATATGTTTTGTAATGATCAGAAATTATTCTACTTTTTGCACTCCGTTTCAAAATTAATAGCAACCGTTTATTTTTACATGATATTTTTAGACCTTTCGCTAGCCAATTCGCTTTTTTTGTCGAATTCGTACTACAGGTTTTATTTGGAATATTTTCTTCTAAGCAATTATGATTTTTTTCGCGTATAAAACTTATAAAATAAAAACAGGATCGCCAAAGCTACGAAAGCCGCAAGCCGCCAACCACTGAATTATTTCGACTTTCGGCGCTAATACCAGAATAAAACACAAAATTTTTAACAGAAAAAATATATATAATAAAAGCCAAAACAGTAAATAATAACAAAATTTGGGTGAACCTAAGTGAATTACAACATTTCCGAAAATGGCCAAAGAATGCTCCGTCGAAATAAAATTTCTGAGGTGTAAATGTAAATGTAAAGGTCGGCTTCGCTGGGGTTGGCAACGAGACATCTTTCTGGCAGGGACGACCGGCGGACGGCGACTGATAATAATAGTAATAATATATCAATACTAATATCCGGTACGGGTGGGTAGAGGGTTCAATACAATTTATTTATTTATTTAATTAATTAATTAATTTAACAATTCATTTACAATGCATAGGTCTTACTAACAATCATATCAATAAAAAAATATATTATTAAAATTAAAATTAAAATTGAACACGACCGATATGACCATTAGCAGGTATGTACTGCTGCTGCCCAACTAAGTGCCAGGACCTATTCCAGGGCAGCAAGCTCTCAAGTTTTTAGTTCACATATATTCGGCGATTTGAAAAAAAAAATAAAAAAATAAAAGTGAAAAGAAATATATAATTTACCGTCACCATTACAAATTATAACTAATAATCACTTAATAATGATCACAGTAGGAAATATTTAAAATAAAACACAGAAAAAAAATAATGTTAATAAAATAAAAATAAAATAAAATAAATTGACAAATAATATCAAACGATAGTCACCAAAATTAATGAATAAATGATAGTAATAAAAAAAATCTGCGAAAATAATAATAAGAATTGTCAAGGATAGGATTTAATGATGGGAACTGTCTCGGTATATAATTTGTGAATATTTTGCCGGGTGTCATGTTTTAGCCAGGAATCAATCTTAGCTTTAAAAGAAGAAGAAGACTTAGGCACATACATTTTTAACTCTTCGTCTAGCATATTAAAGATCCTGGGGGCTATGTACACAAAATGCCTCTGCCCAAAAGTGGTCTGCATTCGAGAAACGTCGAAATGTATAGTTCGAGATTACCTATACACCCGGCAGATGAACGCAGTACTAAATATCACCTCAATACAGGCTCTGCCTAGTGAGGTGATAAAATCCCGCCGAAGCCGCACCTTTAGTAAATTTCCAGGGTTCACATTTTGTATGTACGACTAAATTAGGTAAAATAGAGTATAGGAAATTTAATCATGTAATACTAGGGATAAATAAAATAAATAAATAAATAAATAAATAAATAAAAGATTGCCGCGTGCAGATTGTTTGCTGAGTTCTTATTGCGGACTCTAAATTAGTTTGATACTCACAGAGCGCCGCTTTCACTTATGCAATACAATACAATACAATCAACTTCACTTATGCAATACGTCACAAAATTAAATGCTTAAAATTTTATTATTAAAAACATAACTATCATGATAGTTGTCATGGCTGTATGTCATGGCTGCTGATTATATTCAATATTACGGTTCAGCCTTCAGGCGGTGCCTTATGCAATTCTTGAAATTTAATTTATCCGTGAATAGTTCACTGTCGCCAAAGATTTTATTGTACACATCCTACGGTAGCGAATGGTTTCGTGCCGCTTGGGCAATAAGATGCAAAGTGTTCTCAGGTCGGCATAACTCATGATTCAGCTCCTATTCAGAAGCCACCTCGTGTGGAAGGCTACCCCGGGTAAGGCTCTCTCGTCTCAGGCGTAATGGCTAGTGGATCGGTTTCTCCTGGTAGGATTGCATCCCAGCGCTACTGGAGGGTTTGCGCACCGTTCGGCGATGCCAATCGGTTGTGCACTCTGGCTAATGGCTGAAGAAGTCTGGAGACTGTGGAAATATACTGTCTCCTAAGCAGCGGGGGTGGATGTCGACCTGTCGTCAACCACTCTTGAAATGACCATTAGGCTAGCTGATCCTGAATTCATTCGATGCAATAGCAGCTTAAACAGCGAGGCTCTGCTGGGAGAAAAAATAATCTTGTTTTGAGCAAATACTGAAAACCAACTTCTAATCATCAGCGTATAGAAGGCTATTGTTGGTTTTAAAACAGGAAGAAATATCTTTTATGTAGATAGAAAACAGAACCGCTCCCAGAATGGAACCCTGATCCTTTCTAGACAATTTATCTAGCACCGATTTGTACAATACGAAGATACGATAGAAGAAAGTATTGATACGTAGAAAGCATTATAACATACACATTAGGATTGGTGGTCGACTTTGTCAAAAGCTTCGTTAAATCAGTATGAACTGCGTGGATTTGCATTTGAGCAAGAAGAATATTTGATGTGGTGGATCTTTTGGGAATAAAACCAAGCTATTAGCTAATTATATGGATGTGAATTAGGAATAGAATATATTTGTGAACAAGTTCGAATAATTGATCTGAAGATTTGCACTACCATTTCGTTACTTTAAAAAAACTGTTATGTCACCCCAAGACTTTGGTCGCCTGGCGGCACAGGCTCTTCTTTCATTACCACGCCTTGAGCGAAGCGGTTCCTTTCTCGGGTAAGCGCCAACAGACCGCGTTAATATTTGATTAACAAGTATGGAAAGTAGCGAACCACACCGGCTGAGGTGTTAATATTTGAATAAAATGTATGTCGGAATTTCAATATTATTAGGTCGGCTTTTATATATTCCAACATAGATTTTTGCCCAACAAGGCTCTGTACCAAATTTTATGTCTCTAAATCCAATATTTCAAAGATGATAACTTGTCATGACCAAATGGTGCCTGTATACAAAATTTTAGCTCAATTGGTTTATATTTTGGCGCTATCGTGGAGGAATACATACACACACATACATACAGACTTCAATCTAAAAATGGTCTTAATAGTCTCGGGGGGGCTCATAATACACGTTTCTGCCCTAATCTCGAAAAACAAGTTTTGCGGGGTACAATTCTCTCCCTCTTGGTCTAAAGCTAAAAAGTAACACTAAAATCCAGAATTATTTATTTAAAGATTTTCCTGTTTATGTTTACATAGGAATTAAATTGCGTTTTTTTACATTTTTTTAATACATAAAAGAAAAGTCGGGAAACGGCATTACTTCGTCAACTAGATTTGTCAACTACAACGGGCGAACCCGTCACCTCAGGAAGTTTTAACGATTAGTCTTTCTATCTCCCGTGAAGTGAGCGCAGAAGACTTGGACAAAACAGTCCACCGTCAAGCTCCGCCACATGCCCGTAAGAAGCCAACGCCTTAACCGCGAGATAACCGAGTGTGTTACCCAGCAGGCTTACACTAACGCCCTTACTTCCATTTGCGACCAGATTACTCCGGTCTCTCGATTGGTTACGAGTTCGAGGTCGCTTGCGCGGTCCTCTCCCTTACGAAGCGGTGAAACGGTGTATACCGAATCTATCGCGGATCACGGCATCCTTTGCCCGGCTGTTCACCCAGGATCAGGTAGCCGATTGTCGTTTCAAGAGCAGTCGCCGTAAGGTCCGCGGCCACCCCCGCTCTATAGGAAACAGTACTGCTTCCAGACTCCCCCGACTGTTAGTCAGAGTGCACAGTCGATTGGCTAACGCCGCACGGTGCGCAGACCGTCCAGGAGCGCCAGAAGTTTGATTCCTAGGGAAAACTAGCCCTAAGGTAAAAGTCCTGCCCGGGCTCGCACTTCATGCGTGGAGGCCGCCGGATGGGTGTTGACCCGTGACTGTGACTAACCCTGAACAGACTTCGTCAGACCGAACCCTGAACAGACAAACCCTGGAATTACTTCGTCAGGATTAGATCACCCCACTAGGTACGCCTGTGTTGGAGTGACTGATAGAAAGTCCTGTAATATTTGATGAGCTTGTACGCCTTGCCTGCTGTCCTTCTTCCATCTCATCAGAATCAAAACATGTATATGAAGTATATATATATAGATATATATATATATATATATATATATATATATATATATATATATATATATATATATATATATATATATATATATATATATATATATATATATATATATATATATATATATATATATATATATATATATATATATATATATATATATATATATATATATATGATATATTCAAATGAAATTATGGTAAAATTTGGTATTTCCACAATAACTAGTTTTTTCTTTGTGAGCTAAAGAAAAGAGGAAAGGAGGGGATTGGGCATTTCATTTATTTTTGAATGAATACATCTACTGCTATTATTTATTTTAAATACATTTATACGTTAAAGCACCATTTCGCCCGAGCCATCTCTTTATTCTCTCTTGTATGTGACAGGTTATAATAAAACATGGATTTAATAAAAATCTGCTAATAATAAATGCTCTTTTCACTGCGATTGAGGGAACCTATACAACAGGGAAAGTTGTAAGTGAATCAATTAATTTAAAGTGGTGTTCGTCGACGCAGGAAATGAAGCATCTATTAAATCAAGGGGATATTAAGGACCGTTCCATCCTGCCCTGTCCCGTCCGGTCCCGAGAGATTTGGGCAATTAGTCTTCGATTTCCTTCAAAGGTTTTTTCCCGGCTATCTTGTCGTTACTTAGTTAGGTCACGTTAACCGAAGTATTTTCTAATATTAAAATTCCAAAATTTTGTCATTCTGATTAACAATCTGTCAACAAGAAAATATATTAAAAGGAATAAAAAAAACAACTGCCGTTACAAAAAGAGAACTACTGTATACATAATTATTTTTATTACCGTTTTTTTATGAAGTATTTGTGGTTTATGTATTAATCCATATAGAAACACATATATTTTTGGAATGTACTCAATCAGACCTTTCATTTTACGCGATAAACGATATATTTATGTTAATTGGCATTTGGAGATTTGGACATTTACACAATTATTTACTTGATATTTAGACAGTTACTGTACCCTATAAAACTCGGAGTGACATACCTATTCTAAAAATACCACATACTTCAAAATCGGTTAAGCGCTTAGAAGTTATGGTGGAATAAAGAAACGGAAAACATACATAGACGAACCCTGGACACATTGCACTCCCTTTTAAGTTGGGCAGTCGTGCAAGAAAGTGTGTTGTTCATGCAGGTACTAAAATGTGCCAAATAAATGTCGTACAATCTTACTATGACTTTTAAGTGACATTGCATTGTTGATTTATTTTTATTTTTCTAGTTTTTGTATATTTTTGTTATTGAATTGCTGATTCTCTTTGTTTTCTCATTATTTCTGTTGTTTTTTATTTTTCTAGTTTTTATGGCTTTGTTTTTGAATTTTTGAATTTCTACGTTTTTTTCAATTATTAGTTTTCTTATCGACTTTTTATAATTTTATGAGTAATTTGAAATTTAATTTTATTTGTAGAAATACCATTAGATATGTAATTTCTATACCCAGATCAGGTTTTTGAAAATAAATTATTCTTATTCTTATTCATATTCTTATTTGGAGCTATAATATAAAGCAGACTAGAGTGCCAGAGTATGGTCTTTGTGTGTCATGTTCTGCATTCCGATTTCACAAATTTTGCTTCTGGTATCAGCGACTTCAATACTACCCGGCGTTGCCACCCACCCCGATTCTACCGGGACATTGAGGATTATCAATTACAATGGGCGAACCCGTCACCCCAGGGCGACATCGTGCCATTCTGTCTCCCATGAAGTGAACAAAACGTACTTAGTGGACAGCACGATCCACAGTCAAACTACGCCAAAAGCCCGTAAGTGTCCAGCGCCTTACTGCGAGACACTGCAATGGGAAGTGCGCCCAGCTGGCCAACCACGCGCCCTCTCTACCAGATTTAGACGGATTTCTTCATCCTGCAGTCTGGTCATAGATTTGAGTTCGCTCTACCTGGCTTTGGCGGTTTTTACAAGCTTTTATTTACCTTGCAATGATTGTTAGTGGGCCCGATTGCATTTCGTTGTGAACTAAAACTGAAATTATTTCAAGCGAACGAGATAGAGCAATACGAGAGAGCGGAATATGAAACGAATAATCGTCGACAAAAACTTCCTCTCGAACTTTTGTTCGTCCGAATAAATTTAAACACATTTCGTGCAGTTTTAGATTCAGATGCTTTATCTTTGGTGGGTAATTTTATTGCGAAAAAGTGACAACCGTTCATTTTACATTTCGCTCTAGCCCATTGCCCTGTCTCGTTCACACGAACTACATAATTTCCGGGTTTAGTTCAGAAAGAAACGCAATCGATCCCAGTATATGTTAGTTTGTTTAGGTCACACTTGCAAGTTAGCTGAATTAGAACCACTTCCTCTTATCCTATAATGTTGAAATTTTACATGTTGGTTCAGTTCCAATGACAATGTAATTTTATGGTGAGCATGACCTGGTTCTATGCCCAGGATCGGCTCCCGATGAGTGTACTCTTCGACGGTCAACAGCACAGACACACAATTTTGTATTCGCATTCAATTATGGTAGCTCGTTCCAAATTTCACCATGACATGGCTGCTGCACCCAGCGTTGGCTCCCGATAATGAGACCCCTCAACGGTCAACAGCACAGAAACGAATTTTTGTATACGCATTCAATTATGATAGCCCTTTCTAAGTTTCATCGTGGCAGAGCTTCTGCACCCAGGGTTGGCTTCCAACGAGGGGACTCCTCAACGGTCAACTTCACAAACACGAAATTCTATATAGCATTCAATTACAATAGCCCGTTTTAAGTCACTCTATGAAATGGCTGCTGCACTTATTGCGAACGAAGGCCCTTTTGCCCGTCAAGCTCACACGGGATCGGGTGACCAACGAAATGTTTCTAAGGAGCGATGACGTCAGGTCGGCATCTACCCTCGCTGCTTAAGAAACGTACGTTTCCAGACTCCCACGGCTATTTGCCGGCCTACACAGTCGACTGGCTAACGCCGCACGAAGTATCGCCACTAGCCACCCAGTATCGCCCGGGGTGTTTCCTCAGATTGGGTCCGATCCCACCTGTCAACGGCACAGCAGTGACAGGATTCACTGAGTTTTCCAGGTAAGTCCCTCTTCGAGAAGGCTACCGGGAGTTAAACCGTGAGTTGAGCCGACCCAAAAAACAGAAAGAAATAATCGGGCCCAAGCTAAACGGAACTGTTAGATACCGCCCTTATAAGAACGGAGAGGAGTTGCCGCAGATTGGTACACAACCGTGTATTTTACCATAAATGATAGCTCGTAGAGGTAGCCTCGTAGAGGTAGCCTCAGGGCCGGCCCGTCCATATAGGCAAACTAGGCAATTGCCTAGGGCGCTCGTATTTTGGGGGGCGGCGCGGCGAGGCGATCTGGTAGCGTATGTATCAGAGCATACCATGCGAATCTCTTAGTCATGGAGACTCTAAAGATGTTGATGCAACCGAGTTATGCAGCGAATTACAAGCTATTGCAAGAAGAGTACCAAATAACACTGCGCCACAAGAACTTTTAAATTATATTTATGAAAATGGGTTACTAGATATCTTACCTAATTTATTAACTGCAATAAATGTTTTGCTGACACTTATCGTGTCTGTGGCCAGTGGTGAGCGGAGTTTTTCTAAATTAAAACTAATTAAAACGTATCTGTGCTCCACAATGACCCAAGAAAGACTTGTGGGGTTGTCGACTTTATCTATAGAACAAGAAACAGCTCAAACAATAGATTTAAAGGGGATCGTTTCCACTTTTGCTAAAATAAAGGCAAGGAAAATAAAACTTGCTTGATTTAATCTCTAATTAGTCTTTTAAAATATTCTTATATTTCACTCCATACAGCTAAAGAAGGTGGATATATTATCTTTTTAACCGACTTCAATAAAAGGATGAGGTTCTCAATTCGGTTGAATGTTTTTTTTTTTTATGTTTGTTACCTCAGGTCTCCGCCGTTTATGAAGCGATTTGGAAAATTCTTTTTGTATTTGAAAGAATATATTTTCAGATTGATCCCATGGAAATTTAATCAGAATTAGTTTAGTAGTTTGGTTTTAAAATCGAAATAACTGGAAAATAGGTGCAAAAATTATGTGAAGTCGGTTGTATTTTTTTTTAAAAGTTTGTATTATAATTATATATAAGTAGGTAGGTAAGTCATATCTGTGCTCTAATTATTTGATTAAAAAATACACAATTAATGTTTTGTGATTTTTTTAAATGGGCGCCATACTAGTCTTTTGCCTAGGGCGCCAAGTTTCCTCGAGCCGGCGCGGGGTAGCCTGAAATGTTTCCAATGGTTATTTTACATATCCGAGGATCAAAAATAAGTGACCTGAAAAAGCTGTCTAAGAACTCAAAGCGGTCATTTTATCAACCCTTCAGATTAAAATTACTGTTTCAATTGCGAATGCAAAGAAAAATTAATTTTAATGGGAGATAGTAGAAAGAGAAAACTATATTTCTGAGTTATTTTCTGTTTGTCGTTATTCCTATTCCCCATCATTTCGTTACCCCCACAAATATTTATTTATTAATTTATTACGAACAATAAATTTACAGTAGAAGGGCTATGATATTCGGTACACATTTGGCTCGATTGCGTTTCTTCGTGAACTAAAATCGGAAATTAGTTCATATGAATGAGACAGTTCAATTCGCTAGAGAGGAATGTGAAATGAGCGGTTGTCACTTTTTTGCATAAAATCTACCCATCAAAGATAACGCATCTAAATCTAGCACCGCACGAAATGTGTTCAAATTTATTCGGATGAGTATAACTTCGACAGGTAGTTTTTATCGACGATCGTTCGTTTCATATTCCGCTCTAACGTATTGCTCTATCTCGTTCGCTTGAACTAATTTCAGTTTTAGTTCAGAAAGAAACGCAATCGGGCCCACTATTATACAATTAAATTGTGCAGGAAAAGCAAATTAAACCCATTTGGAATAATAATAATAATACCTAACTGAGCAGTATTAAGAGATATTACTTATTTATAATAAGTGGTACGTACATTACCTATTGCCTATGTGCAGTTTAACTGACGATTAATGAAAAAACTGTTAATATAAAACTATTTTTATTGAATTTATTAAGATCAAATGTAATATAAATACTTCTGTACATAGTGATAGATTAAAATAAAACTAAAATAAAATAACCATTCAGTAGCCATTACAGCAAAAAGAAATTTTAAAAAATCGGTTGTGTTACCTCAAGACTTTACCAGCAATTGTTCGTCATCTCATTCAATTTAAAAATCGATTTGAAAACTGGCGTCACCATAAAATTCGCCTTTAAACATTCGAATTTCGAAGGAGCGACCCAACGAAATGAAGATTTAAATTTCGAACGTGCGTCGCTCGATATGAAACGCACGACGCCGCAAATTTAAATATTTGCCCCCCCCCCCCTCCCACCCCCATCATTTGTATGGCGGAATTTAAATATCGTTCTGACTCCCGTAAGGTGAGAACAGAAAGGACAAAAAACAATCCACTGTCTAGTTACGCCACCTGCGCGTCAGAGGCCAACGCCTTACAAGCGGGCAACCTCGCCCCCTGACTACCAGTTTGGAAGGATATCTCCGTCTAAAATTGACCTTCAGGATACCTCATGCCTCCTGGCTGTTTACAGGATCGAGGTCGCTTACGCGGTTACCGCCCTTACGTAGCGGTAATACGGTGTTTACCAAATCTATCGCGGACCACGACATCCTTTGCCCGGCTAATTCATCTCGGATCGGGTGGCCGAATGGTAGTTTCAAGAGCAGATGCGTAAGGTTGACAACTACCCCCGCTCTATAGGAAACATTACTGATTCCAGACTTCCCCGGCTGTTAGTCCGAATGCACAATTTATTGGCTGACGCCGCACGTTGCGCAAACCATCCAGGAGCGCCCGAAAGTTTACTCCTAAGGGGGACTGGCCTGCAGGCCAGCGTCCTACCCTGGCTTTCACTTCTGGGTGTTGGGTGTTGACCCGTGCGTTTGACCGACCCTATACAACTAAGTCTCAGTTGTCTTAGTCAACTAAGTCCCATTAGCTCCACAGTACTTACACACACTGTATTATTCAGTCATACACTCACACATTAGATACGATATACGATGGTTATTCCGGTTGGCAAGATATTCCAAACGCAACAAAGCCCGAGGGTAGGTAAATGTATTGCGGCAGCGCATAACTCTTACAATACCTTCGCCGTGCATCTCTACGCTTTGTGCATATTTATTAAGGCTTTAAAGCACTAATGAGATTCCGGCTGGGTGGATAAGGTGATCCTAAAAGCGTATTCACTGCTGAACGAGTAACTTTACGAGTACGAACAAATTTACATGACCTATATACACTTATTGCGCCGCAAATTAAAGCTCTCTTGCTAGACTTAGTATTTTTTAATATTTAATTGATAGGCAGAAGTAGTTCACCTCCAGAACTATCTTATCAATTTCACAAATTACGTTTAATATCTCTGTCTGCTGTCGTAAACGACCAATTTATTTAAGTACCATCATTGAATAAACAGTATTAGATTGCTAATCACCGTAATACGATTTGGAGAATAACACAATTTTAACCCTTCTGTGCCGGTGACATACGAGTGGCGCTAATAGCATTGACGGCCAAACTTATAGCAATTTATTTGGCCATCTATAATAACATTAAAAAATAATGCCTCTTTTTTAGATCTATAATTTCAGTTATTTTATCTAGATGTCCGCTTTTATCTTTAACTACTTATGGTTTAAACAAATTAACCCTTAATATTATATTAGTCTACACTTATTATGATTATTTGGAATTTAAGTTTAAATTTAATTATATTATAGATTTTATTATTTTTTATTTTTTAATTTTTAAAATTAGTAATGTATATATTATTCTATTTTTTAGCACACAAGTATTGCCGCAGTTTGGCATTGTCAGAGATATTTTGAATATTAGTTTAATCTTAACGACTATTTTAAAAACTACCTACTTATATTCATACCCTACATCGAAAATATTCTTGATCTGCATTGGTTGTGATATGATATCGCTCTACAAACTAACTAAAAGTCTTAACAAAATGTTGCTAAAACTGCTTATCAAAACTATAATGATTACTGTTGTATTGCAATGGATTACATGAATTTTTTGAATAATAGTACTGAAAACAGACACGTCACATCAAACGTATTGTTGTGCAGAGAGATTATGTCCGAGGGTGATACAGTCAAGTGTCTATGTCTAAATATTAGAAGTCTCAATAAAAATTACGATCAATTTATTATTCTATTAGAGCGTCTCCAAATTGACCTAGATATTCTAATACTCACCGAGACCTGGAATGGACACTACTTTAGGGATAAGCACATTCCTGGATATGAATGCTACCACACAACGCTAAACCACACTCAGAATGATGGTGTGGTAGTGTATATACGAGAAGGTTTTAGTTATATGTCTGTCCAAGAAATTAATCTCCCTGAAGCAAATTGTCTACAGGTTAACATTGATATTGATAGAACTCTACTCTGTGTATATAGGAGTCCATCCAATAACAATATCACAAATTTTATAAAAAAATTAGACGGGGTCTTAATTGAAAATCGAAGCGTAAAGAATTTAATACTTTGTGGGGATCTTAATATTTCAATAGAAGGGAAGGCAAACATCCAAGCTGACCAATATATCAATCTTCTAATGCTACATGGACTCCGCCCAGAGGTTGTCCAGCCAACGCGAGAATTCAATAATAGTAGTACTTGTATTGATCATGTTATGATTCGCTCTAAGAATACGATTTCCACGATCATCTTCCAAAACTCTATTACAGATCATTATACAATATTATTTAAAGTAGGGAAATGGAGGAAGGAGGCTGAACATAAACATGAATTCACAAAGAAAACTATTAACTACGATAATATATTAAAAGACATTAGCAGTCACGACTGGTCTCCTGTTCTCTCTCTGCATAGTACGGATGAAACATATCGGGCATTTATCACTTCGTTAGGTCAAATAGTAAATAAAAATACGTCAATTGAAACTTTTAAAATTAGACACAAACACAAAAACTAAAGCCTTGGATCACTAAGGGTCTACTCTTTTGTATTCACAAACGCGATAAAATGCACGCTACCTTAAAAAAGCGACCGGATGACCTCATTTTAAAACAAAAATTTACGCGGTATAGAAATATATGTAAGAATTTAATTAAATTAACGAAGCAAAGATTCTACAAAACGCAAATTTCAAACTCGAAAGAAGACCCTCAGAAAATATGGGAAATAATAAAAGAAGCATCAAATTCAAAAAATAAAAAAACTTCGTCTTTGTCCAAAATCCAAATCGAGGATGAAGTTGTTACCCTGCAAAATAACACTAAAAAAGTGCTAAATCACATTAATAAACACTTTTGTGGCGTGGGTCCTATGTTAGCCAAAAAATTTGTCACGGATGAAGAAATTGATTCATGTAATGATACTGGTATCTACCAGGCCTCACTATATCTCAGACCGACTAATGCTGCTGAAGTCACGAAGATAATCGAAAGCCTAAAGAATAAGTCAGCAGCAGGAAATGATGAATTAGGGTCCCATATATTTAAAATTACTAAGTCATATATAAGCGTACCCATCAGTCATATAATCAACGTTAGCTTTAGAAGTGGTGTATTTCCGAGCGATTTGAAAACTGCTAGAGTAATACCAATTTTTAAGGGGGGTGACAAACTGCAGGTGAATAATTATCGACCTATTTCAATACTGAATACAATGTCGAAAATTATTGAAAAGGTGGCTAAATTAAGATTAATGAAATTCTTAGGAGAAAACGCTATTCTGTCAGACAATCAATTTGGCTTTAGAGAAGGCCTAGGGACATCAAACGCCATCTCAGCCTTAACAGATTTTCTTGTACAAGGCATAGACAAGGGAGAAAAGTGCCTGGCAGTATTTTTAGATTTGGCGAAAGCCTTTGATTCGGTGCCTCATAATAGGTTACTACAACAATTAAAAAAAATAGGCGTAGCGTCATCCAGTCTCCAATGGTTTCAGAGCTATTTAACTAACAGAGTCCAGTTTGTGTCGATTCTTAACCACTTTAGTGACGCTGAACCACTAACCTATGGGGTTCCGCAAGGAAGCGTCCTGGGACCCATACTTTTCCTCACTTATATAAATGATCTTTGCCAGTTACCGACAGCAAAAATAATTTCATATGCTGACGACACTGTAGTTATCTTTAAGGGATCAAATTGGGACAGTACTCTCACAAAAGCAAATTTGGGCATGAATGAGATTCGTGATTGGCTAGAAACTGCAAAACTAACACTAAATGTGAGTAAAACCAGTTATATGACTTTTAGCCCTACTAATAGGGGTCAGCCAACAGTAAATCACCACGTAACCATTCACAAATGTCACTCTGAAACCTCGTGTAATTGTGCACCACTAAAGAGATCCCCCACAGTCAAATATCTAGGCATTGTAGTTGACAATAAATTGCGATGGGAAGAGCAAGTCAATGCAGTGTCAAAGAAAGTGAGAACCCTTGGTTATACTTTCAAAGAGTTGAGGAGTGTTCTGGATCGCAGGACGCTAACCATAGTGTATTTTGCATTATGTGAAACCCTTATTAACTATGGTATAATTGGGTGGGGTGGGTGCTGCAAAACCCTCCTGACGCCACTTCTAACAGCGCAAAAATGTATTTTAAAAATCATGCATCGCAAACCATATCAATATTCTTCTAAGGAACTCTTTAAAGAAGCTCAGGTTTTGGATGCTAGGTTATTATTCATTAAAACTGCACTACGTTGGGTTTTCGTGGCCAAACAAAATAAATCTTTTATTATTACGCACACGAAACCCACTAGACAACTCCTGAGTGATAATTTAAATGTACCTAGGATGAAGACGACTTTCGGACAGCGACACTACTCTTTCATAGCTACAAGACTCTATAATAAATTAAGCAGTGACATTAAAACCAGCCCCAGTTGTCATGTGTTTAAAAGCAAAATAAATAAATGGCTGGTGCAAGAAGAGCGTTTATCTATCCATGCCATGATCGATGTAGTAGAATAATTTGAAGTTGACTTAACATATATTGTGTATATATGTATGTATGTGTGTATATGTATATTCTAATGTATTTAGTATTTCTATTTCCTATATAATATTGTAAACTTTATTATTATATTTATTTATTATTATTATATATATTTTAAAATTATTATTATTATTATTGTGTTTGGTTGGTTCAACGACCCTCGTTTTAAATGTAAAAATACAAATTGCTTGCCCTGGAACGGGTATATCCCAGTTGGGCAGCACTAGCCAGTGAATGAAAGAGGAAAGTTTTTGCCATTTGTTTTAATATTATATTTATTGTAAAATGGTTAATTTAATAATTCCAATAAATAAATAAATAAATAAAAATAAATATTGTTTTTTTTTATAAAGGACTGACTGATAGCGAAAGGTGTGGTAGCGAACGGTTTGGTGCAGCTTGGGCTATGGCCCACTGATCCAGTTGATTGGGAGATCCACTGCATTCACGGGTCGGCCAAACTACTATTCAGTAGCCTCCTCGTGTGAAGAACTACCCTAGGAAGGACTCTTGCGTCCCAAGCCCTAGGAAGAACTACCCTAGGAAGGACTCTTGCGTCCAAGGCTGGTGGATCGGTTTCCCTAGGCGATTGCCGCCCGGCTATGCTAGACGGTTTGCGCAATATCCGGCGAGAGCCAATCGGTTTGTGCACTCTGACTAATTACTGAAGGAGTCGGGAGACTATGGAAATATACTGTTTCTTCCACTCTTGAAATGACCAGTCGGCTACCTAACCCCGAATTCAGAGCCGGAGAGCAAAAGATGCCATGATCCGCGATAGATTCAAACTGAATCACCGCTGAAAATACAACGGGTAGGGGACCGCTCAAGCGACCTCGAGCCCGTAGCCAGTCGGGTAGGCGGAGGTATCCTGGTGGTTAAATGTAGACGGAGATATCCTGCCGAAAATGGAAGCCAAAGGGCGAGGTGGCCCGATGTTTTACCTTCCTAGGGCCTCGCCGTATGACGTTAGACACTGGCCGGTTGGTTGGCTTTGCTGGTCGGTAGGTTTGTACCATCCCTAAACCTTCTACTCCCTCACCTCACGAGAGAGAGAACGATCATTATCATTAAAACCTCCTGGGGTGACGGGTACGCCCGTGGTAGTCGACATCTCCAAGTGATTGATTATAACAATCCAATAATTTAACCAATGATAACAATAATAATATACAATTATAAGCTGAAAACATCACAGAAATAATACGGACATGTAAAAAAGCCTTCTATTAGTCTATCTGCGCATTAAAGTACGTAACTATTACGTATTGAAACCTGTATAACAAATTAAAAATTGACATCTTCATGCAAATAATATTAAAATAATAAGAGCTATGAATTAAAAATTCGTTTGTTATTATATTTTTATTTTATTCCGTATAGGCGTGTTTAGAACGCCATCTACAATGCGCCGCCATACTGCTATGCCACGAAAGTCGCCATATTGAACATAACATTAGAAGATTATTCAATATTTGGAACCATGACAATTACACTAATCTAATACGCCATATGTTCAATGATATTTCTACGTATTAAAAATAATACCTATTTACATTTGTGTACATCAATTATGCATATAAATTAGATAATTTTAATTTATTTGCCGATGAAATTGTGCTTCTGATTCCGCCAAAAGCGTAAGTAAACTCGCCAGTTCAAAGAAGCCAAAGTAAATACTAACGCCGAATGAATTACTATGACGCAGAATTGAGCATATATCTCAATCGTGAAAAACACAGAATTGAGCATATATCTCAATCGCAGGCCAGCAGAAATTATAAATAATCTAAGTCATTGTCATTCGTCGTTTTGAAGTTAAATAAGTGAGTTTGCATTGTAGATGATAGAATTCAGTCCTCTAGAAATACGGTTTTCCAATTAAGGAGTAAACAATTCTCAATGCACATTTAATTAGTTTTATCTCAAATCACCAACTTACGTTTCCAAAGAAAAAACTTTAAGATACAGAGATATTTAACTAAAATTATGATGGTAAATATTTTTTCGACACCAATTTGAGGGCTTTGGCAAATCATAAAACAAACATAATTTGTGTATTTTCTATCTTCAATAGTTGGAGCTCGCTTATCGGATACAACCTTAAAACTTCGATGCCTTCGAACCTTACAATTAAGTTATTTTCCGCAGTTTATTATTGTAATTTCGATTGTGAACAAACATTGTTTTTATTTGGGAAGGCTCCATAAATTAATTTAAAATTGTTGCCTCCGAGCAAACATTTCTAAATTAAAATTAAAATAAACCAGTCCTTAAATAGTGGCCCGTTTAAAATGAATAAATAACGCACCACTATAGGCCAGTCTCACACGGCACAGACTTTTGTCTGCGCGGCGTCGTTGCATCGGCGTCCAGTTGAATGTCTGCGCAGGCGCAGACATCGGAGTAAGACCTGCTGTGAAAAATCCACAACATCCGAAGTGGTTTTGTGTTACAATCAGTGCAGGGTTTACGTATAAGCTACACAAGCTATAGCTTAGGGCCTCCACTTTCTTGGGGGCCGTCAAAAAAATTGTCCGAGTGTACAATTGCGGGCCCCATATCTCACAAAGGGCCCCATATCTCAAATAGCTTAGGGCCTTATCAAGTCTAAATCTGACTCTGGTTACAATCTAATCAGTTCGACGACACTTAAATCTGTAAAAGCGATTTCTTACAATGTTAAGATTGTGTACATTGTACATTATTTCGAAAATACCTTCATAAATCCAAAATCATATCTTTTTTGCTCATTCTCGTTGGAGAATGAGCAAAAAAGATATTTATTAAATTCGTTGATTATTAAAAAGTTGATAAAAACGACTTGCAAATATATTTATTTTATACTAAAATATTATTGAAATTATTATAGGCATTTTAACTACTATATAATGCTTTTCACGAATTTGTAATTCAGCCATTATTTTTAAAGAAATTAATAATTGCCTTCAGAGATTATTTTTTCTTTGATATTGCGCTCATTTTATTACGACGTGGGTTTATGAACGTCAACATTAGTAAACGGTGCTTCTAAACCCATGAAACTAAACAAGAAAAAGAAAAAAATATGCGGGTCAGCTCCGACCCGTGACTGGAGTTTACTCTTTAGGTGCGATTGTCATTGAACATACAATAGGCAAAGGGGGTCAATAAAAGAGTTTTTAATTGTTTGTGATTTGTATATGGCTACAACATACCTATTATGTCATTATAGTTTCATCGATTCGATTCGAACATACTGTCGCCATCTATCAAGCGCTATATAAGGGCTATAAAAGACAAAGTAACAAGTAAATATATTTTAAAAAATAAAATACACAAATGTCATTACAGAAAGAGAACTAATGTATTTATAATTATTTTTATTATGCGTTTGTATGAAATTTTTAAAGGTTATGTATTTATCCATATAGATACATGTATATTTACTGAATGTACTCAATTATACCTTTCATTTGACACTAAACACGGTATATTTATGTTAATTTCGAAGTCTAATAAAAAAGTTCGAAGTCTTCCAAATGCGATGCTTGAGGCAGATTCTCGGTGTCTCACTCCGCGACCGAATTCGAAACGAGACCATTAGAGAAAGATGTGATCTAGTAACAACGATCGAAGAAGAAGTACGAAAACGTCGACTACGATGGTTCGGCCATGTTTGCCGAATGAACGATAATCGCTTGCCACGTAAACTTCTTTGGCGAGACCGTCCGACAGAATGGAGAATTCAGCGATCGGCACCGAAGAAAACCTGGCTAAATAACATCAAAGACGACCTTAAAAATCAACGATTATCGGCTAGGGATGCCCGAGACGTGGCAAAAAATCGTCAAGAATGGAAGCGAATCGTGAATGGAGTAAGAGATCCAGCGGCACCGGCGGCAGCGTATTGGCTGCGAGGGCGACCCCCTCCCCAATCGCCGGCTATGGAATAAATTTAAAAAAAATAATAAAAAAAATATTGACATTTGGACTGTTAGACAAATACTTACTTAATATTTTGACACTTGGGATGACATAATGATTCTAATAAAATTACACACTTCTAAATCGGTTCAAGCGTTTAAAACTTATGGTGGTAGAATAAAGAAAAGGGAAACATACATAGCTGAACCCTAAATAAACTACACTCCTTTATTGTTGGGCAGTCGTGTAAAAATAAATAAATTTTTAAAGTAGTCTACTCCGCACAACAACGATTATCCGAAACGTCGGGTGCTTCAAAATTCACTCGTTAAAATCCGATTTTCTTTTATTTGTAATACCTATTTTTATTACAATTAAAAGTTCAAACAAACAGACTGTTGAGAGGTACAAAATGAGAAGTTACCTTTGCAGGTAGGTGTGTGTATACGTTACACATGAGTGCACAGGAAATGTTGCGTGCTATGGAGCGCGAGCCCGAAATTCAACCCGGAAGCATTGGAAATTGGACTATAAATCAATGAAGCGATCGTCCCAATTTCCCGTATATTGTCATGGATTCTCACTCTGCGAAGCAATATTATCGGTGATAAATTTTTGGTTTACGACTCGGAATTGCTTTGGCAACTCGTGTAATAATTCAGCCGTACTCTTTCTTCCTCTTTCTTTCTCGTGGTGACATTTCCCTCTTTTTACACCACTGCCCAATAAAAGGGAGTGTAATGTGTTCAGGTTTCATCTATATATATTTTTCAACTCTTTATTCCACCATATCTTCTAAACGTTTGAACCGCTTTAGAAGTGTGTGGTATTGTTAGAAATGCTATGTAATCCCGAGTCTCAGACGGTAAATTAACTGACCAAATATCAAGTAAGTAGTAGTCTAAATGTCCAAATGTCCAAATGTCAATAAAATAATATAAATATATCGTGTTTAGTGTCAAATAAAATGTCTGATTAGGTACATTTTAGAAATATACGTGTATCTATATAGAAAACTACATAAACCACAACTATTTCACAAAAAAAACCGTAATAAAACTAATTACAAGTGATTCCAGAAGCTATCGGAAAATCGGGTACCTCAATGAAATATATATTTTTGAATAGCCTAGACCTTCAGGATAATGGTTGATTATGGGCAAAAATCGCTTAATACATGGGAAGGGAGTCAAATCGCTCAATACATGGGAAGGGGGTCAAATCGGACTCATCAATTTTGTTTACACTAATAAACACTAACATACATCAAGCGACCAGAAATGGTACTAATGTAAAAATATAGTTCGAAATAGTACATACAAATGAGTATAGAGGGTGTTAAATTTTATATAACACAGGCCTACATTTTTTTTTAAATGAAAAAGTGTTTCAGGTCTGATAGGTGTATTATAGTAATTAGGGTATGCTGATCACGAATCTATGCTTAGTTTTATTGCAGCACGTCAGATTTTCAAGAAAAGTGTGTAAAGTGATTTTGTAAATTTTCATATAAACGACAATAAGTACAGAGAAAATATTTATTAAAATAATTACGCAGATTGAAAGATGCATTGCAAAACAAGAGTTGTAGTGTGTACATTACACAAGCATTGGTTTTTTTTAATGAAATCTTTCCGTTTTTCTCTGAAAACTACGTTTTGTTGTTTTCTTTTTGTGTAGTTTAGCCGGTGAATCCCTCTTCAATGTCTAGCAGTAGTCCGCCATCATTCTAACATCCCATCTTCCTTGATAACGTCTCTCCATCTCCTTTATGTCCTGGTAAAACCTCTCTCCTTGTTCTTCGCTGACAGCACCAAGGTTTTCAGGAAAATACTCCACGTGGGAATCGAGAAAATAGAGTTTAACGCTCATATTGCATCCCAGTTTTTTTATAATTTTCAACCATTTTGGCTACAATTTTTTGTACTCTGGAGACTTGTTGTTTCCGAGAAAACCATCTATGACCTCTACGAAAGAACTCCATGCATCAGATTCATCCTGGGTTATCGTATTCTGAAACAATCTGTCGAATTTATGGTTCGAATTTGAGGACCTACGAAAATTCCTTCCTTCAGTTTCGCTTCAGAAAGTGCAGAAAATTTTTCGCACAGGTATTTAACAGTCACATTTTTTATTTGAAGCCTTGACAAATTGTTTCATCAGTCCTAATTTGATGTGAAGGGGAGGCAAAAGAACTAACCTTGCGTCAACTAATGCATCACGCTGCATATTTTTGTGTCCAGGCACGAGTTGGTCTCTGGCTGGCCATTCTTTCTTCGCGTAATTTAGATTTCGTGCTCGACTGTCCCACTCACACAAGAAACACGGATACTTTGTAAATCCGGACTGCTGACCCAATAGCATGCATATTATTTTGAGGTCTCCACATAGCTGCCAATTATATTCGTAATACTTTATTTTATTTGGTAATAGCTGAAGATTTTCATATGTTTCTTTGAGATGCACGGAGTGAGCAACGGGCACTGAGGCATATGTATTACCATTGTGCAACAATACACCCTTAAGACTTCTTTTAGAAGAGTCAATGAATAACCTCCATGATGTGGAATCGTATTTGTCAGCTCCCAATTTCAATTATTCGCTCCCGCGAATAACTGCTGTCAAGTTGACTTTGACAGATGTGATAGCTAACAAAGTTGCCATATAAATCTACATATATTATCCTACAGTATTAATTCTATCGAAATACTTAATATCATGAATGACATTTAAGAAATTTAACGAAATTAAGTAATTCTCAATTAGGTGGAATTTTGTCATCATACAAAAAAATATCAAAACTTTTTTTATTTTGTTAAAAATCCTGACGTGATGGACTCAAACCGAATTCATATTAGGAATCAGCGTACCCAAATTAGTTAAGAACACTTGTCAAATTCAAAACACCAAAAATCATGTCGGCCTGTGTAATTATTTGAGGTTTCAATCAATGTCATTAAGATAATGAAAGATGCGCATTGCATCAATGTATCAAATATAAAGAAGATTTTTAATAAAATCATGTATTTAACATCAAAATCAAAAGAATGTATTTAATAAAATCAGTCTTATTTTGTTGTTATGTTCAATACTTTACTCGTCCTCTCTACTTTGTTATAAATACAATAGTTCACTTTCTGTAACGGCAGTCGTGTTTTTTTATTCTTTTTTATATATTTACTTTTTTATCGCGTCAATTGGAATACTGAATTATGTAAAGAGTTCTCGATTAAAAAACGTGGACGCAATTCATATGTCGCTAGTCATCTCTTATTGTAGCTCTTATGTGAAGGAAGTGAAAAGCTTTCTGCAGGGATGATAGGAGTCCGACGAATGCTGAATGGCTCTGGTCTACCGTTCTGTCCACATCGTGCATAGCAGACACAGATTTGCATATCGCATGGGAATATATTCACGGTGAGAAACACGATAGATTAGTGCAGGAGTATTCAGGAGTGTCGAATTAATGTGTGTCCTTGTTCGAAACCATCCCGCAGACAAGTATTTGTTTATTCGAAAAACTTTATTGCACACACATAAGAGTACAATGTGGTGGGCCTATTGCCAAGTGGCAATATGTTACGGCCATACCGCCAGGGTTATTGTGACTAAAGGTTTATGTGGGCAAATTGATTTTTCAAGTAATTAATGAATACACTTACATAATAGTCATCATAGTATAAATAATAAAACAGTGATTAGTAACGTATTCCAACTCGATATTGAAGGGAGGAGTGGAATATAAGGACAAGCAAAGGAGATGGGAGGGGAGGGGGATATTTATGAGTTGAGTAAATGTCTCTTTAACGATTTTTTAAACTCGCTCAGTTTTTCAAGCTGTCTTATCGGTAAAGGCACGGAATTCCAGAGTCGGGCCGCCTGCACTGCGAAAGACTTAGACATGAAAGTTGATGAATGCTGAGGTATAGCCAGTAATAGATTTTCCTGAGAGCGCAATGGAAGGACATGGGATGAAAGCGGAGAGAAGAGATTATACAAATAAGTAGGACAGTTTGACTGTAGTACGCGGAAGAGTAGGACGAGTATGTGAAAATCCCGACATCGCCTAATGGGAAGTACTTAGTGGTAGGGGATTCTAATCTCCTGGCGTTAACATGGAGAGAAGACAACTCTACTATTGTCTTGTCTCGATCATGTAAGCCTTGTGATGATCATGACGATTCTATTGTCCTCGATCAGATAGCCTATGTTAATGTTATTCAATTTAATTAAATAGCGGACACAAAAAATAGAATCTTTGACTTATCTCTTCCGAATCTTGACATAGAATCGAACGCACTTAAGCTCCTTTTGTGAAAGAAGATGCATGCAATCCATCATTTAATATTTTTTTATTCCGAATCTTAAATATCGCATATCATCAGCAGCTTTACACGGAGAGGAAAATCTGTGCAATACGTAAAACAACGGTACCTACTCGTTATACGTATTACACAGTTTCCGCCTCCACAAAGCATTGGCATAGCGCCACCGTGACGAATAAATTAGTGTCATGCCTGAAAATTACATTTCTGCGTATTATAAGTTACCGCAGAAGCCACAGACCCCTTTCTTTGACGGTTTATTAGCAAGCTACTCAAAGAAGGCATCTAATTTGAAAACATTCTTCACGGTTCCGTGTCAAAGACAGAGGGGAACTTCACTGTCTCGACTTTGAAGAGGTTCACGCTTGATGTTAAAATACGTCGATAATAACATATCATACAGGGTGTCCAAGCCCAGTATTGCATTTTGATATTACTTTCTCAGCCCACCAGCCAACGAGGAGGGGAATTATTGTGAACGCGTTAAATGTTATCGAGATGATGACGGAAATAACTATTTTAAGACCCCCAAGCCTCCCAAAAAATTGATCCAATATATATTTTTAACAATTCTCTTGTTTAACCCGTCCGATGCCAACAGTGCCTATAGGCGCTTTGCGTCGTTTGACCGTTTCGCGCGTAACTGTTTCTGCCGGCCCCCATATACAGGGGCGGATCTATATAAGGGCTTTTGGGCTGCAACCGAGGGCTCCGTGAATATAAGGGGCCCCAGCCTCCATTGAAAACAATGGACAATATTGTGAACCGAGTTTCTACCGAGGCTAGTGTTTTGTCAATAGGTAACTAGTAATGAATGTTTGTTTAAATTTTACTTATAATAACTAGCTTTACAATTAATATCAATACTTGCTTAATTAAGCTACTAATTAAGATAGTATTATATTGTTTAGCAGCAGTTTAGATAGTATTAAATTGTATTAATATTGTTTAGCAGCAACGTTTTCTTACTCTAATCGATTTGTCTATTTTTAGTGAATTCAGTATTCAGTATTCAGTATTCAATTTATTCATTCATAATATACAATAAAAGCATGAATTATGAATTAAAGCTAATTATCGCATATTAGAATTCGTCAGTTTAAATGTAGATATAAAACGATTAAAGCATAAATATTAATTCGACAATAGTGTTGACTAAAGTCGGCTTTACACGGCAGACAAATAAAATTTAAAATAAATAGTGCTGAATCCATGTACATGAGTATACATATAAAATAGATAATTATTATAAGAATATTAATAGTCATCAAGCACTTTATACAAAAAATAATCACACAATAGGAAGTATCAAAACAAAATTGGAAAAAAACAACGTATGTATATATATATAATTTTTTTTATTAAATTTATTCAAAGACAAAGATACATTTTTTTAAATATTACAATCTCGCCAAACTGGTATACAGTTTGTTGGCGGGTTTTTTCAAGAATTGCATAACGGGCAACACTCGTAAGCTCATCTGTCATTTGTTTTTCCCTTCGCGTCAGGTCGTTTCGGGGTTTCATGATTTTTTCCAAAATCTCAAAATGTTTGACGATACAGAAATCCAGCAACGCTCAAAAAAATTAGATGATCTACAAACTTACGTAAAAACAGTGAATAACACAATCACCATGATTCTTCAATCCGTAAACTGGGACCGTAATCATCTTTTAAATGTAAGTAGTAGAACATTTACCATCCATTTTTTTATAATATTTATTATATTTTTATAAAAACTAATCATTATAATTGTTCCAGTCCAAAAAGCTGCTGAATTGCCAGGTCGATTCAAATCACAGAATACCACCACATAAACAAAAGGAGCATTTAGAATCTTGCAGGTTATTGAAGGAGGGCTATCAGAGAGACGAAACCTTACTACCTGAGTGCTTAGGCGCTGGACCGAGTACTGTCAAAATAGGTATGTGTATTAGGGTAGGGACAGACTGAGCCCACATATGCAGCGTATACGATGCGACGCTCCCACGTTGGTGTGCACACTTGTCCTACGTATGCAGCGTACGAGTGTATACGGCATCAGAAGCTGCTGTAACTTCTTAGAAGGTGCACTTGTATTGTGTACTACCACTGTACAATATGATCAGGTATGTTACATTACACATTGTAATCTACATATTAAATATTAAATTCATAATATTATTATTAAACAATAAGAACTAAAATGAGGTACCTGAAAGTTACATATTAATGTTATTCCCATTTGAAAGACTTGGCATGCTCAAAAAAATCACCCAGCTTATAGAAAGCATCTGTGGATTGTAGCTTTTGTTTAATACATCTTTTAAACGCCTTTGTTTCCATCTTTCTTGTGGAGAGTGGTAGCTGGTTAAAGAGCTTATAGCTCAAATATCCAAAGTACTTTTGTGTCTGCGTAAGGCGTACTTTAGGCAGGATAACGTCATCACATCTGCGTGTATTGTGGGAGTGCATATGCCCCTTTACCTCTTGTTCGTTAATATTTAATTTAGCATATAGTAGACATTGTAAAAATATATTGAGACGTAAAAGTCAGTATTTTGTACTTAAGAAAATATGGTTCGCAGTGCGTGTCACGGGATACTCCTGCAATTGCTCTTAGTGCACTTTTCTGTAAAATGAAAACCCTAGAACTGTCTCTGGCATTCCCCCATATCAGTATACCATAAGTCATTTTAGAATGGAAACAGGCATGATACGCAGTTATTGCAGCGATTTCACCAGCTAAGAATTTAATCTTTTTTATCGCATATATTGCCGAAAAAAGCGCACTACACAGTTCATTAATATGGATGTTCCAGCTAAGATGATAATCGATCATGATACCTAGGAACTTTGTCGATTTGCTTAATTCTAGAGTACTGTTGTCTAGGGTTATATTAAATGGTATAGCAGACGATTTATATTTTGAGGAGAAGTGCTTAGTTACGGTTTTTTTTGCATTAAGCAAGAGATTATTCTCTGTGAACCATGAACTTGCTAGGTTTAACGCATGATTGGCATTGGTCATTAGGTCGTTAAGATTGTTATCATGAAACAGGAAACTTGTATCATCCGCATAGAGTTTTGGGGTAGGCTGGCAAGCAATTGCCTATATCATTAATAAAAAATAAAAATAATAATGGACCAAGAATCGATCCCTGGGGAACTCCGCAGGATATCGGTTGAGGTGTAGATCTAAATCCATCTATTTCTACTACCTGTGACCTGCCTGTTAAGTAGGATTTTATCATATTATTGGCTTTGCCCCGAATCCCATAACTGTTTAATTTATTGAGCAGTATTTCGTGGTCAACCGAATCAAACGCTTTGGATAGATCACAAAAAACTGCCACGGGTTGGGAAGAATTTTCAAAAGTGTCGGTAATGAAATTTACCATCTCCGAAATCGCCGAGGTGGTGGACATATTCTTCCTAAAACCATATTGATATTCATTTAGTATATCGAATTTATTTGCGAATATATATAGCCTGTTATATAAATTTTGGAGAAAGCTGGAAGCAGTGAAATTGGCCTGTAATTTTCAGGATCAGTTTTGTTCCCTTTTTTAAAAACTGGTACTATCTTTGCTATTTTCATTAGATTTGGGAACACACCTTGTTTCATACAATTAATAAAAATAGACCTCAAGGTGTTGGAAATCGTTGGTGTTATATTCTTTATTAATTTAATCGAGTGTGCCCAGATATCCATTGATGTTTTTGTTTTGATGCCATTCAAGGCCTTATCAAATTCAATGGAAGTTATAGGATGCAACAGTATTGATGCTGGTATCTCACCTACAATTGTTGAAGTGGGTAAACTAGGAGAATTTTTCATGCTATTAACAGCGTTTATAAAATATTAATTGAGTATATTTGCCGTTTCTGTAGGATCAGAGAGTTTAGAACCATTGTGAAGTAATTGAATAGGTTCATTTGCCTTACTTGAAATATTTCTCCCCTCTCTATTGATGATACTCCACATAGTTTTGGTTTTGTTATTCGACTGCTTAATCTCTTCTTCTATAGTATTTTTCTTGGCCGCTACTACTGCTTTATCATATTTTTTGTAAACAAAAATAGTTCGTATAATAGTCTTTAAGTAATGAATTTGTGTTTTGATTTAAATTATCCTGCAGAATTTGAAGTTTTTCTAGATCGTTTCTAAGCTCATTATCAATCCAAGAAGGCGTACCGCCTTTTGTTAAATGTCTTACAGTTGTGTTTGTGTGTCTGTCATATTAAACAAATAAAATATTGCATTGTCCTCTTTCTTTCCTATATTGTGTACCTAGTGACCTAGACATCATCATCAGTTTTTTGACAAAATGGCAATTAGTTGATTAATTAGGCAAGCCCCCAAGTAATATTAGCCCAGGGCCCCACAAACGCACGGTCCGCCCCTGCCCATATATATATTATATAAACGACTAACAAGACTAATTACTAGGTAACAAGAGGAAATTCATGAAAAAAACGATATTGTCAGTATTTATTTACAAAATCGACCAATAAGTTGCGGCACAGTTTTTTGCGCGCGAAGGCTGGCTTTCGAGCGGTTAAAGCACAGATTCGCCCCATAAAAGGATGCCAATTTTTTAAATAGCCTCCTGCATAAATAAATCTGTTTTTGTTATATTTAATTCCTGGCCCACCAACCAACAAGAAGGAAAGGTATTGTGAACGCACATTTTTTTTTCGAGATGGACGGAAATATCCATGACCTACCCCGAGGCTATTAAGTCCATTTCCAGATTGAAAACTGTCTGTGTGTATGTGTGTGTGTGTATTCCGCCACGATAGCGCAAAAACGTTTAATCCGATTGAGCTGAAATTTGGAATGCAGACATCATTTGGTCATGGCAAGAGTTTAATAAGTTGTGGCTAAAAACGGTCCACCAGGGGGGAGGGGTAAGGGGGGAGGGGCACTAGTCACATTAAAATCTCGAAATATTGGACTTACAGACTTAAAATTTGATACACAGATGACAGATGCCTTGTTGGGCGGAAATCATATTGAATGTTCGCCGGTCAGCATATTGCGTAAACGACTGAATCTAAAGTGTTTAATGCGTTGCGTTCTCACTATCCGCGCTCATCGTCGACTATCCCTTTCATTTAGGTTAACCCCCTTCCCGAAGGGACGTCACGCTCAAAATCCATCCTTAAGTCCTTGGCTACTTGCCGGGAAAGTTTTGGGGTGACACGACCGATTTTTTCGTTTACTCTGTGATGCGAATGCGAGGTATCCCAAAATCTTACTATAGTACGTACCATATCCTAGATAATTATTTGCTATGGAGAAGTGATTTTTGCGTGGGTTTCTAATAAAAGAATATAATATTTGATTATTTATAGCTACCTAAACTTGTATAGGCTTGCCTGTTATTAATATAAATTTGCTTATTGTTGCTTTTAGTAATATAAATTTTATTATTTATAGCTACCTGCTTTACAGAAGAAGTACAAAAACCGTTGAACTTTTCTTTGTGGTGTAAATACCTTAAATCTGTGTATGCAATACCTATGTTTTATTTTATTTTTTTTATATTATAAAACCCTTTTCCGGGTTTGAGGAGGGTAATTAATTACCCTTTTCCGGATTTTTAAAAATACGACTTTCACCTCGAGACTGTCCCGGTAAGTAGCAAAAAAAACATTTCATCTGAATAATAATTTTATAAATAAACTCGATGAGCGCCCTCTCTCGGCCGACGAACAAACCAAAATCAAAATCAAAATCAAAATGTTCTTTATTCATATAGACACAATTAAATATTATTTTTAATTTATGTTCTTATGATGCGTCCAAGCCTTACTCCCAAGCCGTTTTGTCATTTACATAATCAGATATTGTATAGTATGCTTTTTTATACAATTTTGCTTTGATGGTAGCTTTAAACTTATTTACAGATAGTTCTCTAATAGTATGAGGAAGTTTGTTATAGAAGCGTATACATTGTCCCAAAAAAGAATTGCTTATTTTGTGGAGACGAGTAGCACGTACAACAAGGTTATGCTTATGTCTAGTATTAAAATTATGAGTGTCGCTTTTTATTTTAAACTTGTCAATATTCTTGTGGACATACAACAGATTTTCGTATATATATTGTGATGCAACAGTAAGAATATTTATCTCTTTGAATTTTTCTCTAAGTGAAACTCGAGGACCAAGTTTATATATAGCTCTTACAGCACGTTTCTGTAGTATAAAGATGTTATTGATGTCCGCACAGCTTCCCCAGAGAAGAATCCCATAGGACATAATGCTGTGAAAGTAACTAAAGTATACAATTCTTGCTGTATTTACATCAGTCAGCCGCCTTATTGTTTTAACTGCGTATGCCGCAGAGCTAAGTTTTCCTGACATTTTCTCAATTTGTGGGCCCCATTGTAATTTGGAGTCAATTGTTATCCCTAGAAACACAGTTGAAGCAACAGGCTCCAGTCTAGTTCCATTTATTTCTACATTGGTTTGTACCTGCTTAACATTAGGTGTAGAAAATTTAATCACTTTGGTTTTTCTTTCATTTAATAGTAGGTTATTTACATTAAACCAATGGACAACTTTTGAGAGTGCATTGTTAACTTCGTCATAATTGTACAATTTTCGACTAATTTTAAACGTCAAAGAAGTATCATCAGCAAACAATACAATTTCGTGATTATTCCTTATGTGAAAGGGTAAATCATTTATGTATATTAAGAAGAGAAATGGGCCAAGAATGGAGCCTTGTGGGACACCCATGGTGACCATTGATCCTGGTGATCTTTTACCGTTTACATCAACCTTCTGAATTCTATTTCCCAAGTAAGAAGTAAGAAGATCAAGAGCCTTGTTCCTAATGCCATAGTGATGTAATTTCCTAACTAGTGTATCATGGTGTACACAATCAAATGCCTTAGACAAGTCACAGAAGATGCCTAATGCGTCTTGTGACTCTTCCCAGGCATTCAATATACCTGTCAATAGTTCGGTTCCCGCATCTATGGTTGAGCAACCCTTTGTAAATCCAAACTGTTTCTTATGAAGTAAATTATATTTGTTAAAATGAGTGTGCAATTGTCTAAGAATTAATTTTTCGAAAATTTTACTCAAAGTGGGAAGTACGGAAACTGGTCGAAAATTCGAGGGATCAGAAGTATCGCCAGATTTAAATAATGGTATAACTTTACTATGTTTCATCAGATCAGGAAACACTCCAGAAGTAACACAACAATTGAATATATAGGCTAGATAAGGTGCGATTATTTCTATGATGTATGAAATTGTTTTTACAGAATATCCCCAAAGGTCCATAGTTTTCTTTATCTCAATTGTTTTAAAGGCATTTATTATATCATTGCAGTTAACAATAGTGAAAGCGAAGTCGGTAACACATGCGGAAACGCTCTCTTTAAGTAGCATCTCAGCTGAAATGGAAGACGACTTGAGGGCGTTAGTCGTTATTAACGGTATATTCGTAAAAAATCGCTCAAACTCAGTCGCAACTTCCATATCCGCTTTAATGTCTAAATTATTTATCTTTAAATGAAAGTCCCTTGTGCGAGCTATAACCCTATTTGTTTCATTATTAATAATATTCCATGTAGCTTTAATTTTGTTTGTAGAGTTTTTGATCTTATTCTTCAAATAAATTGACTTCGCAGTGGAACAGGCTCGTTTGAATATTTTGGAATAGTTATTTACATACTTCTTAAAAGTCGCACTATGATTATAAGTTTTTTCATTATACAGTTCATACAATTTATTACGACTTTTGTAAATACCAACAGTTGCCCAATCACTAAAGCATAAGCGATCACTGATCGATTTCGTTTTAGGTATGAAGATTCTATTAAATTCAACTCTAATTAATTCAAAGAATGAGTCATAAAGTTGGTCAGGATTGTCATGAATTGGCAACCTTTGTAATTTGCTAATTAAGCTAGATTTAAATTCCCCTAGACGGCACTCAGTAATTGGAATAAAACTAATATTTTTTCTTAGAACCCTAGTGCTTTTCTTAGGAAATGATACTAACTGACCGCAGTGATCAGAGTGCAAAATATTAATTAGTGATTTATAATTGGGTTTTATGTTTGTGAATATATTATCTATACAAGTAGCACTTGAGGCAGTTATCCTCGTAGGTTCAAGAAAAACATTATATAAGTTAAATGATCTAAATAAATTTAAAAAGTTACATGTCAAGGATTTTTTTTCTAATATATTGATGTTAAAGTCTCCACAAATAACAATTGTTTTAGGACTATTGGTTATTTTGAATAAGGCATCTTCCATAATTTTATAAAAAGCTTCATAAGGCGCACATGGTGGTTTGTATACACTCATAACAATGGTTTCCTCCAATTCTATACATGCAATCTCTAAAACTCGTTCGACAGAGAGGCTCACAATATCACGTCTTTCTTTAAATTTCAAGCATTTCTTTGTAATTATTAAAGAGCCACCACGTATCAACCGAACTCTGTTAAATGAGCTGGCAATCTGATGGTTATTGGAACTGAAAATGATCTGATGGCTTTTGAGCCATGATTCTGATATACATAGAATGTCGATATGATTACAGTTCAAGAACAATTCTAATTCTAGCTCTTTGCCTATTATCCCCTGAATATTCTGATGCACCAGATTTATACAATTTTTTGGCATATTTTCTTGAGTAATAACCACTGATGGGGATATCAGATTATTTATATTATTAATTTTCTCTGAAGACAATTGTATTAAATTACCATTATTGCTACTTAAGTTTTCATTTTCATTAATTACATAGCCAGAGTTTCGCTCTATTGTCTTAAAGTCTAATTTAAAGAATATGCAACATATTCTGAATTGTCATTACTTAATGTCAAATCGTTTAACTGCTCATTAGTAGCAGTGGTGTTTGCCGATGTTTTGCATGAGTAATTCAAACAATATGATAGCCCATTTGCTAACTGTTTTTTGCAAAAATTTGAAAGATAAACATTATCTATTGTGAAAGAGTAAAAATACTTATTAAAAGTATTTATGTCAAACAATTGGAATTTGTCATCATACAATGTCAACGTATGTAATTTATTATTTAGTTTATATCTAGACATATTTTCCATTTCGGGCAACAATTTACTATAAGGAAAAGCAAATAAGACAATTTTTTTCACATTTAACTGTGCCAATAATTCAAAATATTTTATTAATACATGTATATTTGCGTTTCCCCTTCTCCCAATAAAAATAATTAAAGTAGTGTCAGGACAATAACAACTATTAACTATTTTTTCTAATATTTGAGTAAAACTGGCGCCGGGAAAGCAATGATTAGCTACCAGTTCTCCGGATGTTTGTAACATTAATTGGCCCATATTTTTACCTATTTCATCACTGTACATAATTACTTTGGTGTGATTTTCTTTGCTATTTTTATGTAATGTTTTTTGGGAAGTAAAATTACTAAGACTATCATTCAACTCCACACCCTGGGTGTGCAATAGAGATATTGTAGTTCCATCTTCAACACTCTGGTTATTTATTTTATTTACAACCTGTTTGGTTGATTTTCCAGAATCTTCGTAGGACAAGTCAATTGTCATGACAGGAAGGCTGCTCATATTTGAGCAGGCAGAAACTGACGCTATGTCTGGAGCGCTAACGATCAGTTCCTCAAACAGCGACTGTGAATGTGCAGCCGTGGAATTCTGCTTCGTGCGCTCCATCTGTTCTATAGTATTATGTGCCTCTCTCAGCTTATTATTCAGCTCAGCGTTGTTTTGGAGAGTCGTCTCGAACTCAACGCGGCACTGGTCAAAGTTAGATACTATTGATTGAAGGTTACCTCTCTCCTGAATGATATTTTCAAGTTGTAAACTCATTTCTGCCATCTCTTTTTTGAGGTTCACAAGATCAATCGGGGCACAAAAACACCTATTAAAAATCAATTACGTATGTAAATCAGATTAGCACTCACTAATAATAATTTTAACAAACTCACAATCAGTTACTACTGAAAAACGTACTCCTCAAATCTGTTTGTTATAAAAAACTGCTTATTAAAATATAATTGTAATAATTAGGTAAATTGCAAATCATTTAATATTTTAATATCGCTAGGAAAAATATTGTATTATTTAACGATTAAATATAATATAAATATAAAATAAAAAATATTGTATTAAAAATAAATTGGTATAAATACATTATCTGAACTTCAGCCATGGGGTACTTATAATTGGAATCGACTATGTGGTATTGGATGCCGAATACATTGATATTATTCCTGAGTAGGTAAAATATTTCTTAGAGTAAGTTCTACTGTAGAATATAAACTTCTGGTGATCATATTTTGCAAAATAAAAATTTGTCTGCTGGTAGCGGCATTCCCCCAAAATTGGCGTAACTACAAAATTTTATATTTTTTAACGCATAAATGGTATCTAATGGCTCCGTGTAGCTTGGACCTGATGACCTGTTTATTATTTTGAGTCAGCTCAACTCACAGTTCAACTAGCATCCAGTAGCCTCCTCGAAGTGTGACACCTGGAAAGGAAAGGTGAACCCTACCACGAATATGTCCTGTGTTGGTGGAATCGAATGTTCCAATCTATGGGAACACCTCGGGCGATACTGGGCGGTTTGCCCATCGTGCGGCGTTTGCCAATCGACTGTGTACTCTTGTGAATAACCAGGGGGATCTGGAAACGTACGTCTTCTAAGCAGCGGGGATGGTTGTTGACCTGATGTCAGCTACCTTTGAAAAGATTCATCCGTCACCTGATTTATTGTGATATTGATTGGCAAAAGGCGAATTACCGCTAACATCTGGTAGAGGGTGGAGAAATCCGTCCAAATCTAGTAGTAAGGGCGCGAGGTCGGCCCGCTGTGCTCACTTCCCAGCGACTCGCGGTAAGGCGTTGGAAACTCACGGGCCTATTGACGTAGTTTGACGGTGGACTCTGCTGTCTCTAAGTCTCAGCTTTCACTCCATGTGAGACAGAATGACACGATGTCGTTATAACTACATAGGGTGACGGATTCGCCCGTTGTAACTGACACACTTCAATAAAGAGGCCCACCATTTTCCCAGACAACTTGTTGGGCGGGAGCCCAAACCGGGTTAGGCGGCGATTTGGGGGCGTCAAATTCATGTGTTTGAAAAAAACTAGTTTTACTAAAGCGCCTAGCGTCCTGGGCGCGTCGTACTATCGATTGTTCATTTGATTAACGGGTCATGTTGCAGTTTGGCCATTAAGACATGTGTGTATAGGGTCGGTCAAACGCAAGGGTCAACACTCATCCGGCGGCCTCCACGCAGAAGTGTGAGCCCAGTCAGGACTTTGGCCTGTGGGCCAGTCTCCCCTAGGCAGGCCCGGACTGGCCGTACGGGCAGATCGGGCAAATGCCCGATGGGCCGGAGTCGACGATAGGGCTGCCGCGTCGCAGGCGCGTTGGTCTTATCGTCGCCATATTGCCATGCATGCGCACGCGCGAACGGTGAGGCAGCGCAGAGCGGCGCGGGCCGGGCTGGAGCCAGTGCATGCCAGTGCGATGAAGGAGAGGCGAGCTGTATGCACGCAAATCCACGCACGAACGAGACCGCATCGACCGCTTCGAAAAAGCCGATGGAGTGTTTGTTGACAAATATTTTTACTCGTTCATCTACTTCTAATGCAGTGGTGGTAACTGAAGAAGCAACTGTCAAATCACCTCCTGAATGTAACAAAGAGTTATTCAGTCAGGAACAGCAATTCGAACAACCTCTAGTTGAAGTGGAACTTCAATATGAACAGCATGGGCATGTCCCTCATTATTCTGCAAATGACGCCAATAGGGAACTAGATGAAAATGCAAATTCTTCATTTAACTATTTTGCACGTCCTGAAAACGATCAGCTGAATTTTTTTCAAATTTCATCCTATGCAAGACATTATTGATCCTGTGTTACAGAAAGCTGTAAATCGTAAAGACGGAACCAATCGCAAGTGGCTGACCTACAGCAGTGAACAGTGTGCTTTGTTCTGTTCAGTTTGCCTAGCATTTTCTACAACTTCTGATACCAGCTCAAACCCTTTTTTACGAGGAATGCAAGATAAGAGACATGTTCACATCAGAGTAGAGGAACACGAAAAAACTGAAACGCATCGTGCTTGTGCGGAAGCTTACATTTTGAGGTCCAATAAAAAGACGTTCAAAGTTTAATTTTTGTCAATCAAATGTTCTTACATCGAGCACAAGTGCGGAAAAGAAGATAAATTTTACAGAGAATAATAGACATTGTGAAGTTTATTGGGAAACGCGGATTAAGTTATAGAGGTGACCAACTGGAAGCAGCATATAGTCTCGAGGACATGACTAGACCACGGCAACTTTTTTGAGCTCGTGGTTCTCCTCAGCAAATATGATATCTATCTGAAAGATCACTTGAAAGAGTGCATTGACAAAAGTAAAACACTTCATGGTTTGCCAAATGGGGGTAAAGAAGAGGATCAGTATTAACGTTTTTGTCAAAAACAACTATTAATAAAATTATCCTAGCAGTCGGTGAACTTATATGTAAGAATATTTGTCTGGAGTTACGAGCAGCTGGTATGTTTTCTTTGCAAGTAGATATCACTCAGGATATTACGTGCAAAGACCAATGCTCAATTATAATATGCTACGTGACAGATGCTCGTGTATATGAAAGACTTCTCGCTGTCGTAGAAAGTGAATCGTCAACTGGAAAAGTTTTAAAGTCTGTAAATGTAGATATAAAAAGATGCATCGGTAATTCAACGGATGGGGTAGCAAATATGCAAGGCCAATACAACGGATTTTCTTCATGGCTATCAAAAGAGTCTCCAGGTCAAATTCACGTTTGGTGCTACGCACATGTACTGAATTTAGTATTAGGAGATACTACTAAGTCGGTTATTGAAAGTGCATTATTGTTTAGTTTGTTGAATGACGTTGCAGTATTCCTTCGCGAATCGTATCAAAGCATGGATGTTTAGGAAAAAACTAAAGAGGACGGCAATACGAAAAGACTCTCAACTATTGGCGAAACACGTTGGTGGTCAAAAGATACGGCCCTCAAGAAAATTTTTGGGTCATTTTCAAAACCAGAATCGTCTTTGTATGTAACATTGATCATGACATTGGCAACAATACAACAAAATGTCCACTTCAGCCAGAAGTGCGTGTGAAAGCGAAAGCATACTTAGAATCGTTGCTCAAATACGAAACGATAATTAAAGTAAGAGTTCATATAAAGTAGGAGTTCATAACATTATTTTTGATACAGTTACTGCGAGCATGGATCGCCGATTTCTTGCAAATAAACAATTATATGCTGATTTTTCTTCCTCGAGCCAAAGCGTTTCCCCGAAATAAGAAAAAATGTTCTTAAATCTGGTGAACTCGAAGAGTTAAGCAGACACTTGACGAAATTTGATGAAAAAGCCACCAGCGAAAATTTGCGGATTGAATTGGAAAATTTGACGTTGCATTGGGATAATCTTAAAAATTCAGAATCGGAAGATTATAAGATCATTGTATATAGAAGATAATGATAATGAAGGTACCGTAGAAACAACGTTGGATAACCAAGTAATGACACTTTCAAAGCATGTAAGATACTTAGTGCATGTAAAAATTGTTCGATTTGTGTTTCAAAATTTTACATAGATTTAATCTATTGAGCAGTGCCTATAAGTCTATTGCACTAGGCTATACATTTCTCCTTACATTATCATTAAGCCAGGTGGCATGTGAAAGGAGTTTTTCTACCATAAAAATTATAAAAAATCGTATGAGGAGCAGTTTGTCTCCTCAAAATTTAAATTCGTTCATGTTGATGGCGGTAGAAAAAGATCTCTTAATGAATCTAGACTCTGACGAAATAATAGACAAAGTAGCCGAAAGCAGTGAGCTTCTCCGGAAGTCACTAACTTAACGTACATACTTAGATAGATTAGAAACATTTGTCTGTAATAATAATATCAAAATATATATGTACTTCGTTTTTTTTTCTGAGGGGCCGACCGGCTTCAAAACGCCCGGGCCGATTTTAAGTCCCAGTCCGGCCCTGCCCCTAGGGGTCAACCTTCGGGCGCTCATGGACTGTCTGCGCACCGTGCGGCTTCAGCCAATCGATTGGGCATTCCGACTAACAGCCGGGGGATTCTGGAAACAATAATGTTTCCTGTTGCTATAAGGGATTATAGCACCTTACTGCTCGCCTCAAAGTTCATCTCGACCCGCGCTTGAACCACTCTTTGGCCCTGTTTTGCAAGGCGCTTCCTTGAGAGAAAGAATAATCTAATATCGTTATAACTTCCTAGGGTGGCGGGTTTGCCCGTAGTAGTAGTTGAAAACTCTCAGGTGATTGCATAAATAGAGCTACGTAATTTACTCGCCTATTTATTAATTTTGATTGCCCACGTAAATTTTAATAACAAATTTCAAAACAATAGTTCGCAACAAGAGAGTAAAAAGAGGAATCCAAACAATTACGATACATTTGTATTCTCAGCGTAAATATAGCCATTTATCCGTCAAAGTCGTTCATTGCTCTCTTCTCTGTTTATTCGCTCTGATTATTTATTTTTTGCCACACTTCTGAATTTAAAAATCTCCGCACTGCTGTTGAATACGAAATGGCGGACATTCCGAGGGATGAATAAAAATGCTTTTTCATACATCTACATTATTTTTTTCATATTTTATTACGTAACTAACAAAAATTTATGACGCTATAATAAGTGGACTCACTACGAGAGCTTAGAGGGGCGGACACTGCAATGCGGACTGCCACGACATTAGTCTGAGCGGTAATCAACAAAATCAGACTTTTCTTGCAGAAAGTAATCCACTTTGTTTATTTTAGGTTTATTTTAGGTGGGAGTTTATTTTAGGTGTGAGTTAATGGGCTCTTGCTGAGTTGGCCACGAAGACCCATTCTGTTCAGGGTTGGTCACACTCACGGGTCAACACCTATTCGACGGCCTCCACGCTAAGTGCGAGCCTGGGTAGGACTCTGGCCTTATGGTCAGTTTCCCCTAGGAATCAACCTTCTGGCGCTCCTGGACGGTCTGCGCACCGTGCGGCGTAAGCCAATGGACTGTGCACTCTGACTAACAACTTGGGTTGTCGACTACAGCGGGCGAGCCCGTCACCATAGGAAGTTTTAACGATTAGTCGTTCTATCTCCCTGCAGTGAGCGTAGAAGACTTGGGACGAAACAGTCCACCGTCTAGCTACGCCACAACCCGCAAGAGACCAACGCCTTAACCGCGAGATAGCCAGTAATGTTACCTGGCGGGCCGACACTCGCGCCCTTGCTTCCAATTGTGACCAGATTTCTCCGGTCTCTCGATTGGTTCCGGGTTCGAGGTCGCTTGCGCGGTCCAACAGAGATATATTTGATTTTAAAAAATAGGATTTTTATATTTAACTCACTCAAAACATCATAACATGAGTTACGTATATATATATGGGTCTACAGATTGGTGCGTATTTCAAAAATATATGTTCAGCGTTCCTCAAATTATACAAATTACCAGAAACATACGAATTTGCAAGAATTGCAGACTTTTACCGTTTTAAGGAATACCTACTCTTCAATTCGTCATTCACATATTGCATATACCGCCCCCCCCCCCCCTATAATTTAGTTTTAGAATAAGGTCGGCTATAACTTTTATTTCACTATAATACAAATTCAACTTGATCTACTCTCAAATGTCCGCTTTCTGACAGGTATATTTTCTTTGCGCTAGGACTGATAGGACGCATTATCAATGCCTCCTTCTCTGAACTCTTTTTGAAATTACGACTGACAATTGTGTGCATCTATTTCTCTATGGTTGACTCCATCATATATACCAGCGTTAAATATCCATTTACATTTCGGATTCTCTCAGCGTAATAACATCATGGCCTGCGTCCGCAGACTTGTGCGCTTCCCTGTCCGACGCGGGCTTTGGAGCTTTCCAGACGGCTGCGCGCGGACGTCATATTTGCAATACAAAGTGATGGGACATTGTTGTCAACGCCTGAAATTGCTACCGCTTTGTGTATATAAACGAGGAAATAGCGAAGAAAATCGGAAATGTCCATACCATATCCAAAATCTTTTTCATTTCTTATCTTAAAGACCTCCCAATAAGCACAAAAGCCATATAAGTACCGAATATAGCTTTAAGGTGATTAAAAGTCATGTAAAGGCGTTCAGATTACCTCTCAGCTATATAAAAGTGTCATTTAAAGCAATTTGGCTTATATTACCTTTTAGTCATATAATTTTGTCGTATAAAGCTTTTTAGTGGAATAAGGGTGGTATAATCGCTATAAAGAAGTATTAAGCATCTTCTGTGACTTGTCTAAGGCATTTGATTGTGTACACACTAGTCAGGAAATTACATCACTATGTCATTAGGAACAAGGCTCTGGATCTTCTGACTTCTTACTTGGGAAATAGAATTCAGAAGGTTGATGTAAACTATTAGAGAACTATCTGTAAATAAGTTTAAAGCCATTATCAAAGCAAAATTGAAAAAAAAAGCATACTATACAATATCTGGTTATATAAATGATAAAACGGCTTGGGAGTAAGGCTTGGACGCATCATAAGAACATCAATTAAAAATAATATTTAATTGTGTCTTATTAATATAGAACATTTTGATTTTGATTTGGAGTTTGATTTTCAAGCATTTCACAGCAAATAAATTTATTGTTATTCTTTTACAACAAATAAAAAAAATATCCCCATGAGGATCTATTACAGCCTTGGCCAAAATTATTAGGCGCACTTATATCAGCACCGTTGACCGTCCACCACCACTGTCTAAAATGTTGCCAATCGTTATAGTTTCGTACAACTCTATGCACACAAAATTAGACATTTTTCTAAGATTGCAAAGCTACTGTATTCAGGTCTCTTCATTTGACACTACTTATTTTAAGAGATGGGAAAGAGACGCATATTAACATCGCAACGAAATGAGAAACTATTTCTTTCAATTTCCCGGCCTACTAGCCAACGAGGAGGGAAAGTAAAACGATTCCTAAAACAATTTCCAGACAGAAGTATGTCCGCTGTGTGTCTGTGTGTATTCCTCCATGATAGCGCCCAAACTTTTAATCCGATTGAGCTAAAATTTAGCATGCAGGCATCGTTTGTAAGATAATTATTTTTACGGCAATCATGGCTTTAGGGGGTTTTAGGGGGTTCATGGCTGGGAACTAGTCATATTTCAATCTCGGATTATTGCACTTTCACATTTGAAATTTGGTACACAGATGCCTTGTTGGGCTGAAATCACATTGAATATCAATATATTTGCGTAAACGATTAAGTCAAACGTGTTTAATTCGTTGCATTCTCACTATCCGCGCTCCTCGACGACTATCCCTTCCAATCCGCTCAATCTCCTTCCCGAAGCGACATCACGTTTATAATCCTTCCATAAGTCTTTTATTATTTGCCGTGGAAGTTTTTTGACGACACAACCGTTTTTTCTCCGTTCTCGCATATATGTGATTTAAAATACAGGATGTTGTCAAAAATAGTAAAAAAATAAGTGCCTTAATTTAGTTGATTATGAATTAACATATTAATAAATTATACGAGTGGTATGTACTGATTCCTTGTGAAACACCAATTTTTGTTTCGATCCATGTACGTAAAATCGAGGTTTGGGCACCGAAAGAAAACTCTGTTTTTCGTTATTATATCAGAATAGCTTTTGCCCGCGGCTTTGTTTCGCGTAAAGTTTTGAAGCGATTTATTAAATTAAGTTGGTGGCTAATTGGTGGTGAACGGTTTAGTGCAGCTTGGGCCACAAGATCCATTTTGTTCTCGGATCGGCTCAACTTACGATTCAGCTCCTATTCAGAAGCCTCCTAGAGTGCACGGCTACCCCAGGTAAGACTCTCGTGTCTCAGGCCTCAGAGCTGGTGGACCGGTTTCTCCCGGCGGGAATGCATCCCGGCGCCACTGGACAGTTTGCGCACCGGTCGGCGAAGCCAATCGATTCTGCATTCTGGCTAACTGCTGAAGGGGTCTGGAGACTATGGAAATACACTGTTTCCTAAGCAGCGGGGGTGGATGTTCACCTGTTGTCATGCCACTCTTGAAATGACCTTGGGCCACTCGACCTCGTGTGGCACTACGGGCAAAGAAAGCCCAGGTCCTCGATAAATTCAAACTGAATTACCGCTGTATTACAACAGGTAGAGGTTGCGTAAGCGACTTCGGACCCGTAACCATTCGGGAGTACGGAGGTATCCTGAAGGTTAATTCCAGACGGAGGTATCCTGCCAAAACCGGTAGTTGAGGCTGCACGCTGTTTACCATTCTTGGTGCCTCTCCGTCAGGCGTTGGTCTCTAACGGGTTGCTGATGAACGACAGTAGATTGTCTTGTCCCCAAGTCTTCTACGCTCATCCCACGGCTGAAAGAACGATCTATATCGTTATACCAGCCTCGGGTGACGGGTCCGCCCGTTGTAGTCGACACCGCCATCCTGTTAAATTAAGTAGGGTGTCGTAGATTTGAACTTTTAGAAGCTACCTTTAGATAGTGCAAGACGTCCCTCTCAGATGCACGCTACCAGTATCATAGACGTGCGCGTCTTGTTCCTCGCCCCCCACCGCCTTCCACTGAACGCTGACGTTGCTGGGCCAGCAGCCGCCGCCGCCCGCTAGGTATTTCGAGGTGATTGCAGGCGTCACTAGTTTCATAATATCTCTAAAATTAAACTACCTAAAAACTTACAGTAAATGGCTGATTTTATTTCTATTTAATACACGTGATGATGGATCAATTTATTTTGAAAAGGATTCTTATTTTATTGCTAATGTATTCAACAAACACTGCATACTTATTTTTCTTATTTTTTTGATACATAAAAGCAGTTATTGTAGCTTAAATATAAAAGTTAGGTATTTGCTGTTCCTGACTTTTTTATCGACCTTTTTGAGGCCGATGTTTTGTGATATATTGTTTTCATATATATCAAACCGTTTCGTCAGCGCACGCCGATAAAACAACTTACCAGCTCATTTGTCTTGACTTGATTTACAAATATCGTGAATTTGTATTGAAAACCGAATATTTATCACAATAAAATATAGCCTACCCAACATAGCTTTCCATTAATAAAAGAATTTTTGAAATCGGATTAGTAGTTTCGGAGATTACCCCCTACATACAAACTTACAAACGTTACTGCTTTATAATATTAGTATATATATCCGTGTGTGCCGTCCCATGCTCCCAGCATCCAACAATTTACTACATTCAAAGTATTCAAAATCCGTTTTGCCCTCACAACTCAAGCTGCGCATCGCTCGCTGCTAAACTTTCGCCATTGCTGCTCCACGCGTCCATTTATCTGCGGTTACACGGCCATTAACGTCCCACTGATGCTCGAGATGTTGCGTGGATGAAAGACTCCGCGTCTCCCAACGCTCCGCTTACGACCAACTTTGAAAATGTCGGCTGTCACGTTTCGCAGTGGCGTTTGCATGGAGCGTTAAATTTATTGTAATCGCGTAACACTTTGCGTATTACTCGGCACTTAGGGATAATAAAATAAATGAATAATGCGCTTTTAATCGTTGTTAAAAGCTTGGTCCGGAAGCGACGCGGATTGTTGCACATACAAGGAAAGACAATTACAACAAGCGAATCCGACACCCCAGGGAGTTATATCGATATCCAGCCGTTCTGTCTCCTATGGAGTCAGTGGCGTAACTATTGGGACTTAATAACCATGCAAAGAATGTATAATTCGTAATAAAACAGATAATTTTATGTCAACACAGTAATGACTAATACAATTTAAAGAACATTAATTTTTCGTCTTTCTAATTCAGCAATATTTTAGTGACGCACGTTAGCCCCACTATCAGATATTTCATACGATTTACGAGTATAAAGCTCAACTTAAGAGCCCTATCACATATTTTTTCCAGAAAGGCAAGAAAAGTGGATTTTTGGCGTTCTAATTCCAAGAAATGAAGAGATTTCTACAAACTTTAATTACTGAATTACCTGGACCATTTCTTGATGTTGACCATAGCGGCCTTTAATTTTAGATATAACGAATATTATTTACTTATTCAGCCCATTTTCCGAAAGTCGTTATTCGTAAAACGCTCGGAAGGCAAACTTTGAGCTCCTTAATACAGTAATATCACTACAACGAAAACCGTATACTATTTTTTTTTATGTCCGTCATGTATTCTTGATGTACACTACGGCTTTATTTTTTCGTTTTTTGACCACATATCCAAGGTATACATTACTTACAATTACACAAAATTTAAAAAAAATCTTCCTGTATCATTCTAATTTTCTCAGAAATAAAATAAGATTCTTATATAATACTTATACTATATTAAAGTTCACTCTTTTAGCAATACGACATAATATAAATTATTGTCATTAGAAAGGAGAAAACACTGCAAAAAACAATTAGAAATTGTGTATATATTTGCTTGCGCAAGAGAAGAGCGCTCAGTGCCGCGGTTTTCTCCCAGGGTTGAAAAGTTATTTATTTATTTATTTATTTATTTATCCTATCTTTTATAGTTACATCCAAAAAAAATGCGTTCATTTTTTCAACTCATTTTAAAAGAATACCTACGCTATTTTGTAATAAGGCTCTTAATTGATTAAATCACTTCTGTCAACATACTGAAACTGGTAAGTCATCTCTCAAATAAGTTGTAATTAAATGGTTTAAATATTCATTCATTCCGTCATTAAATCAACTTCCGGTGATCAACGCCGCTTCCATCTTGAAAACAATACTTCCCGAGAGTGATTGGTCCTGAAACCTGTTTAATTGCACTTAGGGACCATTATAGGAACCTCGAAATTAACACAGGGAACAGCAGTTTGAAATAAAGGCAACAGAAACCACCGTTACATCGGAGGAAAGACGCCATTTTGGACGCCATCTTGGACGCCATATTGGACGCCATTTTGAATTATGAGCAAAGGGGGCAAAATATGACTTGGCACCGGGCAAATTCAGATTCACAAGGCTCAAATTAGTTTAAAAGTGCCTGGAAACCAAATGTCTCACGATTTATTTTTAGAATTAGTTTTTCCACTTGCATTCAATCATTTACAAAATCAAAGATATCCCATTCAAATAGGAACAAAATTCGACGTTTGACGGAAATAACTGATAATATTTTGAAAGTTGGCATCGATGTTCATTGAGGTGTACTGTTAAACATACTAAAGGTCGCCTTCTCAATCTGTTGTGCTCGAGCCGCCATCTTGGAAAAATGGCGCTCTGCTTTAAGATATTGCTAATAATAGATGTTTGTAGAATTATGACTTTTTTCCTATAAATATATCGTAACATATACCTTACATGTCATTTAAATAGATTATTATTTCGAGGGGCGAAAGTGGGTGTACGGATTATTTTTACTTTGCGGGCATAGCGAAAGGTGAACGCACTTCTGTGCGTCTTTCTGTGACTTTCTGTGGCGTGTATTCCTCCACGATAGCGCTCATACGCTTCATCCGTTTGAGCTGAAATTTGGCATGCGGGCATAATTTGGTCTTGGCAAGAGCTGAAAAGGTTGTGATTAAAATCGGTCCACAAGAGGGCACGCTAGTCACACTTCAATCTCGAAATATTGGACCTAAAGACTTGAAATTCGGTACACAGATACCGTTTTGGTTTCGATTGGCGGTTGGCGCGGAAGATGGGGGGGGGGGTTTGTCTACTCGCCGGGAAATTCTTGTGGTGGTCCAAACGATTTTTTTTCTAGATTTACATTTTTACACAACGTGGAGAAGAACAACGTAGATTTCATCCAAGATCCGCGGAAGTATAGAAAAATATGTACCTGCAAATAATGCGTTAAATACTAACGAAACTATGAAGTATGTCCCCCCCCCCCTCCCCCCCCCCCCATTTACCATCGATACCTACGTGATGTGTCATCGTGGTGGGTTTTAAATAATTGTATTGATTTAAAAATGTACCATGCATTAGTAAATAACTTGCCAAATTCGAAAAATTATCGCCAGAAGTATGTAGGTAGGTGTGCAAAATTAATTTGGCTGTAACATACTCGTATATACAGATACGACAGCTTTGATTTGCCCATGGAACGGGTGAAACAAACTTTAATCATTAGTGTCCCCACCAAAATTATCCAATTGCTTGGCATCTTTCATTAGAAGTACAGATGTATACAAAATAGCAGTCTCGTCTGCAAACTTCTCATCTTATAATGCCTATCACAACTTATTACCAGTATTAAAACAAATCTAATTAAGTAGTGTTTCGCATGGCTGAAAGTATGTCGTTACACAGCTTTATGGGGGAAAGTAATAAAAATATAATTTGCATGTAAAATCCACATTATAGAAAGAAATGGAAGCGCCATTATCCGTCACTGCCATAACATTAAAAATATTTTATTAGAAATAAAACCGAAAGAAAATTGCAAATGACTGCCATTATCACGTGCTCTTTTACAGTGTTGCCAGGGATAATAAAATTATTTGCGGTCAGGCTGACTTCCTTTTTGTCTTTTTCTGTAAATCTTTATTTTTGTGGATAACTTAAATATAAAGCCATTCAACACCCTGCAAAGGAATGCACTTTGTATACCAGCCCAGCTGAATTTATTAATTGTTTAGATATATAACGTTACTTTTGATGATATATAACGCTTTGATATATAAGCCCAGTTTATTTTGATATATAACGATATTAACCGCTCGGAATCCAGCCTTCACGTGCAAAAAACTGCGCCGCAACTTTTTGGTCGATTTTGCGATACTGACAATATCGTGTTTTCATGAATTCCCTCTTGTTACCTAGTAATTAATCTTGTTAGTCAGTAGGTACAACGAAATACGCAACTTTTAAAATATGGGTGAATCAGTAGGTACAACAAAAGTACAAAAAAGTAAAAAGTTCAAAAAAGAATCAGTACAAAAAAGTAAAAAGTGGGGTAATCAGTACAACGAAATAAGCAACTTTTAAAATAAAAAAATGAAAAAAAAACTGAAAAATATATTATTTTTTACTTTTATTTGTTTTTTAATAGTATGAAAAGCTATGATCACAATGCGCTATGTAGCGGCTAGTAAAATGTCGCTGTTATTGTTTATTTACGACTTATACTACTATCGAAACTTTATTATGAACGTCTTCATGTTCATAATCAAGTTTCGATAGTTACCATGCACTTGCGTTTTTTGAAGATTTGAAAATAAACGGAATGCCGCCGGAATGAACGACTCACGCTCGCCTCGGAGCATCGTGCGATGGTGCCTCTCGGCGCCCCTGAGTACCTGGCGGCTGTTTGCGCTGCACACATTGCACACAGGGACCTCGCGGCCCAGGGTATGGTCGTAAGATATTGCCATGTTGTACTCTATTGTGTGTGCAATAAAGTTTTTCAAACAAACTGCTGTCTCATTTGCCTGGACTATTTTCTAAAATTAGTTCACGAAGAAACGCAATCAAGCCCATGTGAGTTTTTTACTGCATATTTCGTCCAAATTTTTAGATATATAGGTATCAACAATAATGTACATACATATTTTGGAAAAGCCCTAAGTAATAAAAATAAACGGTTGTCACCCCAAAGACTTTCCTGGTAATTTGCCGAGGACGTCATCCGTTCAATTCAAAAATCGTATTGCAAGCGCATCGCTGAAAAATTTGCCTTTAACATTCGAATAACGAGCGACACAATGCAACAAAGATTTAAACTTGGAACGTACGTCGCGCGATATCAAACGTGCGTCGCTGCAAATTTGAATATTTGATCTCACATACATCTGTATGGCGGAATATAAATATTATTTGTGCAGCTTTTGTAAGATATTGCAACCTAAATTTCACAATGTGATTTCGGTCCAACAAGGCATCTGTGTAGCAAATTTCAAGTCTCTACGTTCAATATTTCGAGGATGATATAGCTAGTTCGCCCCCTGGTGAACCGATTTCAACCACAACTTTTCGAACTTTTGCCATGACCAAATGACGCCTGCATACCAAATTTCAGCTTATTCGGATTAAGATATAATAATATGAGCTCAAGAAGTATGGAAACTAAGCAGATTTGTTGAAATAAATACCTACTCTCCATTGGAGCGCTAGGGTCGTCAATCTTTATTTTTTGTAAAAATGATGTTATTTTTAATTAATAATAAAATCATTTATTTGGGGTACAGTTTCGATGACAATGCATTTTTATGGCATGATCATGACCTGATTTTACAGGCAAGATTGGCTCCTGACGAGGATAATTTTCCCCTGTCAACAGCACAGACACAATTTTGTGTACGCATTCAATTATGATAGCAACTTCCAAGTTTCAACATTACATGGCTGATGTACCCTGGGTTAGCTCCCAACGAGGGAACTCCTCAACGATCAACAGCAGAGACACAAAATTTTGTACACGCATTCAATTATGATAGGCCCTTTCAAGTTTCACTATGACATGGCTGATGTACCCTGGGTTGGCTCCCGATTGGTTGAAATCCGTCCACCCAGCGTTGGCTCCTGACTAGAGGACTCCTCAACGGTAAACAGCAAAGACTCAAAATTTTGTATACGCATTCTATTATTTTACCCCCTTGCAAGTTTCACTAGGACATGGCTGATGTAACCTGGGTTGGCCCCCGATGAGGAAACTCCGTTGAGGAGTTGGAAGTTGCTATCATAAATGAATGCGTATACAAAATTTTGGGTCTCTGCTGTTTACCGTTGAGGAGTCCTCTAGTAAGGAGCCAACGCTGGGTGGACGGATTTCAACCAGAATCTGCATGCCAAATTTCAGCTCAATCGGATGAAGCGTTTCGGCGCTCACAAAAGTGCGTCCACAAACGAAAAATGCCCAACACTGCGTGCGGATAGGTAGTTAGTCCATCATCAGATGCTGGGCATCACACAAGGTTATAGTTTTTGTCAAGACAAATCAAACGAGCCCAAACATGACAGGTTTATCGTTTGTAGTTTTGGAGTTCCTATGGCCACCTTCCGTCTCCATCATCAGACCCTGGGCACCACACAAGGTTATGGTTTTTGTCAAGACAAATCAAACGAACCCAATAATGCCTTTTTTAATTCTGAGATTCTAAGGAACACTTTGATGAAGTTTTACCTAAATCGGTTCAGCTGTTTTTGTGCCAAATCAAAACATACAGAAAGACATACATACATATACTGCCCTCAAGAATTGTATATAGTAGTATAGATAAGCAACTTAACAATCAATCATTCTTACCTTTGGTGGCACCATTGAATTATACTATAAAATCAATGGTGGCACCCACGACTGACAGCACGCCGACAAGTGCTTAGATTATTGTTGAAGCGTGCGTACTGCTTTAGCTCATATATCTACTGTGTTTGGGCGCTATCGTGGAGGAATACATACACACAGAAACACAGATACACACAGATAGACTTTAGTCTGGAAATGGTCTTAGTCATCTAGGGAACGGCTCATAATAGCTATTTCCGCCTTCATTTTGAAAAAATAAATGTGTATTCATAATACTTTCTCTCCTGGTAACCGACCTGATGGGCTGGGAAAGTAAATACAAAATATTATCATAATAATTATCTCTGTTTATTAATAATTGACCATATAATTGGAAAATCAAATAGCTGTTGAAATATTGTCAAATATCCATCTCGGCTCTCTTTCGTTTTTTGTGCGCGGCGACCATGGGTGCGGTCTGGTGTATCATTGCCCCGGCACCAATTCTCAACCAATCGTTCAACAGCTGCACAGCAGCCTGTGTCATTTTCAATATTAATACTTCCCGCCTCGTCAGTTTACTAGTATCGCAAGCCTTCGCAGTCCCACCACTGCATAGGTCCATCACTAACCGGAATCGGTTGCGGAAAGCCTGGAAATTCAATGATTTATTTAATTTCATATTTATTTCATGGTAGGAAGGCAAAATGTCCGTCGGCAAATAGGCAAGGGCCCCAATGGATCCATGGACTATGTTTAACACCTCAGGCCCCGATTGGCCGATATCGGCCACAACACGGTTCAGCGTGACGGCCCCGTTTTAATTTTATTTTAATGTAATTTGTTTTATTTGATTATGTTTTATTATGTTAAAATGTTTCATTTTAATTATGGGTACAGTGGTTTGGCAGTAATTAATGTTTTGGGGAGACAGTGTTATAATTCAATTTTTTTGCTAATTTTTACTAAAATTTTTTGGGACATCAACTTTTTAATCGACTGAGGGGCCGAGGCCTGAAGGGCTAGGAACAACTGCCTTAAAGTGTATATTACGATATGCCTGACACTGATCAGTGTATTCTAAGAGAGATGCCATTGCATGACTGCTGTTGTATTTATTAAATATATAATATGTAATATCTATGTATATAGAATTCATGGAAGTTTATAAACCAGACACAAAATAGAAGCTACAATATGAAACCGAAGACTATCAAAGTTGTCTGACATAAATAAGATAAATAAAATAAAAACGAATTTACCGCGTGAAGTTTGTAACACCGGATATTTCGGCAATGTTGCAACCACCGTTGTCCAGGATAGACCTACCCTGTCTACATTGGACAAAGGCGGTGTCAACATCGTCGAAACGTCGGGTGTTACAAACTTCACGCAGTATAATCGTTTTTATCTTGTTTAGAAGCTACAAGATAAACAATGTTGAAGTCTTTGAAACGTGAATTTTTCGATGAACTCCAATATTTGTTCCAACTTATAATCCGCGCAAGCTTTTCTCGATGATCAGAGTACAGACTTATTCCACAATGGGCCCGATTGCCTCTCTTCGTGAACTAAAATCGAAATTAGTACATGCCAGCGAGACAGGGCAATACGTTAAGCGTAATATAAAATGAACGGTTGTCACTTTTCCGGCATATAACTATCAATCGAACATAAAGCGGCATAATTTAAGTGTAGATTTACATTACGTATAGTTACAGGTGTCAGTGCTGGCGCCGAGAACTGACTCACACTGTTTACACGCGGTCAATCAGTCGTAGGTATTTTTTTATGGGAATGGGATTTTTTTTAATGGGAATACCGCATCATTTTTGCTAGTTAAAATTTTCCACTCGACGTGATGTCACCTTATAATGCAGTAGCAGCGACTGATCAACTACTGCCTTCGACATTTAGTGTCGTTCAGTGCCTCTGGTGCGTGTGGTAAGGGGAGCGGACTAACGTCAATATAGAATGGGAATATTGCAGTCAGTACTGACGCGACAGCGCTGTACTGACCTGAAATCAATTTACACAATAGTAATACTGGGTCAGCCCACATACCTTCCCACAATACAAGACACAAATCGATGTATACTCATAATTCTATACCTGCAACATCACAATTTCAAAGGACAACTCAATACAGAAGCATAACATTTTATAACAGGTTACCAGAGGAATTAAAAAATATACAAACATATGCACTATTTAAAAAACTTACCAAGGATTTTTTAATGCAAAAATGTCTATATGGCACAAACTTTTAAAATTTTATATTCACAATTGACTACTTGTTTATTTTTTTTTTTTTTTTTTTTTTTAACTTCCATTTTAATCCTATTCTGAACACTTCATTTTATAGACAATTAACTTACTGATTATGTAACATGATTTAGGAACTATTGCTTTGATTTGGTATTTCTATTTTTGATATTTCTTAACCCCTAGACCGATATCGGCCAAAACACGACTCAGCGTGACGGCCCTGTTTTAATTTTATTTTAATTTATTTTGTTCTATTTTATTATGTTTTATTATGTTAATATGTTTTATTTTAATTATGGGTACAGTGGTTTGGCAGTAATTAATGTTTTGGTGAGATAGTGTCATAATTCAATTTATTTACTAATTTTTACTAAAATTTTTTGGGACATCAACTTGTCAATCGGCTGAGGGGTCGAGGCCTGAAGGGTTACTGCTCTTTTTAATATTTAGACAATGCAATGGTTGATTTTGTATATTTTATTGACTTTCAGATTTCTAACATGATTTAATTTTATTTTTGTCAGATATATGATATGTTTAAAATATGAATATTTAAAAAATGTATTTATTAATTGTAAGTTCTATACCCTCGCCGGGTTTTTTTTTTTAAATAAATAAACTTTGAACTTTTATCAGCGCTGACTTGTTTTGGATTTGAAGTCAGTAAATGACTCAATTTAAATCAGCCTTAAAACCGGACTAAATATTTTCAACTAATTGAGAGAATTTTATGTCCGGCAGGTAGTCCTTGTACAGGAAAAGATACGATCGTTCATTTTACATTTCGCTCTAACGCACTGCTCTGTCTCGTACGTACGCCTGAACTATTTTTTAATATTAGTTTACAAAGAAGCACAATTGAGCCCAATATCTGTCCACTTCGTTCAAAGAGGTTGCATTGTCGATAACGAATGGCAAATAACGAACGGATACTGGTGGTCGTTAACGAATGAATACTGGTGGAAGACAAATTTGACAAAAAAATCTAGATGTTCATTGTGAGGCCTAAAAACTGATAAAATCACAATTATTTTGTGCCTGATAAATTTTCTTTCATATATTAAAATACAAAAATATCACTAAAATTTTCGATCACAATAAAACGGTCATTTGAGTAAATAAAAGAAAATGCAGCAGCAAACTTACCAAATCGAGCGTAACACCAACACTTCGCCGCAAGTCAAATTTAGCGACATGGCAGCCAAAATCGTAATAAAACATTCCTAATTTCTCTAAATTCACGGCAGATGCGTCCGCCTCGATTATATCCTTATAACTTTCCTTGTAAACCTTTGGTAGTGTGACTATCGCAAGAGGTGGTGACTTTGCACTAAACGCATCCGCTAACCAAAACGGCAATTCTAGTATAGTTCCGTTTTTTAAATCGTTTTCACAACAAGACGGGTCGAGGAAACCTGGAATAGAACAAACAATAAACATTTTACATCCGCATACCAGTAGGGAATGAAAATAATTAAGAAATTAAAAACCTAGTTTGGGAAAGTCGCATTGTAATTTGCACGACACTTGCTCATTTGTGGCTAGAATATCTTCTATGGCTAAATAACTATTTGTGTAAAAGGCCTGATTTGCCATAATGGATATACATTAATAAAAATAGCCGTCAAAAAAGTAACGAAAACACCGAGAATTGATTGCCGCCATATTTTGACAGTTACGAGCGAATAACAGCTGCCGAGAGCTGCAGTTTTCGGATAGTTGCCATAACAATAAAAATAATATTAAAATACAGCTCATTTTTTTATTTCAAAATCAATATTTTGATATTATGTGGTTAAAAAATAAATACATATTCATATTTACCTACCTATTTTTAAAAATCCATACGATTGCAAAACCGGATCCGGTCCCGTTTCGATTGTGCGCGTAGTGTCACGTCAGTCAGTCGATACGTCACCGGTTTCCGGATGTCGGACCGGACGGACTGTGTTTTGCAAGAAATTCAGTGATATTTAGTTATGGAATCCGGCGGAAAATACGACCCAGTCGCCCTAATCGATCTAATACAGACGCGGCCATGCATTTGGGACAAAAGCGAAGAAATATACAAGGACAAAAGTGCGAGAACCGAAGCCTGGAAAGAGATATATCGCGGACTCGAGCCTGATTTTGATAAACTAACACCGGCGCAGCAGAGAAGTAAAGGTTGGTTGGCTGTATTTTGATTTTATTGGCGAATTTGAAGGCTGGTCGGGTTTGGTCCTTCAAATTCGGTGATGTCGGAAGGGCGATGTCCGTTTTCCGGACCGGATCTTGGTTCGCGCATGGCGAATGACATTCGTGTGTACGCGATCTTGAGCCTTGCTTGACATCTCGTGCGTTATCTTCCTCTTCTTTCAAAACTATTTACTATGTCTGGTAATCGGTTCCAGGCTTTTTTAATAGAATATCCCCGTAAATGATTAAATAGTAGGTACATACATATATAGGGTACTTATTGTACACAATAAATTATTAAAATAAGAGCTCAGTCACATCTCTGGCAATATAAATTACTTAAACGTATACGTTAGAAATCCTAATCCTTTAAAGGATTTCTATCTCTTTTAGGTAAGTGCGTGCATTGGTGTTCAATAAATGCAATACGTGTTGTCTGAGCATGTGGGCGAGGGACCGTGAAATTTGGCGCGGCCAGTAAACAGGGAATTCAAAATTTTATTTTTATTTCATAATATTTTGTATTTATTATTTAATGAATATTTAGAATTTTTAATGATAATATTGTTTGTTTTTTTTTACTATATCATTTTCTTAAGCAATTTGACCATAGCTTATGAAACCGATAGATTAGAAAACATCTTTTTCATAATATTACATTTTAAACATTCATTTCTATCACATAAAATTGGTGTCTTCCTTGAAATAGGCTCTGCCTAGTTAGGAATGACGCAAAGGAATAAATGTCCGTCTTTCTTTCTGTTACAGGCCATGCTATTTCGAAAAGATGGAACAACATACGCGACGCTTTTATGAAAACTCTGAAACTGGAAAAAGTGCAGGGATCGAGGCGAAAATACATTTACCACGAAAAATTATCGTTTCTTTTAAAAATTGCACCCGTTCACGATATCGTTCTGGACAGTTCGATGGACTTTGGCGGCGATGTATGGTCCAGGGACAATAGCGACGACGACGACAAAAAATCCGATGGAAACAGCGTCGCCCACTTTGACAACGACGCCAACAACTCCTCGGCCGAGTTGAACGACGAGGGCACGTCAAGTCGGAAGAGAAAGCGAGAGGAGACCTTGGAATCAGAGATTTTGAAGTATCTGAACAAGCTGGATGACCCTGACGAAGCTTTCTTCCGTTCTATCGCGCCGGCGGTTAAGCAAATGTCCGAAGAGGCCAAGTTTGAATTTCGTATTGAGGTCATGAAGCTGGTAACGCAAATCAGATCAAGAGATGGACAGTTCCAACGACAGTATTCTTAGTACCTACATAATATAAATAAAAAAATCTTAAATCTGTACCGTTTAGTAAACCCTTCATTCATTCTAAGTAACCTACAATTGTAACTAAAAACTACTTTTACACCGAAAAAATACGTATTGTAAAATACTAATTCTCAACTAGAATCATCCTTGAAGGGTTCGTTGATGTCTTATTTTTCTTCTCGTTGTTGGTGGCTCAGAGTTGAATAGGTTTAAAAACGGATTTATCGGGTAATCTTTGTAGTATTTCTGGCGATGTGTGGATCTGGCGTTGGGCTTAGCTTGTGTAGGCTTGCAAGCGCTTGCCGCCGATCCGATCGAGTGTAAGTTTTTGTGCGCACATCATAGAAAGCTTGTGGCAAACGGTTGCGAGCGTTAGTACAGATCTAGTCCCTAATAAGTCTGTGGTACAGATTAAGATCGCGGGACGGGCACACGTCGTTTCCTCCTCCGCTCTATGTAATAAGTACCTACATAATATGTAAAATGACTGGACAAACGAAAGTATATTAATGTTTTTAATACCAAGCGAAGTCCTGCATATGAAATTCTACTGATAAACTCCATAAAGTTAAGAGAATAGTTGCCGATGATTGGCAGGGATTAGGCAGTATTTTAAAGAAACCGTAAAGAACCTCAAAGCGAAAAAATGAATTGTAATGGTTGAAAACATTTAAAAGGGAAACAGGAATCGATACGGTTTGACCCAGGAGCATTTTTATCATCCACCATCTTTTATTACTAACTACGTTTTTTCTTACGTTGCTTCACTTTAAAATAAAAATACGTTAACGCGAACATAGCGGCCGTCGCAGTTACTTCGATGTCCGCCATGATTGGAGGCTCATCGCTGGCGTGTGGATCGTCGATGTTTGACTTGCCTGCAGTTGCCAAGCGTTTACAAGCGGTGTGTGGTAAGAGTGTGGATGCAGCATTATGCCAATCATGATTAGAAACAATTTTAGCATGCTAAAAATTTTTAAGAATAGGTCCTCTAAAAATAGACTCTTCCGCCAAAGTCAAGTGATTAAGTCTTATTTCAGCGATGGTGACTTTTTTTATTACTAGTGAGTTGATGTTTAGCCGAACGTTTTCAATAAGGCCGTATTCACACGGGTATAAATGCTGGCAGCATCAGAAATATCCTGGGAATTATACCCTCACGCTAATACATCTTAATATTCACCGAGGGAAATCCCCGTATGATCCGAAGCTTATTTTACCCCCAAATCTTGTAAATGTAAATTCCGGAAACGCTTCACAACGGAGCAATATGTATACAGTGTGGTTGGGACCGAAAATCTTTTACATCAATAAGTTATTCAGTCGTATGAAACATCGTCGGGAAGCTAGTTATTTTTTTCGGTACTCATTTTCCCAGTCACCAAACGTCGATAGGATTATTCATGACTAATTTTAAGTAGCGGACATGTATTTTGTAGGGGGTTTTCGGGAAATGCTTTTTAAAAATACGAATGTGCTCCACTATTTTTACTACTAATGAACATCGTTTTACTGTCAAGTCGCATGCAAACATTGATTAAAGAAATAATCTGGCTGATCTATAGGTATGGCAAAGGTGTCTCGCAGCAGAAAAACCGAACAAAATGCGGCACGTTTTTGCAGACTTGAAAATTGGTCAGGTGGCTCATCATTATGACGTTAGCTTAGGATACATCTGGTTGTGATGTGCTATCGACAAAGCCTCGTATTGGGCACGTACTGCCACAAACTTTAGGAAATCTGGCGTGGCTTTTGTTACTGTTATTATGAACATCAGCCAGATGTGTTTTTTCTTGGAATCATAGGATCTTTATCATGTAAACAAATCAAGACAGTGAAAATAAGAATTACTTTTTTATTTTTGTCCAATCTTTTTTTTTCTAGATCCTGCCGGACGCATTCTGCGATTTCTTAATATGAAAAACACGTTTGTCATGTTTTTTTTTAACTTAAACCTAAACTCTTTCATGAATCGTTTACCTCTAGAATCGCTACCTAATAGTTGCAAATTGCTGCAAGTGTACAAAACGTACTACTGTTCTTTTAATAAAACTTTAAATGCGTTTTTTTTCAAAACCATATTTTTCTGTTCTGCGCCGGTAATAAAACAAAAACTACTCGACGGATCGAGTTGTTCCAAAAAAAATTAAAGATTTTTTAATTCTCTTCTATATGAACTTAAAACAACCTGAAAAAGATGTTTTAACCCTTCAGGCCTCGGCCCCTCAGCCGATTGACAAGTTGATGTCCCAAAAAATTTTAGTAAAAATTAGTAAAAAAATTGAATTATGACACTGCCTCACCAAATCATTAATTACTGCCAAACCACTGTAACCATAAATAAAATACAACATATTAACATAATAAAACATAATAAAATAAAACAAATTAAATTAAAATAAAATTAAAACGGGGCCGTCACGCTGAATCGTGTTTTGGCCGATATGGGCTAATCGGGGCTCTAGGGATTAATATATTTTGTTTACCAGTTTAAAAAAAGTGTAACAATAAGTTTTTGTTAATTTTCTTAATAAATCTAGAAAATACACATGTAAAAATTAGGTTACTTTTTTTGTTTCAGGCTAAATTACGCTCGCAATTACGGGCGCAAACAGGTACCGTAATTTCTGCAGCGGTAGAAACATTTGCAATTCAATACCTCAAAACAGTTTTTTTACTAATGCAAAAAATATTTCTATTTTTATTAAAATGTTAGTCAAAAAGATTCATGATTAGATTTCAACAAACATGTTTTTTTGGTCTTCTAAACCAGGCTCCCCCCTTAAAGTAGCAAGACTTCTTTCAAATGATAATCTGTGATATCAATTTGTATTATAAAATTTAAACATGTGAAGTAAGGGCGACGTATCCAAAAAAACGCATCGTTTTTTTCAGTTTTTGTAATTGTTGAAATATTCCCGCCAGACTAGCTTCGTTCAACTGTAAATAAGCCATATTGCTATTTTGTGCATTTAATGATCGACTCTAGTGGATGAAAAAGTTTTATAACTGGGAATATAAGTGCAATTCGATTGCACCATTCGGATAATCCTTGCCAGACTCTGAATTTCTTGATTAGCATCAATAATAGACCAGATTTAATTACTTTCCTTTTCTGGGTAAAAAGGTCATAAAAATAATTCACCGCCTCCCTCCCTGACTAATGGAGAAACTAGAGAAAAAAAATACAATCTTTTTTTTTTTTTGATAAAATATTTTTGATATATTACATCCTACAGGGGATTATACTATCTGAAAAATTTATTGCTGCTTCCTCTTGGCGCCACAAGCGCATTTTTTACTTTATGAGAAGTCAGTTTTTAAGATTTGTATGACTGAGCAACTGAAAATTTAGGAGACTCATTATATCAGCAGGAGAAAAGTACAATATCTAATCTTTTGATTCTACTGATCTATGAAAATATAATCATCATCATCGATTAATCAAATTAATAATTAATCCCAATATAAATAGGTGCATAACAGTCGACCAAATGACAATTCTACAAAAACGACACAATTCCAGTTTGTAAAAATATTTAATGTACCAATATAATATACATAACATATGAAACATTACATAACATATGAATTTCATTCCCAAAATCATTTGATTCCCAAAAGAAACAAAAATACAGACAAATGCAAAAAAAAGAATTTTTGCATTCCGTGTTTTTCGTTAATATAGCTATTATGCAACAGTGTTCATGCGTAGTCTACTTATATATTTGTGACATTGTTGTACCAAAGCCTCTTTTACCAAAACATGTCGGCAAAAAATTCATGCATAAATATTGTCAGTTTTTATTGTGCGTTTTAGTTTATACATAGGTACTATTAACAAAGACCAACTAGTATAAATTGTTTAGTTCTAGAATATATCTTCTCAATAATATACAGTAATAAATTATAATTTGCAGTTATAAAATGCATCCAATATGTGACATCTAAACATGTGGAAATTAGCAAACAATGAGTAAAATCAGTCGTATGATCTAAATAAATGTAACATTTTTCTCAGCACATTTTGGTGGATCGCAGATGCAGTCAAATCCTTTCGAAATAATTTTATTCTTCGTTATTCCCTTAACTACCTACTTAAAAAGAAATGAAAAGATCAGATTCGGACAGTGTAATTGTGTAATTATTATTTCAAGCACCCACATTAATTTAAATTGATTACTTTAATTTTTTTATATTTTAAAGTGTGGCAAATCGGGCATTTTGTATCACAATGCTTGCCTTAATTTTAAAGGCAGTCAAATAACTTAAAAATGCCACTATTTATCCAAGGCACTCCTCCACGTTCTCCAGTTTAAAATTACATATAACATTTCTTTTAAATCGGCTATGTACACAAAATATTTTCTTAAAATAGTTTTAATATTGTACGCAGAAGCAGTGGTTTCCTTTAAATATTCATAGGAGACAAAATTTACAAGGATTAATAAATAAAATACTACAGTAACCTAATTAGTCTTCTATTTATTATGCCGGATTTGGTTTTTATTATAATTGCTCGATATTTATTATGACATTACTTAGTTATATTTTGGTATTTAGTTAGTACTGCATTATGAATTTTGTAATTCCAGAAATTTACCTACTAACACTAAGGGATTTTTACAAAGCGTTGGAATGTGATATTCCCACAAAAATAATGCTATATTTTGAGTATATCAAATATACTGAATGTTCACTAAACCAATACAAAACTCACAAAGTTACGGACGAATAAATTGGGACACAGCAGATGACACTACATTTAAAAAAAAATATATGTAAAACCGAAAGAGTATGTTAGTACATATTTATAATGGTCCCTTAATTCTTACTCGAAACGAGCCACTTATCGCTTTTCAAATTATACAATTAGTCCGAATTTGAAATTAGGATGCTTGACTAACAAACTAACACAACATATTGTCTTCATCACCTGTGAAAATTTACTTAATTAGGCAGTGAGTTGAGATTCATTTAGAGATCGCCCCTTGAGCACGAAAACAAATGCGTGTAAAACGTGAGCTTCATCGCGATAACCTCCTATTCGAGATATGTTTCATTATACAAATAACACCAGCATTTCAAGTCATTTTGAGTATTTCAATCAGATCGAAACAATTCATCATATTTAGCACATCTATATCCTTCAGTCTATACTTGGCACCTTAGCAATAAACATTCAGTCGATGCAAATTATGTAACAAATTCCATTGAAGAGAGCGAGAGTTTCATCAGATTATACAGACGAGACGAATATGTATATTATTATAATAGCACCTCTATTTCATAAAATTATAAAAGAGATACAAATTCAGATGGTGCGTTTAAATAACACGAATTTCCGAAACTAATTTAATTTAAATTGAAAATAGTGAAGGTAATAATGAATTAAAGTCCAGACAGCAAAAGCTAATAATTTTTAAACATTTACAAAGCACCATAATCTTCCACTTTGAACTAATTTTTAAACTAATATGTACAAAATCTTTTTATTCATTAAAAATGATTCGTTAGGGTGATTGCATACTAGGCAGTTTCAGAATACTAATTCGTGACGTTGTGAACTTTCTAGAATGCATAATTGATCAATAAAGAAGGTCAAGCATTGAAATTATAAAAATGTGCATAACATTTTAAGGTGAAACGATTGGTAGTATTCGGGTATTACAATGCTAGATAGAAATTTGCATTTTGATAAATTTATGAACAACCATGGCTGATTAAAGAAGAAAATTCAAACACAAAACAGAATTGAATGGCAAGTAACCCTGAAAGAAAGATTGGACAAAATGCCCCCACTGAGCAATAATGACCGAACGGACGTATGTTTTGAAAAGCCCTCTTGATGACTGTCATTTATTTTTATGGCGTGTCCCAAATCATTGTGTTGAAAAAAGTTACAGCTAAAACAAAAACTTATATCATTGTATCTAAAAGGTCATTTATTACAGTAAAACATCGTTATAACGTCTTAGTGTAATAACAGACTAATCGACATATATTACGACTGATAATGCAACCATACTGCATCGCAATTATTACTTTGGCGGTTCCTTTAAAAAAAAAGTTATGGCGTTGTGAAACGTAGCGGCGTGGCATGGCTCTGCATACCAGCCCGGTCAGATACGTATCCAAATTCAAGTATCGGGGAGGGGGGGACATTTCCTGTACAATGAAACAAAAATATTCCCCCTCACGTGTTCCCTGCCCCCCCCCCCCCCCCCGGTTCGTTCTTGTGGCCGGTGATAAGCAATGATTTTTTTATATAATGACAGGTTTTCCTTTAGCCGTACCTTTTTTCCCACAATGATTCAAGTCAGTGGGATGGATCCCATAACATTTTTGCCCATCCTCCTTTGAAACCTAATTAATTTATCCCTTTTCGTAATTTGGTAATACAGAAAAAGCCTACCACAATCGACAAACAAGTCTATCCTATCAATATGATGGTGATGCTTAAGGCGTTAGTTAAAATAAATTATGAGTTTCTCAAAGTTTGTACAGTCCTTCATTTTTTGAACTTCAATAATTTGGTTAAAGGTTTTTTATTCAGTGTACAATCACCCTTATTACAATCAAACCAAACCAATAACAGGAATGTTAAAGCTTGATTTGAACATATTAAAACGTGCATCACTAATGCACATTGCGTATTGCTCGAATTTCATATCACAAATACAAATCGTATTTACAGGATCCACAATGGGATGGAATCTTTCGTAAAATGGCTTACAGGTTAAAGGCACTCGGTGGGGTCACTGCAGCATCAGCGACTGGAGGTTCCGATTGAGGATGGTGTCTTTTACGGAGCTGAACACCACCTCGATGTTGTGCGTGTCAATCGCCGTGGTGAAGTGGTGGTAAAGCGTCTTTTTTGGCTCGCGTCTCACCCCGGAAAACATTCCCAGGATGAACTCCTGCACGTCGTGGAGATTGTGCGGATCCCCTTTAAAGTTGGGGTAGTACCAGCGAATGTCTGTCTCAGGATTCGCCACTTTCTTCGCTAGCAGATCGGACTTATTCAAGAAGAGTATTATTGAGATGCCCTTGAAGTTAACGTTGTTTACTATGGTGTCGAATATATTTAAAGCCTCCTCCAGGCGGTTGGTTTGCCTGAAAGTAAAAAAGAAAAGTGAAATCATCAACTGTACAATAGTACGGTAGATGCCGACCAAAACACCAAATTTTATTTCGGCTGAAACTTGAACCATTGATTATATATTTTATGTGTTTTTCAACCTTTTTTAGATCGCGATCCCCATTTTGGTAAAAAAACAATAAAACTCTTACGCGACCCCCCTTAGACCATAACTTAGTTCTCTCGACCCCCCTTGATAAGATGTCAATATATTGGTCATCATGATGAACACGGACCAATATATTGACATCTATTGTGAAACCATATGATACGGAAGCTCCACAAGGTCTATCCGTTCAACGAGAGAATTTTTGAACAGGATCTGGTCCCATGTTATTGTAATTACAGTACTTGAATGGCCCAGAAACTCCCCTGATCTCCAGCCGATCGAAAACCTCTGGGCCATTTGCGAAAAACGGCTCTCCAAGATGGGATTATACAACGAAAACCAAGATGATCAGTGCAGTAATTTAAGTATGGTTTCACGATGATCAACTGAAAAGAAGCTGTTAAAACCTGGTAAATTATATGCCTACAAGAGTGAAAGGTGTTATCAACGCAAAAGGGGGACACATTCTATATTAAAACTAACATCTATAACTACCAGTACTGTTTTTGTATGTTTATGTCCAATAAAGCACTTTTTGAAGAAAAATACTCTTTGTTCCAATTAATTCACAAGGTACTGTATAATAAAGATTTTGTAATATTTTAGTTTTGTATTATTAGATAGCCTGCGACCCCCAAGAGTCTCTTCGCGACTCCCCAGGGGATCGTGACGATTATCATATGATAATCTCTATTATCATATGATAATCGAATAAAGAGATTATCATATCAAAATAAACCCACTCATTGTGAAATTTCACAGTAATGAGGATAAACCAACCAGAATCTCAACTCAAACTCTTCAACCAGAATATAAATCTGCGAGAGCTTAATAACAAATAAGTACAAACCTATCCTCCGATAAAACTTGATCAAACTCCGAGCTCGAAACGAGAAACAGAATAGAGGTGACGGAGTCGAAGCACTGTGTCCATTTTTGTCGCTGCGTCCGCTGCCCCCCGACATCGACGAACACAAACGGCACGCTGTTTATTTCAATGGTGAACTCCGAAATGCCTTTGGTGGCCTTGCGGCAGTGCAAAATGTCTTGATGTGAGGGGAGATAGTCGGCTCTGGCGATGCGTTCCAAATCTTCGAAGAAGTAATTCACGGAATCGCTCTGAAAAGACAACAAAAACTAGACTTGTAGAGTTGGCATAGAGCTCAGCAATGTTATTCCAAGGATATCGTTAAGTTAGGGAAAAAAACGGTTGTATCACCTCAACACTTTCCCGGCAAGTAGCTAAGGACCGATTTCATCTGAATATTAATTTCATAAATAAAATCGATGACCCTTTATCGGCCAGCGGACGAACCCGGTTGGGTACCATTGCGACGCCTCAGACGGAGCGGTTTGTTTTTCAGCTAATGGCGGGTTTTGGCCGAGCGCTAACAGATGGCATTAATATGGCAGGGTGAGCGGCGAGGGGTGGCAGCGGCCCCTGCACTTATCATTAATCGTCAATTAGTCAGCAATTGTCAATAGTCAATCGCGACTAACTTACTCTTTAGATACCACCCGACAATTCATTCTCGTCGGTCGGTCAGTCACGTTTGCAGTCGCGTTTGCGGTCGCGTTTGCAGTCGCGCTTGTGGTCGCGTCGCACCGACCGACGAAACCGACCGCTGTCGAGAATATCAATCGCAAACGTTTATTCTTCAATCGTGACTAACGATTGAAACTAATAAATTGTTAGTCGCCGATTGACGATTAACCTAATCAATCGTAAGTCGTCAATCACGATTAACGTATTCCATCGTCAGTCGACTCAATTTTGCCCAACACTGCTGCGGACGCACTGAAAATCATATCACCGACAAACAACGCCATCGCGCGACAATAAGTAAAATGTATGTCGGAATTTAAATAATATTAGTGTAGTTTGTAAGTGAGATATTCCTACCAAATGTGATTTCGGCCCAACAAGGCATCCATGTACCAAATTTCAAGTATCTACGTCTAATATTTCGAGGTTGATATATGACTAGTGTGGTTGACTGATTTGAACCCCTTGGTGGACTGATTTGAACCACAATCTTTTCAACTTTGCCATGACCAAATGATTCTTGCATACCAAATTTCAGCCCAATCGGATAAGCGATTGGGTGATATCAAGGAGGAATACATACAGACAGTCAGACACACAGACAAACTTCATCTGGAAATAGTCGTAATCGTCTCAGAGGTGCTCGAAATAGATATTTCCGTCTTCATCAGGAAAATAAATTTTAGCGCATTCACAATACTTTCTTTCCTGGTCAGTTGGTGGACCGCGAAAGTAACATGAAACAAACAATCAAGCTAAAAAGACAATAAATCTATCATTCAAGTTGCAAAAATGAGGACTTTTTGAGCCCCAAGTTTCTCCATTGGAGACCATGGACAGACCACCATCTACATAGGCAGATTGCATCAGAGCAAGCAAGAAAGGGCTAGCAGATAATAACTGAAGGCCTATGAAGGTGAAGGGTTATTCTATGGATAGGCTGCGGAAAAGATAATAAAGAGAGCTCAGTTTGACCCATGTGAACGTTATTAACTTGAAGAAAACACTTTAGGCCATAGTGGCGAATATTTTTTACGAAAATTGCAATGGTAATTTACTAGGGATGCAAACGGAGGATATAATTTACTAGGGATGCAACGGATACTGCTAGGAAGCCCCAAGCAGTATCTGACTACTTAGAGGTGTCAACTACAACGGGGGAACCCGTCACCTCAGGAAGTTTTAATAATATTGAACGTTCTATCTCCCGTGAGGTGAGCATAGAAGACTTAGAGACGAATACAAACCTACCGTCCGTAAGGTAACCCAGTGGGGCTACCTCGCCCCCTGGATACCAGTTTTGGTAGGATATCTCCGTCTGGAATTAACCTTAAGGATACCTCCTTCCTCCCGACTGGTTACGAGTTTGAAGTCGCTTGCGCAACCTCTGCCTGTCGTACATTCAGCGGTGATTCAGTTTGAATTTATCGCGGACCATTGGCATCTTTTGCCGGGCTCTGAATTCAAGATCAGATAGCCAATTGGTCATTTCAAGAGTGTTTGACGACAGGTCAACATCCACCCCCGCTGCTTAGGAGACAGTATATTTCCATAGCCTCCTCATTCCTTTAGTAATTAGTCACAGTGCACAACCAATTGGCTGACACCGCACGGTGCGCAAACCGTCCAATAGCGCCAGAGAGCCTTCCCCCAGGGGAACCGATCCACAAGCCGTGAGACCTGGGACGTAGAGGTCCTTCCCAGGGTAATTCCTCACTCGAGGAGGCTACTGAATAGGCGCTGCATCGTGAGTTAAGCCGACCCGAAAACAAGGTGGATCTTACGGCCCAAGCTGAATGAAACCATTCGCTGTCAGCAGTATCTGACTAGACGGAGGCTGGATCTTAAAATTTATCTGTGGCCCTTAACCCTAGAATCCTAATCTATTTTGTAGGTACATAAAGCCTTAACATACGTCTCAGAGGCGTACATATATAAATGACATTCTGTAGGCTAAAATGTACCTACTAATGTCTTATCCTACTGATTTCTGTCTTAATAAGGCTTTTAGGGTTAAAATCTATCTGCATGCCTGCATTATATTGCCCTCCATCTGTCCATCAGCAGCTCAGCTTTTTGTCCTTTCCTTTTTTCACTTGTGGAAGAAGAGCATATCCTGTATAAGTCATCCGCTTCCCGAAAATTGGGATTTTAGTGACGTCTATGAGTAGCGGACTTTTTTAATGAGACATTGTGGTTTTGTGGTTAGGATATTGAATAATTAGTGAGTCATATCATTATTAAATAATAATTTGTACTACACAGCCAATTTTAGTTCAGTGACTACAGTCCGGCCTGAAGTTACTAAGTATGTGACTTATCAAATAAATAAACACAAACAAAGCTGCCATGGAACACACTGATCAGAGTTGTGCCTCTCATAATATTGTTTATGTATTATAACACTTCGGGGGGGGGGGGGGGGGGGGGGGTGATGAGCGATATTTAGACATGAAGTTTAGACCATGCACTTGTCCAACAGTATTAATACAGTGGAACCTCTCAAAATGACCATAATTTGATCCAGACTCTTACTAGTTAAGCAAAACAATTTTTCCCATACTCGTTATGAGAGGTGTGAATTACTCGTTATGAGGAATTACTGTGACTTGCTATGAGAGGTTTCACTGTATATTATGTTTATTTCAGATCCCTGTTTTACTTTTCCTACCCACCAACCGACCAGGATAGAAAGTATTGTAAACGTGCTGATTTATTTTATCCGAGATGAAGATGGAAATATTTATTTTGAACCCATAAATACTCCATGATAGCGCCCAAACGCTTAATCCGATTGAACTGAAATTTGGTATGCAGGCACCATTTGGTCATGGCAAGAGTTGAAAAGATTGTTGTTGAAATCGGTCCACCAGGGGGCGCACTAGTCATAAATCATCATTGAAATATTGGACTTAGAGACTTGAAATTTGGTACACAGATGCCTTATTGGGCCAAAATAATATTGCGAAACAAGCTGCACTAATAATATTTACATTCCGCCATACATTTAAACTATTTTTAGCCCGAGGCTAGCCGAGAAGTAAACTGCGCTGTCTGAGGCATCGTAAATGGACCCGCCCGGTCAGTTAAACCGCCGGCTGAGATAGGTCTCTCATTGATTTTATTTATTAAATTAATATTTAGATGAAATCAGACCTTGGCTATTTTCAGGAAAAGTCTTGGGGCCACACAACCGATTTTTTAAAATACTCAACATTTGCATGAAGAAATTGGTTAAAGGCTATTTTGCCTCATAATTAAGATATTTTACAATATTTGCAAATTTGCTTGTAAATCTCCAACCACATAAATTCTGCATTGGCGTAATGCCTCGAAAATTAAATTAAAAAATAGTTATAACGATGATATTGACAAATTGCAAATTAACATTATATAGTTAGAAGAATTAACAATAAATAATGAGAGATATGATGATTTTCAGAAGCAAAGATTTTTTTCACATTAGAATCACATATGATAATTTTAGCAATAAAGAGATTATTCTGAACTTTCAGATTTACAGAAATTCAGTGTTTAGCTTTTAGCTAGTTACAGAAATGGTCAGTTAGGATTATCTCTCGTTTCCTGCTAGCATTGCAGCGACAAGGTGATCTGAAACAGGAAGTAGCTTTTCAGGATCAACGGGGTTAATTTCGTGAAGGTCTACCCTCCAGGTAGATTGTCTTCAGGAGAGAACCTTCACAGCGACAACCCTAGCATTCCAGGTGAAGTGTCGCAACATTTAGATTTATTTACTGTGACCGTGTGAAGGTAAACAGTGAAGCAGTTCTGGGTGATGACTTTTGCGAGATCATGATAAGTGTTTAGTTTGTACTGGTGGTCTCTGGGATCATATATTCCCATGGAACTGTTAATTCTACAATAAGAGCCATCTTCCGAGGTAGGGAGTAGATCTGTATATGGAGGGTGGAGCATTTGATACTTTCACCGGAATGATACTGCGTAGCGGCCGAATCAACCTCCAAAATCCAGTAAGAAGCTTTCTCGATTAATAATAAAAGTTTTGCAGTGATTATTTTTTCTATTTAGATATCCTGTATAAACTGTATCAGGGGTTAACGAATAACGGTAAGGACTTTACCACAGTGATAGTCGTACCGACATAACCACAGTATACTGAATTAGAACAGTAAGCGCATTCTCAAGCGGTAGGGCGATGCGGGGATAAGGTGCGAGGGAGGTGTGGTGAGGGATACATCTTTGGTTGGCGTTATGCGCAGGTGGAGGTTAGCAAATTTCTTGAATATCTGCGACTATCACCAGACTAGCAGCCATATACGAACCCTTAGGGCTCGTGACAATGCTTGCTTCGATTTCAATTGTGTTCTAAGAGAAGCTACTCTGTCTGTGTGCTGTGGCTAAACTATGCCTAGTTATGCCAGAAGTACTACAGAGGGGACATAAACTATCCTCCGGGTAGCTCTTCAGCGGTTAAGGTTGACTAGGGTTTGGAAGGGCATGTGAAATTTTAATTAGGACTCGCACTGACACAATCAATGAATATACTTTTAAAAAATAGACAAGTTTTCAGTTAGTAATTCTTGAAAATTTCAGCATGCTGAATTTGTCTATGGTCCATTTGATTAACACATTTGATAGACATATTTTTAAAGAATAGGCCCAATGGAGATAACCATAAAATTAAATACCTTAGCGAGAACTAAAAAGACGCTAGTGACGTCTACATTAAAATATGCCTACATTGCATGCCCATTTTATTAGCTCATCAAAAAGAAAAGTCGCTAACAGCTTGTTGAAGAAATAATCAACATTACAAAAACACCAGATCACCCAAAATAAGTGTAAAATTCATGCAAATTCCAATTTTTGCGATTAATTCCTGCACACCCTACAGACGCTGCTGCGCCAGCGGCGCAAAGAAAACAAAAGAAATTACTGATGTTCTCGATAAAAACGATAGGTTGCAGCCCTATTGCTTTTCTTTGTCACTGTAATTCACTAATGTCTCGTATTATAACCGATAACCAGATAACCTATAGATAACCGCTGATAACAATATCAGCATAATTGCAATTTATATAAATCCATCAACACATAGTATAAATTAATTTTTAGTATATTTAGAGCATCTTTTAGCTTAAAATGCAACAACACAACAGCTTATATTAACAGGCGATACAAATATAGATGTTTTAAATAATAATTCTCGACAAGTCAACGATTACATGAATTTGATGGCAATGCATGATTTAAAATACATGATTTAAAATAAACCAACTAGAGAATCTCAACATACAGCTATTTGCATTGGTACGAGATACAGCTACATTTAATTGGACTCCACTTTATAATATGGATGATGTAAATCAAGCCTCGATTATGTTTACAAATACCTTAAGTATACTTGTTGAGAAAAATTCTCATAAGGTAATTATAAAAATCTCATACAAAAACGAACATTAAATCTGTGGATCACTCCTGGACTTTAAAAAGCATTCACGGATGAAATAGACTCCACTCGATGTATAAAAGAGATATACAGACATAACATTAAAAAATTAATTTATTAAATATAAGAACTGGTGTACTAGGATTATAAAAACGACAAAAGAAAAATTCTACAAAATTGAAGTCGAAGCATCCCAAAGATATATTAAGAAAATATGAAGCTCTATCAAAACAGCGGTGGACATATGTTCAGCAAAGTATGAAATCAGCGAGCTGTATACTGAAAAAGGTGTAATGACTTCAACAAGATCGGTGTGCTATTGGAAACTATATAAATGAGTTTATGTCAAACGTAGGATGCAGACTGATATCTGAGAATTTTAACGACAAATGGCCCACCAACTATTCAAAGGCGAACAAACAAATTCCCGGCTTCTTTTTATCTACGTCCTACTACCACCGAGTCACTTTTACAGCAATATTTACTTAGCCTTTTAGGAATTGGTTTTTGGATATTTTGATTTTATAATGCACCGAGACACGGTAAATACAAGAAAATATGCATTTACGTGCGGTTGCCGTAAAACGAAAGTAACAGCAATGAAAAGAACGAAATGTCGACAGACTCTGTCTATTACTTTAAAAGAAACTAATAAAAAGACAGTAATAAAGAGACTCAGACAGCGCTGGGAGCGAAATCAACATCGAGTAATTCATTACGATTACGATAAGGAAAAGGTAGAAGAAAGAGATCAGCGGCCTGGAATGAATTCTCTACATCAAATAACCATTTTGGAATGTATGTAGTATCGGCACCTTTTTCAATTATCAAAAAAAAAACCACTACTAGATTCGATCATTTTAATGATAAATTTGATAGGAAATACCTTCAGACATACATAATTTCGAGAAATAACATTTTCAATTTACATACCATCTGTGGAAAAATATCCAATTGGATAGGTTTTTAGGATACTTAAAAAAAACCTATCCTACCACCATATAGGTGTTTATGAATTGTTTTTTAAAATAAACTAACCTAACCAACCGAAACGTAGGTTTCTTTAACCGCTCGGAAGCTAGACTTCGCGTGCAAAAATACTAATACTATTGATACTAACAATATCGTTTTTCATAAATTTCCCTCTCGTTACCTAGTAATTACCATCTGCTCTGACAGCAGATCAGCACTGGGCGCTCTGGCTAAATCCACCACAGAGTCGTCTGTAGTCTGGGACTGCATGCAAGGGCTCAACAAATTGGGAAAAACCAACAAAATCACCTTAAATGGATACCGGGCCATCAAGGCATACCCGGCAACAAAGAAAAAGGCCGACAGGCTGGCCAAACTGGGCACACTGGAATGCCCGGTGGAGCCAGTTGTTGGGGTCCCCTTCGCTACAGGTAAGAAAATCATCAGGGACTGCTTGGAGCAGGAACATCGGGCATCCTGGAAACAGAGTCAGGGATGTCGCCAGGCAATAGCCATGATGGCAACCACTTCAAAAGAAAACCAAGGCCCTACTTGACATGAGCGAGAAGAACCTTAAAACCACTATCGGTCTCCTCATCGGACACACGACCCTTAGAGCACATCTATTCAACCTTGGCTTGACCAAGAGCAAGGACTGCCAAATATGTGGCGAAGAACCTGAAGGCAGCATACACATCGTTGGTCGCTGCCCAGGCCTCGCCGCAAAAAGACACAGTTTACTGGGACGAGCCTTCCTCGAACCCAGCGATCTGCCTAACTTGAAGGTCAGTGATCTGCTTGGACTGGTAAGTAGTAGATGGGAGCCGGCCGAATCGGTTAGGCGCGGATCTGTCAAACGGCGCAAAGTGCCTATAGGCACTGTCGGCGTACGACGGGTTAACCAGTCGGACGCCAACAATGCCTATAGGCATTTTGCGTTGTTTGACAGATCCGCGCTTAGCCGTTTTGGCCGGCCCTCGTATATATTATATAAATATAGGTATAGTATATATGACTCACAAGATTAATTATTTGGTAACGAGAGGGAATTCATGTAAAACGATATTGTTAGTATTTATTTAGAAAATCGACTATAAAGTTGCGGCGCAGTTTTTATTGAGGCAGTTTTTATTTTATCTCACTTATTTATTAAGGCCGAATAAAGATTATTGCAGTTTGGAAAAGGCAGGGTGAAATATAGTCGGGTGACGTTGAAACATAGACAATGTAGAATAGGGTCCAATATACATTAATATTACTATTTAGGAATTATTGCAGTATAGGAACCTTTCTCAAAAATCCAAAAAATAAAGAAATACTACTAGAATCGATCATTGTAATGCCAAATGTGAAAGAAAAAAGCTTCAGACTCAGACAAAAAATGACAAATTTACATACAAAAAAATGTTTTGTTCAATTCAGTTTTTAAGATTGTTTTTAAAAAACTAATCTAACCTACCACCAATCAGGTGTTTAAGTATTATTTTTAAAAAAACTAACTTAACCTACCGAAATGTATGGGTTTGACGCTTTTATAAATGTCTATATGTTGCTTATTTATCGAGACCGAATAAATATTATTGCAGATTTGGAAACAGCATGGTGAATATAGTCGGGTGACATTAAAAAATCATCAATGTAGAAAAGGTTCCTATAATGCAATAATACCACCATTTATTTTGTAATGCATCTACACCACTATTTGACGTGACGGAGACAACGATAATTATACATAAATATATGATATTATAATGTAAATTACAGTGAAACATACCAACTGGAATTCACGCCTCCTGTCATAAGCTCTTCTGATGGCGCGATCATGCCAGAGGGAATGAATGTGCGGAGCGTAATGCATAAATAGTCGATTGTCTAAAGTTGCCGAGCTATTGAAATGCAGAGCCTGTTGTCCAATGTCCAAATTGCGAGGATTTTCCCAAGGAATGGCGAGTTTGTCCCGAGCGTCCACCAGTACCTGGATCCCCTTCACGATATTCTGATAAATGATGTGCTGGTACTCCCTTATCAGCTCGGGCTCGAACTTGACTTTGTGGATGATCCTCATCTGCTTAAGGAATGTCGACTTTCCACTTTCGCCAGCGCCCAGCAGCAGCAGTTTCACCTGCCTCCGCAGCGTCTGCTTGTCCTTCTCTATGATCCTGTCGATCTCGTTGCTCCTGTAGCGCTGCTCGATCTCCTCGGGGGTCAACTTGAGACGCAGCCAGCAGGTAAGGGCTTCCGAACAACATCGACATGACCACAGATCGTTGGCCATTTTGCGCAAAGTGACCGCGGCCCTACCGATAACAACTCATAAAACGAAACGAAACGAGTATTTTCACTGTCGCGCTGCAAAACATCGACGGACGTAAACTGCTCACATCGCAAATTGAAAAAACATCGCCCCGGCCATCATAACCCCTCCCATTAAAAACAAACTCGTCCAAACTTCATTTTCATGTCGGTGTGACCAACATAAAAAACAGAATTTAAAATAAGGCGATATTCTTTTACTTTAATTTATATAATAAGAATGAACATTTATATACAAAACGTCAGTTAATAATTTAATAAAATGTATTTCAAATTATGCGAGTCGCTGGAAAGTAATAAAAAAAATATACAAAGACTTTCATATCCATAGCGTTGCCAACTGTAATCTCTTGGTAGCCCCGAGAAATGGCGGTATTCTGCAGATCCTAATAAAAAGCCGTTGCTCAAATACAACCGTGTACGATTCTAAAAAACATGACAACCATTAAATCTAAAGAACGTAAAACTCGAAATACTAATCAGAATCATTATGTTACATTTTATTACTTTTGGTCCTATCTTAGATTAAAATGAATATTTTTACAAAATAATGATTTTTAACAAGTCTATAATCTATTAATATAAAACTGTGTTTACGCATAATGACTACTTCAACATGCAGAACTTAATTAAATAAATGCGTAATAACTTTTATTTTAGCAAAAAAAACCTTCACTTGGATTAAGTTGGTACAGTTTTCTCTTGACACGTAGGTAGACGGGTATATCTACGTTTTGTTGGCCTAGAATGTGTAATATAAGATAAATACGTGTAACGCAGGATGTATGAAAGAGGGTGAAATAATCGCGCAGCTCTAATCATAAATAATACCGTTCACGGAAAACTTTTGTATATCAACATGTTGCTAAGTTCCTGAAATATGTTTTTCGCGACATTGCATGTTGCGGAGTTGACCACTGCGTGTTAAAAAGTTGCCACTCGGCGAGCGTAAACATCGGTTTCGCGTCGATTAGTGTGGAGCAATGACAAAATAATGCAGTAATCGAACTATTTCAATCAAAAGCAATATTATGGAATTCTTCAAGTATATGATATATACTTCAAGTATAAGAATATAACGATAAAAAACAATAAAAAACGAAGATTTGGAAGAAATTTTTTGTACCCTAAATATAGGTTCCCAAACAAGACGTGGAAAATTAAAATATGCATACTACGTACGCAGTTTTCTAGGGATACGAAAAAGATGGCTGCAAAAAACGACAGATAGTGGCGCAATTAAAGATAAATTTAAATGGATTTATTATTAGCCGTTACACTTTTGTTTGAATACTTGTTTCGCTTTGGCTATTGACGGACCAATCATTTCCAGAATTTGTTCGAAATCGCTTTTCGATATTCTTGTAAAGTTACTAAATGACCCATCATTCATCAATTTTTTTCTCTGCAACATATAATTTCGTAGTCACCACCTTTTTTTCCTTTCTTAAATAGAAAGTCTATACGTTAGACACAGAGAACACAACATCACTACCTCATCCGGCAACATTTTGACGCAGACTGGCGTGTGCACAGGACATATTGATATAAACATTGTTTCCAGCAACTTTACCTTTGCTCACCCTTTGCTCATCAACAATGTTGATCAACTGTTGCTCAACAAAAGTTCCATGAATACGGGGCCTAAGCATTTGTCACGGCAGTCGGCAACACGGCATTTTTATTTTTGTTTCTACGGCAATTCTGCCGCAACGTAGTGACAGTTCGGGTCACGTTCGGTCTGGCATCTGGCAACGCTAATCGTATTGTCTGCCGTCGTGTGTCCCACGTGCGATTTGACATTTTTCGTTTTGCGGCGTTTCATTTCCAAATTAGCAAAATCAGCATTATTTATCGCGGTGTAATCATGTAAACGCTCAGCAATGTCAGTAAAAGATAGCTACGCCGGTGCCTATAATAGAGACAGTGATAGTAAAGTGTTAGAAAAATTGCACAACTTCTTGAAAGATAAAAAATCTGTGCTCGCCCCTCAGAACGAAGAGCGAGAAGCCGCCAAGGCGTATACGCAAGCGGCGACCGAACCACATCAAAAGGCCACCAAAGAAGACGCGGGATATAATACGTTACGCGATATTTTGAATTACAAGAGAGCGGCCCTGCTGAGAAGTCCGGAAGTGGTGAATATACTGAAAGCGATCAGTGAGAGTCACAAAAAATGACAATGACGGCGAGGCCTAAGTCGGTGGCTTCCCTCGTGAAGCTGTCGATCGACCGCCGATCGTCGATCGAGAAAGCCCGCTTTCAACTCGCCCCGCGACAAATCCAGACGATCCTGCTCGGACTCCTGCACAATAACGACGTGAAACAATACAATGACATTATTATCAAACTAAAAACGTACGACATAAACGATGAGAACTTCAAGATTCTCATCGAAGACTGCTCAAACTGCGTTTGTTTTTTCGATCGAAACACAAATGAATTTATCAGCGCGTTAAATCAAGTGCAGTGGATTCGTCGACCCACTGAAGTAAAGGAGCTGTATCAACAGTTTATATTGAATTTAGTTACAGCACAAACGCATCATATTCCGACTGTTATGTCTTCGATTCTAAGCATTTTTAAAAGTAAGTTATTATTATTATTTAGGAACAGTGGCGGTCTCTTCATATAAGCCGAAAAGCCTGGCTTGCCTATAATTCCAAATTAACAATTAAATAAATGAATAACACAATTCGTAAAAAAACAACTAAACAATTTTTTTTGCTAGCGCTCCTACTGCTATCTAGCGCGCACAGCTCGCTCCACGCGAGAAAAAATCTGTTATCGACAGGGTGCGATAATTATAGACAGGGCGCGATTGCTGTCTCGCTCGCACATTATGGGCTTTCAATGCGGCTTTCAAAATCAGTGTTCCTCTCATTCGCACCTGTGGCAAATTACGCTAAACAATATATGTGTATATACAACTTTTGTATCGGGAGCTAAGCCGGGCTTGCTTAGCCATGACGTTGAATGCGAACTGCGAATGCGAACGTGTCAACAGAAAGCGCGACTTCATTATAATTAGTTTGGATTGCAATGTGCGAGTGACGTCGGGCTAATTTTTTATTGTGTAATTTCAATTGATTTGTGGTTTTAGTGCCTGATAAAAAAATGGAGGAAATTGTCCTTTGTGGTCAGTAATGTATTCTTATTACTTTGTTTTCTGACATATGTGACAACCCGCAGGACTAAGACGGGGATACGGTTTTAGCAGCGAAGAATTTTAAAAACTCGATGCGATCATTCCATTTAAATTTTTTCACCTTGTTTTCCGCCGAATTTTTAAAAAACTGAGCGTTTGTACAACATTCTTCAAAAATCACAAGTCGATGTGGGTTATAGGAATTAAGAAAGGAAAACAAAATAAAGGAATTTCAGACTTGGTTACGTGTTGAATTTCAATATGAATTTGATCAAATTTATGAAAACAATCTTTAAAATAACTCAGCACCTCGTTTGAGACGCAACGTACGCTGTGCTCATACTGAATACAAACGACTTTTTGTCCAGGTAATTAATTGACAACATATTTTGCGAAATTGACGATCGATATTCGCAAATTTTCAAATTGAAATTTTTCCAACTCTTCAACAACAAACTATACGAGAAATACCGTTTAGATTTTCCTACAAAGGCATTAGATTCATTATTTGACATTTATGCAAACCATTTTGACAGAAGGTTTTAAAGAACCAAATGATTTGTTTGTACTCCTCTCTTGAATTGAAAGATTGCAATGTTTTTGAACGAATTAGTCAGAATAGCCTCGAAGACACCTTTCCCCAATTGTTGAAGTTAGCGTATCTTGTCGTCACTATTCCTGCTACAAGTGCTTCCGCAGAACGTGCATTCTCATCTCTTAAGCTTATTCATACTTACCTAAGAAATACACAGGGTCAGGAACGTCTATCTGAGTTATGGTTGCTATTGAAAAACAGTTGTTAAAAGAATTAAAGCGTTCGCCATCATTTTACTCAGACGTAATAAAATCATTTTTGAAAAAAGGTAGACGCTTCGATTTAGAATATAAACGATGAAAATATGCCAGCGTGAGTTTCATTCCCATGGCTAGCTTTCTAAGGGTCACTTATTTTACTTTTTGTTCACTTTTTTATAAAATAGTCTTACAGCTCATACAAGCAAGGGTCAACTTATCAACTCAAGCAAGGGTCAACTCAAGCAAATAAAATGGCTTTTCTAAGGGGCTCTCTAGACGAAAAAGCATGCTTGACAAGCTTCGCGTCGCGGACAGGGAGGGGATCGTAAAACCGCAGGAAATATACAAATATTTTTTTGTAATATTTACCAAAAATGCATAATTTTGTAGTTTATACCAGGGAGTCACGTTAATTAGAAGTAATTGATTGATGAATGACGTGACTGGCATTTTTGGTAAATATTTTTAAAAAATGCATATTTTCTGCGGTTTACGATCCCCTCCCAGCCCGCGACGCGATTTTTAACAAGCATGCTTGATCGTCTAGCTAGAGAGTCCTTTAAAGCCACTAGAGGTATGCGACTGCTGATAAGTATATGTTAAATTCTGTCTTGCAGTAGCATGCCTTCAGTGTGCTTTATTGAATGTACGACCCAAGCAGTAAATTTCAAACTGAAGATTAAAGAGTAAAGAGGTACCACTTTTTTACTATAAAAAGCGTAAAAAAAAACACAAAGAGGTATGTCGGGCTTGCCCTATTTACGAACCCTGGGCACGCCACTGTTTAGGAATATATGCAGGAACCTTTCTCAAAAATCGAAAAAAAAGAAACAACTAGATCAGATCATTGTAATTCTAAATGTTATACAAAAAAGCCTCACACATAATATTTCAAGTCATAAAAAAAATTTTTTACTCAGTTTTTAAGATTGTTTTTAACCCTTGGAGTAAATGGGTATTTTCATGGATGCATCTGTCTCTTTTGCAGGATTTTCGGCGACATCGACCTTAAAGTACTATAACTACGAAACTACTACACCAATCATAAAAAGAATAACTGCACAATGATTGCATTGAAATTTCGAATATAGAATATTGAAATATCATTTTGTAAAACAATTAGATAATTATGAATAAATATGAGAACGTCAAAGAAATGAAAAAAACGCGGAACCAGATCTGGTCGTATCATACTCAACGGATAATTGTTTCAGAACCAGATTTGGTCGTATCATACTCAAGGGGTTAAAAAAAAATACTTAACCTACCGCCATATAGGTGTTTACGTATGTGTTGAGGTGCGGTCTACTGGGACACCCTCTTGAACTGTCGCTGGTGAGGATTGCAGGATTCGGAGATGTAAACGCCTTGTTCCAGTGGTTGCACAATTTATTGTCGTTTTAATACAATGTAACATTCACGCGAACGCAATAGAAATACATAAAAACAAAAAGTAAGCCGGAAGCGGTATCGACCGTCCGTCCCGATCCGCTCAAAATGACAGGTTGACGTAAGTGGCGGCGTTCGGCCCAATCACACTTTTCGCACATCGGTTGCATTCAGCTAGGACGTTTAGAATAGTACGATACAATGTATTATTTAAAATTAAAAAAAACGTAACCCAGCTGTATGGGTTTGACGCTTCAATGCCTATATCTCGCTTATTTATTGGGACTGAATAAATATTATTGCAGATTCGGAATCAGCGTGGTGAATATAGTCGGTGATGTTAAAAAATCAACAATGTAGAACGGGTTCCTATAATGCAGTAATGATTTATTCTGGATAGGCAGCTTTGCTGATACGTCCAGATCTGATCTTTTAAAGCTAGTCATAAACAATATTATCAATTTTTAGGTACAAATCTAGTCTCTTTTTTAAATTGATTGACAGCAGGTACTAATCACCAAATCATAGTTCATTCCACTCGTTCACTACTATTTTGCAGAACGTTCTAAAGACGATTAGATCAAAATTTTTGGCACGGTTGAGTTTTTTGCTGTAACCTCAAAGATTTCTGTTGATGTTGGATTTGTAATTATTTTTTAGCCCTAGTACCTCGTAATAATTTGTGAAATTTTTATATTTCTAATCCTCTCTTTGTCTTCTTTGTTTGAGAGTAGTCAGTCCAAGTAATTCCAAGCGATCTTCATAATTCTTATTCTGAGGCCCACTGGCATTTTGGATGCCGTTCGCTGCATCTTTTCCTGGACATCTACATCTTTGCATAAGTAGGGGTTCCAAAACTGATAGCCATAATAAGTATTGGATAAATTGGAGTAGTATTGGACAAATTCTTGGTTTCTCCAGGTGCCGGTACTGCATCAGTAAAATTAAAATTTGTTGCAAGATTTACTGGATTGTATTGCGATTTCACCACGGCTATGTAAACTGTTTAGTTGTGTCGACACAGTATACAGACAGTAGCTTCTCTTAGTTGAAATCGAAGCGAGAGACGTCACGAGTCCTAAGGGCGATCACAAATCAGGTTGTCGTTGAATGAAATTAGCATATGGCTGCCACTCCGTCGATGCAGATTCAAACATTCTAGAAATATGGCAACCCCCACCCGCGCATAACGTTAACTACAGGCGTTTGCCATAACATATCCCTCTGCCTACTATCCCTGCAACGCCTTGCCACTCAAGAGTGAGCCTACTATAAATAGGATAAAACGAATTTACCGCATAAAGCTTGTAGCACCCGGCGTTTCAGCGACGATTTAGCAACCGTTATCCAGGGTAGACAGTCTACCCTGGACAATGGCGGTTGCAACGTTGCCGAAACGTCGGGTGCTACAAAGTCCTGTAGTGTGGGTAGTTTTATCTTTTAGTCTCTCCTTGTATTTCATATGCCCCAGTTCTCTGCACTCCTTCCAACAATGGTCTAATGTATGTCTTGTATATCTCAGCATAAACTCAGGTGTTAAATTTCTGAAATTTTTTTAACCCATTATTTTTGAACATATTTTTGGAGACAGCACCATTTTTGATTTAAAAAAAACATGTTTGCAATAGAAATCAGTCGCTTTGTAAACTCCCTTTGTACAAATAAAATGATTGCACGCCCTGTGTGCAGGGAGCTCTCCTCTGTATGTGTTTATTACGAGGGACAGATTGAATACCAGGTAATGTAAAACAAAATAAAAACACATCATTAAATTGAATAACATTTATTCCAAAAATAGACAGGTAACATGAAATCATTATTTTAGGTTCAGTAATGAAGAAAAAAATATAGTCCATACACTGGTTTTTCGTGGATCCATGCTGGTATGGACAGATTATATGTTTAAAATGTCGTGTAACATGATCACAGACAAGAGATTCGAATATCTTTCCGAAACAGGAGAGTATGCTGATTGGTCTGTAGTTAGATAATGAACTCCTGTCTCCAGATTTATGAATCGGTATGATATTATGACTATATGTTACTGACGGTATGATATTATGACTATATGTTACTGACGGTATGATATTATGACTATATGTTTATGACTGACGATATGTTATTATGACTTTTAACTCGTTTTATCAATAAAGGTTTCAACTCGTTTTATCAATTTTTCTTTGAATTGTAGTTGCAGTCTGAATTACTGGCTCAGGCTCTTTTAAAAATAGATTAACCCTTCAGGCCTCGGCCCCTCAGTCGATTGACAAGTTGCTGTCCCAAAAAATTTTAGTAAAAATTAGTAAAAAATTGAATTACGATACTGTTACGACCAAAACATTAATTACTGCCAAACCACTGTACCCATAATTAAAATGAAACATATTAAAATAATAAAACATAATAAAATAAAACAAATTGAATTAAAATAAAATTAAAACGGGGCACTCACGCTGAATCGTGTTGTGGCCGATATCGGCCAATCGGGGCCTGAAGGGTTAATACAAACTAAAATATTGATCTACAATTGTATATCTTCATAAAAAGTATCTCCATTCCATGTCTCAATCTCTTCATCGCACTTGGGATTATATGGGGTAAAGTTTTGCAGCATTTTGTTTCAAATCTTAAGTTCTTTTTTTAATTATTTCAGAGGATACACAAATGTGGGAAGATCAACCAACCGCAGAGCAATCAAACAGTTGGTCGGTGTGTCATTGCTTAATCTCTCGGATTTTAAATGCTGTACCTTTGTAAGCACTCAAGATTATAGTATAGCACTTAGCTTCGTCTTTCACTCGGCTTCGGGCTTTTGCAGCTCCATACGTACTTACCATATATTTTTTATTTTCCAGGAGTAAAGAAATACTGCTTCGCTGTATTCTAGAACAGTATCCGTATTATAAAAATAGCTGCTCATCTAATCGAGCTTATGTTTATAATTTATTATTGATGACTAAATATATCCCGGATAAAACGGAACAATTAATTGCAATTATTGTTAACCGGTAAGTACACAGCTGCTGCTGCTTTTTCAATAGGGATGTGGGCATAAAAGTTTTTGTAGGTGGCGCTAGCGGTGATCGGCCCGTGGAGGTGTGAAGTAAGCGATGTACCTCGCGATCGAGCATCCGCACAAACATCGAGCAGATGACCACCGCAGTGCTCCCTACTGATATACTTTTAAAAACCGAAATAATAAAAAATTTCTTACAATTACTGGAAAAACCATTCAAATTCATACATTTCGAAAGATAGAATGCCCATGACTCTTGCCAAACTATAACAAACAGCCAATTTGTCTAGTAAAATTGCGAATCTGGTAACACTGTTGATTGATTTTAGTGTTGAATCCTACAATCCGAGCTTTTTACGAATGCTCTGTAGCACGGTGCGTGCTATCTCACTTCACACCTCCACAGGTCTATCGCCCACTGCTCCCTCTAGCTGAAGAAAAAGCGGCAGTAAGGATCCCCATTCAACATTGTATTAGGTCATTACTTATGTAAATGCCATTTCTTCACACATCAAATTTTAGTTAGAATTCCAAATTCATATAAATTATCCTTTTTTTCAAAATCATTAATTTGTTTTTGTCATTCGTTATGATTGGATATTTTCAAATATGAGGTCCTGTGCCTGCATTATCTATTACAGCTTTTTATGGTGTAGCAGAACAGTTAACACAAAATAACAGCAAAAAAGTTTCTGTGCCGCTAAGGGCAAAAATCCAAATCGGTAACAAATGGCCACGGATTACTTTTCAAACCCCTTACGGGGATCCAATGCGGTTCCATACACACAGCCCTACTCCGGGCATTGCGCCTCCGCATCTGCCTACGGTAGCTTTCACTTCTCAATCTCCACCTCTAGATGACTTTCACACTCAAGTTAAGAGAAAACCGTCGGGCTCTTCTCCGGGTCCCGATGGTATTCCTTAGTGTAGAAAAAGTAGCCCTGCCTTCTGCAATATTTAGGATCCATCATCTGACACATGAAATAGCGGTGTAGTCCCACAGAATTTCGATGAAGTGAGTTATCTTAATTCCAAAGGTCCCAGGTTACACCGGACCAAAGAACGCTCGACCCAATGCTCTAACAGATACTGGGGCGAAAATCTTTTTTGGCAAAATCTCGGAGTGTCCGTACAAGAAGGCTGGCGTCTCAGACTGCCTCGAGCACAATTCTCCTGGTTGCTGTCATTAGGGATGCGAGACAGCACGAACAACAAATCAATGTACACTGGCTTGACCTAGAGAACGCCTTTGGCTCAATCCGACAGTGTCCTTCACTTTGCACTCTGCTGGTGCAACATCCCACATGTCGTGCGTGACTTTGTAACTTCCTACTACCACTCTTGACGTTTCATGTCCATCTACCACAGCCGGTCGTTATCCCTAAGTCCACCACTTACCCTAAGTTTAATAATAGTATTATGATGGGCCCGATTAGGGTCAGTGAATGCAATAGCAGCTCCATATATATATATTTTTTACTACAAACAATGATGGAGAAGCTCGGGGATTAAACAACCGAGCCTGGTCAATCGGTTTTTGCCACTGCTTCTACACGACCACACACTTCACGGCAAACTGTTGCAGGGAGGCTCTTCGACACCCACCGTACTCGCCAGACCTAGCTCCAACAGAAGTCCGCTTTTTTCTGAATTTAGATATTTTTTTACAGAGGGCAAAAAATATCTCAAAAGAAGCAGTAAGAAACACTTCCAAATGATCATTCAATTCCTGTCTCACAAGAGATTTACAGCAGATGCATTAACCAACTCCCTAATGGCAAAACTGCATATCGATAATAAGGGTCAATAATTCGATTAACCGCTTGAGTGCTAATACCACCGATTCTATGGTTTTTCCGTTGCGACAACTCGCGAGCGGCCAATCTCTCTATATATGCAATTATTTAATTATATGCGAAAAAAGTCGCCTTCATTGAATAGCTACTATTATACATTAGTATGCGTGCACTATCACTCCCTAGAAAGCAATTTTCATGTTAAAAAATGGCCATTTTCCTTTATAGAATAGCAACTTTGTAAGTGAGGACCTAATACTTCTCATTGTATCAACATATAATAATTTCTTCACTTTTTAGAATGTCAATCTTAGATGTAAGCGCTGAGCAACTAAACAAAAATGATACATCAATATTTTCTATGGAATTAGAAAACTCAAGTGACAGTATGATGGATACTGTCGATTTCTGTATGGTAGAGATGCTTCAATGGATGGAATCTGAACAGAATACTGCCATAATTATAATACTGAACGTGTTTGAACAATATCTATTACCTACTTACGGAACCAGGTATGTTTTCAAATTACTAATTATTATTTTATCAATAATCATTTTAAAGCAGTAAATTTTAGTATAAATGTCCTTCACTTCTCATTGCTTATTTCTATATTCTGTACATACAGTAGAACAACAATTATACAAACTATTTGGTTAGGGGACATGAGACATGTTTTTGCAGAATTGATATTTTTGGATAATCTGTTAAATATTTTTTTTAACAAAATCATTCATTGTTAATAAAAAAGCTTTTTTATGTCATTAGAGAGACCATAAGGTACAAAAAAATTATACATTTAAAAGTATGCCTTTCAAAGGAGGATAGGCAAAAATATATATGGCCATTTAAAAGCTTTTTATGTACATTCATTTACTTGGCGACTCAACTTGAAACTTTTTCCGTTATTCACAAAAGAGGTTTTTTAAAAGTATGGTATCATTGATTATATAGGGTATTAGATCGCTCAATGCCATAGTACATTTTGGCAACCCTTCTGCGCCAACGACATGCTAGTTCTGATGGGTGAAACTAATAGCATTTGGCTATCTATATACTTGTAACTCCTTGTTAATAAATGTTTTTTTTATAAAGGAAGGATTGATTATAAAAACTATCTATCTATCTATCTATCTAGCTATCTATCGCATTTTTATATAGGCTGAATAATACGGAGAGATTAGAATTATATCTATTAGACTATTTGAACATTGTGCCTAATTATTATGAATAGAAACCTGTATAGGAAATTGAAATTGACATCTTTATTTAAATAATATTAAAATAATAAGAGGTATGATTAAAAACATCCTTTATTGTTATACCTATATATATTAGGGTTTTATTTTAAAGTAGGAGATATTTTGGTATATTCATGTTTAGAACGCCATCTTGGGCAATTGAACATAGAGAAAATTTATCAATTTTTGGAACTATGACTGCCATCTACTTGTTGCATTTCATAGTAAAATCCTAGCTGCCAAAACGTAGTACGGCATTGAGCGATCTAATACCCTATATAATAAACGATGGTACATAAGCGATTGCGTGTGATTAATTAGTTATCTCTAGTTATGTGTCGTTAAAAACGACTTCTTATGTAGATACATATATTACTACTGGCAGCTTAACTCAAAACTGTCTGTTTTTAACAAAAGAGGTTTTTCGAAAGTGTGGTACTTAAACGGCTGCCTGCCTCTGAAAACTAGACAGAATTTTTAGTAAAGCCGAACAGTAATAATTGATCTACCGGAAAATAAATACCCTTTTAACAACACTTAACCCTTCAAGCCCCGCGACTTCGATATCGAAGTCAACTAAACGCGTCCAGGAAAAGTGATTTGATTGGGTTTTACGTGTCATTTCGTATTTAGTTGTATTTTATTTTAATGCACGATGATATTTGTATCATCGTGCATTTAAATAAAATACAACTGCATACGGAATGACACGAAAAACCCAATCAAATCACTTTTCCTGGACGCGTTCAGTTGACTTCGATATCAAAGTCGCGGGGCTTGAAGGGTTAAGTCATCGCCATTGGTGAGCTTTAACAAAGTAATTAGAAAGGTAATTGATAACATACCATACTGTCACCGAAAGACTGTCAAACGATCACTGCGGCGATTGGTAAACAATAAGCAAAAGTTATCTGCTCGTCAATATTTTTAAATTGAGGGTATTCCCCATACTTTTTCTTTGATCTTTAAAACGATCGGTCGTTGCAAATGGGTTAAAAAATGTGAAAAAAACAAAAACAAAAAAAACTTTTTTTTATAGTATAAAAAGCAATGAGCACGATGCGCCATCTAGCGGTAGGTAAAATATTGCAAATATTATTTATTAGCGATAGTTTACCTACCACTAGATGGCACAACTCGCTTAACGTTGTCATACTTATTTTCAATAGATAAAATCTACAAATTTGACAAAAATTATAAATCATTTTTTTTTTTAGTTTTTATCAATTTAGCTTAGTTGCTCTTACAGACTCACCCTGTACACCTACTATGATAATTTTGACTTTATTATCCACCTATGATATTCTCCATTCTATCTTTTTTCTAATTTACAAAATTAATTTTGAAACAAAATTAATTTTGAAATATTTACAAAGTTACTATGTTATCTTCGCACATGCACTCAAAAAACTAGTGTAATATTCGATATAATAAACAAACATTAAAAAGAAAAACTTTGAACAGGTATATTGCCTGGTTAAATGAACTTAAAGGTGACAACTAACAGTGAGGTTCTGTTTTTATGCATACTAAGGGGCTCTTTAGATGATCAAGCATGATTGTCAAGCATCGCGTCACGGGCTGGGAAGGGATCATAAAATGCAGGAAATATGCAATATTTTTTATTATTATTTACCAATAATGCCTAATTTTGTAGTTTTATACCAGGGAGTCACATTATTCATCAATCTATTACGTCTAATTAACGAGACTCCCCAGTATAAACTACAAAATTAGCCATTATTGGTAAATATTTAAAAAAATATTTGCATATTTCCTGCGGTTCACTATCCCCTCCCAGCCTGCGACGCGATGCTTGACAAGCATGCTTGATCGTCTAGAGAGCCCCAAACACTAAATGTATCCTAGCTTCCTAAGAAGGATTGTACTCTACCTATAAATATATTTTTTTATGTGTTTCAGATTTGTCCAGTATCTACTATTCTACGCCATATCAGTAAATCAAGCATGCGCAGACCGCGCACTCTCGATGTTGTGGTCGGTAGCGTCCGGTCATCACGCGCATGGAGCAAGCGCAAGCTCACTCCGCTGTGCGGCTACCGTCCACTTATCGGGTGTCATCGCAAGAGCCAACCGTCTACCGACCTCGAGATTATTTCACTACCTGAAATTAGCCACAGACTGGTGTCACAATTACATAACAGCAACGCAAGACTGTATGACGTCGAATCACGATCAGCATAAAGCGCACGCTGCTTTCTATGCGATCTGTGAAGCAATTTTTTACCTGATTGCTTTTAAACATCAACAGCTATTCTGCGACAGAAAAGGTAAATATAGGATACCAAGCCCACTTGATTTATTTTATTTATTGATTTTCATCAACAATGCTATAGAGATAGACAAGTTGCAGACACCACTGATCAGATAACGCAGAGCAGACAATAATGGTAGTGCAGACAAAGAATATGTCTGCTTTTTTTAACAGTCGAGGGATGTTCTCAGTACGTATACTGATTTTCAAGATTGTAATATATAAAATAATCTCGACTATGTATTATATAAAATGTCAGTGATGTATTGGCGTTTATAGTAGATAAAAGTATTTTAATTGTCGAAACGTGCCTTGAGCAGAAATTTTGAACATAGCCAAATGTTCCGATGGGTTTGTATCTCACTTATCTGTCTAGACCAGTGATTCTCAGTGGTTTTAGGTGGACCTCCAGGGGCCATAGGAGACTCGATGGGGGTCTACGTTGGCGTGGAAAAAAATGGGGGTTCACAAGTTGTAAGTGGGGGTCCACGAAAATTGATCTGGTTTTGATAGTAAGAAATAAATTTTTTTATTTTTCTTCAGCTATCAATGTTTATTTAGCATTAATTTCCCTTTTTTAAAGCCTCCCTTAATTTTTTTAAGTAGGTAGTTCATTTTAAGAAGGTCAGCAACAGTTACTTGTAAAAACTTGCATATTCGATATTCAGTACAATGCAAGTCGAAACTTGCAAAGCGAAGCCAAATATTGATAATTTGCTGTCAATCCGTCAAGTAGGTACATCCCTGCCATTAAAATTATGACTATTTATTACACAAGAAATATACTATTTTTCTTTTTATTTTTACCACTCCGAATTTGGGGATGGAACTCAGCCGCGAGCACGATGCAAATTTTCATCGTTAGATCTAATCTTCACATTTTTTGACAAGTAGAATATGGAATATGGTAGAAATGTAGCAGCAGGGGGCCCACCGAAACTAGTAAAATTATGAAAGTTGTCTTTGGGAACCTACGGTCTAGACCAGGGGTCTTCAACCTTTTTGAGGTCAAGGGCCGACAATACTTTGATTTTGGTTCGGCGGGCCGCAACACAAACAAAAAATCCAATATAAACTTAAGTAATTGAAGAACAATAATAGTTGGTTATTTATCACACAATTTTACCAACAAAAAAATATTTTAATAAAATTAAATCAATGATATGTTTGACATTGTTTGGTCTTAAGTTAACTTATCAATATCTGCCTCTATAAGCAAGCGCGAGTGGGCTGCCAAGAACGCCACCGCGGGCCGCATGCGGCCTGCGGGCTGCGGGTTGAAGAACCATGGTCTAGACTCATCTACATCGCTGCATATTACATATTACGTAAAACTGTGTTTGTATACAGGTGAGTTTTAACTAACCGGCATTCTCGAAGTGGGTGAATCAGTACGAGTTAAACAATTTTTCATTAAAAAAAATATAGAAAAACAAGTGAAAAAAAACTTGAGAATAAAAATTTGACAAGCGTTGAGTGCGCTGCGTCATCTAGCAGTAATCAAAATATCGCAAACAAACAATACTCCCGATATTTTACCCACCCCTAGATGGCGCTGCGCACTCAGCACTTTCTATACTAATTTTAAAAGCAAGAAACTTTAAAAAATTCCTACTTTAAGGATGACGGTAAATTAAAAAGCAACCTGTATAGAAGTCTTGTGATTAGGAATGACAGCCAAATAACTACTGCGGTGGGACCATTTTAGTTTGGAAGACCAACGTCTTGGCACAGGCAACTTCATATTGTGAGAAATAGAGTGCGTTGGCACTCTATTTCTCACAATTTGAAATTGCCTGTGGTTCGACATGTTTGTGATAAAGAACTTGTTTAGATAGGGAAAGACATGGTGATGGGGTGGTATGTGGAAACAAAGTCTGGCGCAAGCGTTTTGAAGCTGCTGGATACACTTTTGGTCAACTTACGAATACAGAGCCCATATGATGCAGTCGTCATTATTAAGGATGGGCAAAACGAGAGTATTCATTAGAAGAATCCTCTCCAATTCGGTAGATATTTAAGAAAAACAGAATTGGGTTGTCTGCTTTATATAGGTATCAAAGAGATTTTTATCGAATTGGAGGACTAGATTACGGTTAACCTGCCCTTGGGGATAGGCAATACAAGGAAGGTTTATAGCGATAAGAGGAAGTTTGGCCAGATTTCGTTCGGAACCAATTACCAGGTATGATACAGTTTGTGCGGGATGGCTCTAAAGGCAAAAAACATTTAACTACAAAACCTTTCTCAATAATTGAGAAAGCTACAGATTGGATTCTGGAGGTTGATTCGGTCTCTAAGCAGTATAAATTCCCTGAGTCTCGGATGCACAGCCCTCCGTCCAGATATAACTCTTTACTCTCTATCTCGGAAGGTGGCTCTTATTGCAGAATTAACTGTTCCATGGGAATCAAATATCCCAAAAGACCACGAGTACAAATTAAATAAATACCATGATCTTGCAAAATGCCGTAACCCGGAACGGCTTCACTGTTCACCTTCACGCGGTGGAAGTTGGCACTCGTGGCCTGCCAGCTAAATCTCTATTTCACCTCTATAAAGATCTTGGCCTTTCCAGAAAAATAATCAACTCTTAGAAAAAATATCTAAAACTGCGATTTGCGCATCTCAAATTCTATGGCTTCGAAGGGGGAGTGAATGGGTGGTAAGGTGAACGCTCACATGTGGCAAGACAGCTGTCCTAAACCTACCACAGCCGGTTCGTAAGTCCGGAATCCACTGCTCACCCCCCAGAAGTGTAAAAAAAATTACTATTATGATGGGCCCGACTCCGGTCGGTGAATTCCATGGCAGCTCCGTTTGTATTTATTATTATTTAGCAGGGATCCTCGTTGACTTTCCGCATTGCAGTCTGCTTCCTTTACATCAAAAGAATCTTGAGAGAGTCCCTTATCCTGATCAACAAAAAAATTTGTTTCAGCACTAACATTTGTGGAATCTCTAAATCTGCCGCGTCTTGTAACATGCGCATTAAATCCGCTGCGCTTCTGCTCGACGCATGTAGCGAGGGCTTTTGCAGCAATCACTCGCTCCTATCAGATTGTCTATTGCCATACATTACTCGAGAGGAATACTAGGCATAACTTCATTTCATCGTATGATTCGCATCACCATCAATGGTTTCCGTACGACCCTTACACGCTGACACGGTAAGATTTTTTTTTTTTTGGTATTCCCTTCGTATGAAAAAAAAATGTAGTTTTATAAAGCTCATCTATTGTTTCTTTCAGCTCTGGCAAATGGATATGGCCATTCTACGCGGAATACGAAGAATTAAGCGACATCCGCGATGCAGATATTTCAGATTGTAAACATAAACTGAAAGACGGGGATGATGATGATTTTCTAGCTACGAGTCCAGGGCTCTCATCGTCGTTTTCAAAGCATATTTTGCCAGGTTTCAAACAGCAGGATATTTAAATTATTTGTTATTATGCTGTGAATAAATTTATGAAAAATTATTTAAAAAAGTATCTAGTTTTATTGTTCACCGTGTGTCGTCCCCTTATTAGAAAAAAATAGACAATAGATTAACATTCGACTTTTATTACAATATAAATTTCAAAATGGCAGTTTATCAGTTATGTTAAATCTTAAAAACGACAACATCACAATAAATTACTAGAAAGACACATGACGAAATACCGATTAAAACAGCTTATTAGGTTATAATGAGTTTCATTTTTTGTTCTATTTAAAGTTAAAAACAATTTTAATTAGCTCAATACTGATATCGTTGATGAGTTATCCTACATTATCTCTTCTTGTGGTAGGGATGTCTTCTGCGCCAGGCGTGCGAGTCTCGCCGGTTCATCTGTTGAGCGGGTTTGTTCTGATACTGCGCTATAACCGGCGCTTCCATCGCTGCTAGCTTGTTTACTACAAAATCGTCGCCAGCTTCCTTGTTCTCCATCATTTTGAGCTTGGCTTCGATTGACTGGATTGCGGTTTTTTTACTTAGTTTAGAATCAGTCGTGGAGGTTGTCCCCGCTAAGGCTGCGATGCCAAGCTCTGGTTTCGGTTTTTCCAGCTCGTCCTGAAATTATAACAGTCTATAGAACACTTCATGCGTAAATGCTAAAGGCAGATTTTGAAACTACAAATGGTTGCCATTATTGCATAGAATATTGTGGACATACGGGAGAAAATTACTAGGTCCACAAAATTGAGATTTCACTTTTCTGTTGTGACAATTCGCGGGCGGCCGAATTGCGATTATATGCAGATCTCTGCATTTATGCAATTATATGCAGTAAAAGTCTCTTTCATTGAATAAGCCACCGTTATATATTATTGCTCTACAAACAATTTATTGAGTTAAAAACATGCCGTTCGTGAGTTCTATTCCCGTGGCTGGCTTTCTAAGGGTTATGTGGCTTATAATAGTGCTATACATAACGTAAGATAATGTCTGTCCAAAAATATAGCGGAAAGGCTGATTTTCGCTATACAGAGTAACTTTTAATTTACCAGCATCCTTAAAGTGGGTGAATCAGTTAGAGCATGTAAGCAACTTTTGATAAAAAAATTGTGGGAAAAACAAAAAAACTGAACTTCCCAAAAAAGGAAATACAGTACAACCATGATATAACGAACCTCAATAGAACAAATTCCTCGATTTAACATTTTTTTAAATCTTGTCATAAGATCCAAATCTCAGTATAAACCTAGATACACATTTTTTATTGCACATTTTAAGACAAAACATGCAACAGGCGGAATTATTGCTTAAAATACAATTTCTTGCAGCCAAGGGGTCGTCCATTAATTACGTGATGTTTTTGAGCAACTTTTTGATCCCTCCCTCCTTGGTGATTCGTGGTTAGGTTTTAGACTAGCCCCCCCCCCCCCCTACCCAAAATCCTATATAGTTATTTGGTACAAAGTATCTTCAAAATGTTCATAATATTATCTTTAACCCTTGGAGTAAAATGGGTATTTTCATGGATGCATCTGTCTCTTTTGCAGGATTTTCGGCGACATCGACTTAAAGTACTATAACTACGAAACTGCTACACCAATCATAAAAAGAACAACTGCACAATGATTGCATTGAAATTTCGAATATAGAATATTGAAATATCATTTTGTAAAACAATTAGATAATTATGAATAAATATGAGAACGTCAAAGAAGTGAAAAAAACGCGCGACCAGATTTGGTCGACTCGTACTCAACGGATAATTGTTTCGCGACCAGATTTGGTTGACTCATACTCAACGGGTTAAATACATATAAATAATCTAATTTCATTCTGGAAAATTAAGCACCATGATAAAAATATCCAAACAAACATTAAAGTTGCAGGTTATTTTCAACTGACGTTAATATAATAAATGGCAGGAAAAACACATAATTGTACTGGTACATGAATATATTTCATGGAGGTATTCTCAGACCAGAGGATTAGCGAGACTTTCTTCAACACTAACAAGTGGATAAGCATCTTGCAAGTCAGGTGTTGGCGCTGTTCTTTGTTAAGGATCAACTTCGGTCTCATCGAGACAATCAGTGTCATCATTTTCGCACACTAGGCAGAGAATCTGTCTTGATCTAGCGATCGATTGTCGCATGAGGATGCGTGAACGACGAACATTGTGCATCTCTGGACTATTATTGCTCGGATCATTAGGTTGCTTGTGGCATACATGAATTAACATGTGCCTTAACATTTTTATTTGTACAGAAGTGCAGTCCACACCACTGGCACGTCATTCCCGCAAGCTGCTGACGATCATTCTTAAAAAATAAATACACGTTATATCTCACTACACCCCCCTCCCCTCCCCCCTTGTGATATTTTGTGATTTTTTCCGAACCCCCCCCCCCCCCTTTCGAGCCTCACGTGATTGATAGAACGATCCCCAACCTTCGTGAAGGTGATTTAAGTGCTAGTAGAGTAAAACCTAGTAGAACCTAGAAGAAACCTCAGTATAGCGAATTTCAAACACTGCTTTAGATACGAGCGCTGACGTTTGAATTGTAGTTTCTCTTAGAGAACGCGAAGAAGAAGATTACATCACAACAAAAATATAGCGTTTCAGGAAAACGACGATTACTCCGAAACTACTATACGGATCGTATAAAGAAGACCGTTTTAAAACAGACGGCCAATACACCTCGTCGTGCCTCGCTTTTGCCGACGACCTAACTTTCATCACCAGAAGCCCCAAGCAGCTTTCCCTGCTATTACAGAAAGTGGAGCTTTTCTGCGACTGGTCAGGCTGTATAAAAGTGAAGCCCTCCAAATGTTTTTGCCTTGGACTCGCCCGCATGGGCACAAAATTTACATCCTATGACCCCAAATTGGTCTATAAGGGCTCTAATATCTCCCTTATAGACCCAAACAATCATTTCAAATTCCTCGGCAGAAAAATCACCCATCAGGGAAAAGACGTCTCGGGTGATCATGTTATAGAGCATTTCAAAAGTTGCCTGGCGAAAATAGATGCCTTGCTAATTTCTGGCCCTCGTAAGGCCTGGATCTATGACAATTATCTAACGTCACATTTGTCATGGCCCTTTCTTATTTACGATTTTACCAAAACCCAACTGTCCCGTCTAGATGCGCTGGTGACAGCTAGTTTAAAATCCTGGCTGTCCTTAGCCAAACCAGCTGACCCCTCGACTCTCTTCAGGTCCAAACAAAATTTTGGGCTAGCGCTTAAACTGCCCTCTCTGCTCTACGCCAACTCCAGAATAACCAAAAATTCGATTCTGTGCAATTCCAAAGATCCGGCAATATCGAAGCACGTAATAAGTGGCCGTAGTGATTCAAATGATCTACAAGCCCGCGTAGACTTCCACAAAAAGTTCCTTACTGGAATCAGCCAGAATGGCACTGGTCTGGGGTATGGCAGTACAACCACGAGCGACGTGGACTTGAAGAAGTCTCTTTTGCGGGGAGATTACGACAGCAAGAGTATGGCTCATGCTATTGGCCTTCAATGCCAGAATGATTGGACAACAATTGGGGACTTTTGCATTCCGCCTCCAATGCACTGGAAGGTAATGCTACTGCCAGAGATGCTGAAATTTTATTTGAATGCCTTTCAGCATACACTTCCAGACCCCAGTAACCTCGCTCGTTGGAGCTTTGCCGAGGATAGTTCTTGTCCCCTCTGTAGCAATACCCCTTGCACAGCTAGACACATTCTAGCTGGCTGCAAGGTGGCCTTAGATCAAGGACGGTACACTTACCGCCATGACAAAGTTCTCGCTGTTATTCGCGAGGTAATTAGTCTCTCAGTGGCTCGTGCCAACAAGGGTTTGACAGTATCCTCCAAACCACCAATACAGTTTGTGCGGGATGGCTCTAAAGGCAAAAAACATTTAACTACAAAACCTTTCTCAATAATCGAGAAAGCTACAGATTGGATTCTGGAGGTTGATTCGGTCTCTAAGCAGTATAAATTCCCTGAAAGTCTCGGATGCACAGCCCTCCGTCCAGATATAACTCTTTACTCTCTATCTCGGAAGGTGGCTCTTATTGTAGAATTAACTGTTCCATGGGAATCAAATATCCCAAAAGACCACGAGTACAAATTAAATAAATACCATGATCTTGCAAATGCCGTAACCCGGAACGGCTTCACTGTTCACCTTCACGCGGTGGAAGTTGGCGCTCGTGGCCTGCCAGCTAAATCTCTATTTCACCTCTTTAAAGATCTTGGCCTATCCAGAAAAATAATCAACTCTTTCTTAGAAAAATTATCTAAAACTGCGATTTGCGCATCTCAAATTCTATGGCTTCGAAGGGGGAGTGAATGGGTGGCAAGGTGAACGCTCACATGTGGCAAGACAGCTGTCCTAAACCTACCACAGCCGGTTCGTAAGTCCGGAATCCACTGCTCACCCCCTAGAAGTGTAAAAAAAATAGTATTATGATGGGCCCGACTCCGGTCGGTGAATTCCATGGCAGCTCCGTTTGTATTTATTATTTATTTATATATATTATGTTCCTGTTGAAATTTGCTATTAGATATGTGTAACGTCGTTTTGTAAAGCAATAAGCATTATTCAGAATTATCTGTCAAAGTTGTGGTACAGAAAAAAACTGCCTTGTCCAACATTTCTATGTTTTTTTTGGAAATAAATCACCCTATACAAGAAATTGTGAATACTTTTATAATAATTATAATATGCTTCATTCAACCTATGACTTCGTTTTACTTATACCCATACAAAAATAAAAAAATATTCGGTGTTGAAAATCAACATGAATATTGAAGTTTTTGGTTTGGTTTGGTTCGATCATAGACTAAAAAATGGCGACTGTATGAAAAATAAGGAACCAACTAGTTCGACAGAGAATCTTCTCCTCTTTTCGCACATACCACAGGCCGTATGATTTATGTAAGGTATCAAGGGTAAACAATTGGAAAACATCGGCGCCTATCTCGGCTGGGACAGATATCCCCTTTTCCGCTCTACGGTAATTTCAATTGTGGGACAATTGTCCAGTTTGCCGCTCAAGGGATTAATCGTGTCTCGACATGTCCGTAAGAATTACCATGAGCGATGTGATGCGCCAAGGTCAGGTTAGTGACTATGTACGGGTAGCCCTGTTACATCGTCATCAGCTACCTACCGTATTATTATTCTTGGCCCACTTGACGGAGAGTCTCCGGCATCCCAAGTTCTTTCCGTCGAGCTCCGCCATTGCCTTTAGTGCCTCCATCTTGAGTTTGTAGGTGACGAAAGCGAATCCTCTCGGTTGGCCGGCCTGCGCTCCGCTGCGGTGGAACATCAGGTCAAACTTTTCGATGTCGCCGTATGTTCGGACCATTTTCAAGAGTTGGTACCGGTAAGACAAAAACAACACACCATAAGATAAGGAAATCCTCCCAGTCGATTTAACAGTCCAGCATTTCAGGCATGATAAAGTTTAGACGACAAAAAGGAGAATACAAGGATGATCGCTAAAAAGTGACATGCTAAGGCACGATGGCTACGGGATCATCATTAACCCTTCAGGCCTCGGCCCCTCAGCCGATTGACAAGTTGATGTCCCAAAAAATTTTAGTAAAAATTGAATTACGACTGTCTAACCAAAACATTAATTACTTCCAAACCACTGTACCCATAATTAAAATGAAACATATTACCATAATAAAATAAAACAAATTAAATTAAAATAAAATTAAAACAGGGCCGTCACGCTGAATCGTGTTGTGGCCGATATCGGCCAATCGGGGCCTGAGGGGTTAATGATAAAATGAAAGTATGGTATTTCAAGATGCACCTACTACTTTACTAAGGATGATCCAAAATAATGTCGACAAACAGTTTTGCGGATGTTAATATTTTTTTATATAGCTTACAATGTAATTAAATAATATAAATGAAACTCTTTCTGAGCAAGAAAGTTCCTCAAAATATCCTTCTATGACTTTGATGCACGCCGACAAAGTCGAACGAAAAACGAAATTTTAAAGAAGAATACTCAATGCTGTGAAGTATTCCCGTATCTTATAGTACCTATAGAGGGTATAGAATTTATGCAGTTTAGCTTCTTATTTTTTAACTAACAACCTACCGCCACTGCCGAAAAAGGTGCTTATGAATCTTTTTTTTAAACGAACTTAACCTACCGCCATACAGGTATTATAAACGCTTATTTATAGATGGAGCAAAATTTTTAAAGATGGGGTGGCATTAAAACATCTCCAATGCAGAAGAGTTTGCTAAACTGCATAAATCGAGGGCATCCCGTCAAGCGAAGCCTACTGAAATGTATAATATTTAAAAAATCTATTTATTCATACTCATTAATCCGAGGGTCGAGATTACCGATCCATAATCGTCTGTCGCAATCGTCGTTAGGCCGCAACGGCTCTAGACTCAGCGGAATCTACAAAAACAATGAAAACAAACTCAAAACTCTCTTTACAGAGGCAATGTTAATGCTACTGTTAAAAATCTCACAGAAAACTCTCCCATGACGGCGTTCACTCTGATCAAAATCCAATTATGGCATCGGACATAATGCACAGGTTCGCATAGCTTATAATTTTAGAACGATCGATAGTTATTATTTTCTGTTCTAGGTTAGATTTGTGTCGAGGCAAAGGATAATCGATCCGCAAGTCGCGCAGCAAACCCGCGGCCCGCTCCCGCTAATTTTGACGCACGTTAATGACGTCATAGTTGTGGTCGTAGTGACGTTTTATTATTATCGTACTCAAGTCTTAGGGTCCCATCAAACTTGCAGAAGGCAGATTTGCAGACGGCAATCTTGCAGACGGCATTCTTGCAGGCGGCAGTTTTGCAGAAGGCAATCTTGCAGAAGGCAGTTTTGCAAATGTCAAACTGACGTTTCGAGGGTCGGCATTTTTGCAGACGGCATTTTTGCAGAAAATGAAGTTAGAAGCAAAACATCGTATTTAAAATTTAGTGTTACCAGAGTAGAAATCGACAAAAGCCGCGTTTTCATATGTCAGGGTAGGGAAACCAGTCCACTTCTTTGAGTGTCCTCTCCATCGCGGATCTCAGCAATCAACTTTCGATTTTAGGGAAAGAAAAACCTAACCTAACCTAACAGAAAAACTTAAAACATTTTTTTTAATGTTTAGTTTGATGTACTGAATCATCCACTACAAGGATGCCGGTAATTAACGTCACTTCGATTTTAGGGAAAGAAAAACCCAACCTAACCTAACCTAACAGAAAAACTTAAAACATTTTTTTGTTTAGTTTGATGTACTGAATCATCCACTACAAGGATGCCGGTAATTAAATGTGGAGAGGTAAAAATATTCACCACTTTAATTTACCCTGACATGATAATTTGCTACTTCTTTTTCTAAATTTAAAATTAATAACATATGACCGCTTTACTGCTTTATTTTTGGTTTGTAAAATAATATAAAATTATTTTATTCATGTAATCATGTCCTAATGCGCCATTCTCAAACGTTGCTAACTTCGGGTTTGTATGCAAGTTTGCTTTCTGCAAGAATGCCGTCTGCAAAAATGCCGCCTGCAAGGTTGCCGCCTGCAAGGTTGCCGCCTGCAAGGTTGCCTCCTGCAAATCTGCCCTCAACAGATTTGGAACTGTCAAAAGTGACATTTGTGCAAGACTGCCGCATGCAAAACTGGCGCCCCCCAAGTCTTACACCGTTAGTACGATCATTATTTGATCAGTGAGTACGATTACTATAACGAAGAGCTTTATTTTGAAGATACACCCTTGTGCAAATTAATCTGAACACTTCAAAATATTTCATACTGGCAAGTAAAATCTGTTTTTTTGATGTGGCAACACTGTTCTGTACTGTGAAATGTCATTCTAACCTCTAATGTGACCCTAAGAGCTTGTCATATTGTTGTTGTGCGTGGATTTTAGTGTTTTTTCCTCACATTGTGTATGTCGGGGACTTTTTGAAGATTTTTGAAGATATTCGGATGTAATTCATCCCTACGAAGACGATGGATATCTCGTTGGAAATCCGTAGCAAGGTGATTGCTCTAGATGCGCACACATCGCTAAGTCAAAGACGAATATCTGAGGAATGTGGCATATCACTGGGATCAACTAACGCCATCATACGGAATCACAGGGAATCTGGTTCAATTTTGCCACAACGAATCGGAAAATGTGGCCGCAAAAGGAAAACTACAATGAAAGATGACACCATTTTGATTCGCAACAGTAAAATTAACCCACACAAGACTAGTGACGACTTACAAAAGGAGCTTGCAGCTTCTGGGACGATCGTGCACGCATCTACGGTACGTCGAAGACTCTTGGAAAGTGGGCGAAAAGCTAGGAGACCCTTAAAAAAACAGCTTCTTACAAAAACCATGAAGAAAAAAAGGATGACATGGGCACAAAAATATAAGCTCTGGACTTCTGAGGATTGGAAAAACGTTTTATTTTCTGACGAGAGTCACTTTTTTGTCCAGGGTATGCGTTACCAATTCGTTCGCAGGGCAGACGGAGAACCACTTTCTCCAGCCCATATCCAACAATCGGTGAAACATCCCGTTAAGAAAATGTTTTGGGGTTGCTTTTCATTCTATGGCACTGGTGCATTAGTTCCGGTAACAGGAATGATGAATAGTGCAAAATACATAGAAGTTTTGACGGACAGAATGATACATGAGCTAAAAAAAATTCCAACAGAGACTAAAATATTTCAACAAGACTTGGCTCCTTGCCATGCTTCCAAGTTGGTAAAGAAATTCTTTACCGATAACAGCATTATGTGTTTGGATTGGCCTGGAAACTCTCCAGATTTAAACCCAATCGAAAACTTGTGGTCAATCTGTAAAGCACGGCTAAGAAAAATGGACTGCACTACAAAAGAAAAGCTCGTAAATGCTGTAATTGAGGTGTGGTACAGAGATCCGAAAATTCGTGAAAACTGTAAAAACTTGGTGGAATCAATGCCGAAGCGTATACAGTTGCTACTTAAAGCTAAAGGAGGCCACATAAAATACTAATTTATAAGCTAAGTTAAAGTTTTGTATGATTTTCATGAATAAAACCATTATTTGACTAAAATTGCCAGTGTTCAGATTAATTTGCACAAGGGTGTAAGCACAAGTCCCTATTAAGTTTGTGATAAGCACCCGCTCGTTGATCACCGGTTGTAGTTTGTATCACCTTTCTATAAACACCCGCTTTTTGATACAAACTACAATTCGCGGTTGTTTGACATTATAAATAGGTTTAAAAACGATTTTACCGCATGAAGTTTGTAGCACCCGTCGTTTCGGCAATGTTGCAACCGCAGTTGTTCACAGGTGGAAACTACAATTTATTTAATGCTGACCATTATTACTATTTTTAGCTACTGGGTGGCCAGAGGCTTACGATTTGAACCTTAACACTCTTGCGTTTGAACCTTATGAGAGGGGGCTGCGCGGGTGGTGGGGTTGAGAAGCTCGGTTTTTGAAAATTTAGTCGCGATACTAGTTCCCTAATAAGTCTGTGGTCGAGATGGATCACTTCACCGGAGCGCAACCTGCATTCTGCGTTAAACATTATTACAAAAATGGCGATTCATGCGGTATTGTTCGACGTGAGTTTGGATTACATGACCTAAATCAATGTCCGAAGGAAAGTGTGATTCGATCGTGGGTCAGAAAGTTCGAAGCTACTGGTTCGACTCTCAAACAGAAGCCTGCGGGACGCCCAAGGTCAACAAGAACGGAAGACACAATTGAACAAGTAAGAGCTTCAGTTCAACGTAATCCTGGTCTATCGACTCGCAAGTGATCAGCCGAACTTGTGGCATCCAGAACATCTTTGCGTCGCATTTTGGTGAAAGATCTGAATTTGCACCCGTATAAAATTCAACTTGTGCAGGAATTACAGCCAAATGATCCAGTTTTACGACGAGCTTTTGTTGAAACAATGTTGGAACGCTTTCTGAGTTTCAACAATATTCTGTTCTCCGACGAAGCCCATTTTCACTTAAATGGGCATGTCAATAAACAGAATTGCCGTTACATGGCTGCAGAGAACCCGCGTGCAAAACATCAAAAGCCTCTGCATTCGCCGAAAGTAACCGTTTGGGCGGCCTTATCAGCGCACGGAATTATCGGACCCTATTTCTTTGAAAACCAACAAGGGCAATCTGTCACTGTAAATTCTGACCGATACATAGCCATGTTAAGGGATTTTTTCTTTCCGCAACTGCAACAATTTGAAGCCTACAATCAAGCGTCATGGTTTCAATAAGATGGCGCGACATGCCATACATCTAATGCCTCTTTGGCGGTTGTAAACGAGATGTTTGCTGGGAAACTGATATCGCGCCGAGGTGACATTGCATGGCCGCCTTGAAGTCCGGATCTAACGCCACCGGACTTTTTTTATGTGGGGATACGAGAAAAGTAGAGTCTACTCCAATAACCCAGCCACGATTAACCAGTTGAAGACCAATATCCGAGAAGAAATTGCAGCTATTCCCCGTGCAATGTGCCAGCGAGTTTTTACCAATTTGAGGTTCATATTCGATGAATGTTTGCAGCGCGATGGTGCACACCTGGATGTTATTTTTAATAAATGAATTTTCCATATGTCTATTTTAATTGTAATAAAAATTTGTATGTGAATTGTATTTAGTTTTTTTATTATTTTTCCAAATTCGCAAATCTTTCTGGCCCGCTTGTATAAGGCGCAGCAGAGCAGCAATTTAATCCTAAGGTGTGAAGTGACAATACACCACTTGTGTCATTATCGCTCGCTCAACTTCACACCTTGGAATACGTAAAATAAAAGTTCTTGTAAAAAAGTCACCACCTACAAAAAGTTTTTCAATATCCCGCAAGAGTGCGAATACTATAAACGTTGATAGCATACCTACATACTTTTGCATCTGATTGCTTTGATAAATCTGGCTTTAAAAAAAGAGAAAAAACATTTTCCTTTTTGTTATTTTATTACAATTATTATAGTTCTATGCTTTAGGTAGCTCGGGTAAAGAGACAGTCTTCTTAGCGGGTGATTGAGGTGCTTTAAATTTCGTGGCATTAGCCGCGAGTATGGCTCCGGGGCTAGGATAAGGCCGCATCTGAAACAAGGGACCGGAAACCGTCGTGTCCACGCCGGTCTTCGCGGAGCCCTGCATCTCCAAACCGGCCGACCACTCCCCGCGGGCCACGTCCGAGTAAGCGGCCGGGTCCATCGGATCCAATTCGTTGTCTTTCCTCATCTTTTTGTCAAAGCGGTGCGATCGGCTGTCTCGCGTGTATCGCTTCTTCCGTTCGTTCGGCTCCTTCTCCGTTTTGGTTTTCTGAGGGACTTCCTGATCGGAACCTTCACTGCTCTCGTCGCTGTCGTCTCCTTCTTTCAAGAGTCTTTCCTCGCGCATGTGAGCCGCGCTCTCGGTGACGTTCGCTTTAGGGTGCGTCGGCGGCAGCCAAGACACCGTGTTATTATACATATTCCAGTAGTAATGCTGTCCGCAGCCCTCGTCCCACACTTCCTGCCATCCGTTCCCCAGTGGATACTTCTCTAAAAGCTTCTCTTTCAGCGCGAGATAATTTTCATCCGGTACGAGGTGCCCTTTTTTCCATTTTTTCACGCAGAAGGACGTGCAGTCGTGATACATGTTATATTTATTGGGACATCCTTTGTGCCCTTTGACGGGGTCAACTATTATGCCATCGACGCCCTCCCAGAAGACGTCTCTTGATAATTCGTCCGGGCGCGTATCGTAATCTTCCGCGATGATTTCTTCGTTTTGAGGGTCGGGGTCCTGTTGAGACTTCGGCGTATCCGAGCTGAGAATGCCGCGCTTGGCTAGCCGAGCTGCTAACAACGGCGGCAACGGCATTTTAAGAAATATAAACTACAACCGGAATCGCATAAACCGTCGCTAAAACTTTGACAGCTCACAGTCAAAAACCAAAGATAATATAATAATGTCAAAAACCATAGACTTATTAGGGAACGTCAAAATCCAATAACCGATATGGCTGCGTTCACGGGCGCTTTTTCAGTTGCAGTCGAACGCACGCTCTCCCCATTTTTTATAATGAAAATTTTTATAAAGGAATTTTTATATAAATTACCTAGGGCCCGATTGCGTTTCTTTGTGAACTAAAACTAAAATTAATCCAAGCGAACGAGACAGAGCAATATGTTAGAGCGGGATATGAAACGAACGATCGTCGACAAATACTACCTGCCGAACTTATACTCGTACGAATAAATTCGAGCATATTTCGTGCGGTGTAAGATTTGACCTTGGCGGGCAGTTTTAATGCGAAAAAGTGATAACCGGTCATCTTACACTCCGCTCTAGCGTATTGCTCTGTCACGTTCACACGGACTAATTTACGATTTTAGTTCACGAAGAAACGCAATCGAGCCCCTAGTATCATGTATAAAAAAATTGTATACATAAATTGTTGTCGCCTTTGGTCAAGTATGTAAGGGGCTCTCTAGACAATCAAACATGCTAGACAAGCTTCGCGTCGCAGGCAGGGAGGGGATTGTAAACCGCAGAAAATATACAAATATTTTTTGTAATATTTACCAAAAATGCCCAATTTTCTAGTTTATACCAGAGAGCACGTTGATTAGATGTAATTGATTGATAAATAACGTGACTCCCTGGTATTACGAAATTACGCATTTTTCGTAAATATTAAAATATATATATTTGCATATTTCCTGCGGTTTACGATCCCCTCCTAGCCCGCGACGCGATGCTTGACAAGCATGTTTGATCGTCTAGAGAGCCCTTAACATTTTATTGATATTTATAAAGGGGCTCTCTAGCTAGAGAGCCCCTAAATAAACATGTTAGTATGTATCTTAAGGGCTATCTTGTGAACCCCAGGAAACATGCAAATATTTTTTAAAATATTTATTTAAAATGCCTACTTTTGTAGTTTTATACCAGGGAGTCGGGTTAATTAGACGTAATTGATTGAAGAATGACGTGACTATACAACTACAAAATTAGGCATTATTGATAAATATTTTTAAAAATTATTTGCATATTTCCTGCGGTTTACGGTCCCCTACCAGCCCGCGACGCGATGCTTGACAAGCATGCTTGATCGTCTAGAGAGCCCCTTATACCAATGGTTCGGTATCAGCGGTTACAATTAGTCATTAGTAGTTTTTACCAGGGAGTCAAGTCATTCATCAATCAATTACTTCTAATTAACATGAATTCCTGGTATAAACTACAAAATTAGGCATTTTTGGTAAATATTACAAAAAAATATTAGCATGTTCTACCCTATTATTTTAATTATGGCATACGGCGGGTAACATTCTATCGAAACTGTCATTTTGCGCCGTTCCTGCGTTCTTTTGCTTTTATTCAAACTTGTTTTTGCTCGCTGCTGATGCGAATCGTGGAAAATATCGTATTTTCGTGAATCACCGTGGACAACGCAATAATTTGTGATAGCATATTATTAATAATCGTGCGAATTTTATTTATGTAACCGCTCTAGAAGGCGCTTCCACGCTCTATCGCCTAGAAGACGCTCAGCGGGTTCCACAAAGCGAGAAGGGTATTTTTTCAGAAACGCCATTGGCTTTATAATATGGCGGAAACGTACTCAAATGAGCAGGTAGGCGTATTTTAAAAGGTTTAATTGAATCGCTGTTGTTATTTGGATATTAATTACCGAAATGCGTTGTAGGAAAAGCAGGTGAAGAGGCTGAAACGTAAATTGGAAGGATGGCGCGAAGCAATCCTCCCGATCAATTCTGTACTGCTGTGGGAGAAGCAGTGGTATCCGGGACTAACCTTCGGAGTTGTTACCTTCGTTTTTCTGATGCTGTGGCTGATCGATCCCAACGTTCTGACCACGTTTTCGTTCTTCGGCGTCTTGATAACAGTCGGTGATCTTATCGTCCCAATGCTGATTTCCAATATTAAACTTGGAGGACCCTGGACCGGACACAAGGAGAAGGCGTTTGAGGATATTTGCAGAAACATCGTTTTGTATTACAACTGGATTTGTCAGCTGGCGTCGTCGTTGTTAGCCATGCGCGAAACAAGCCCTAAGTTGGTAAGTTGATGTCAACTCAATAGAATTAACAGCAGATTTCGGCATTTATACAGTTTAGCAAAGTATTCTACGTTAAAGATGTTAGTCACCCCACTATATTCATCACAATGATTCCGAATTTGTAAAAATATTTGCTCTATGTAACTGAATGAGATACAGGTGTTTAAGAAGCGTCAAACAACTACATGTCGGTAGTCAGTTTTTTTTTAACACCTAACTACCCGCGCTGGTGTATAAAATACACCATTTAAAGTAAACAGGGTCTAATAGACCTTGGAATGCTTCCCCGCAAGCTGCTGACATATTGAAGTGTCTTTGACACGTATCACCTGTCTTGTTGAAGCGTTATTGATAGATTCATATCTATAAAATCAAAGATTATCGCGGTTGTTTGACGTTATAAATAAGATATAAACGAATTTACCGCATGAAATTTGTAACACCCGACGTTTCGGTGACGTTGCAGTCGCCGTTGTCTAGAGTACCCTAGACAACGGCGGCTGCAATGTCACCAAAACGTCGGGTGCTACAAATTTCACGCGGTAAATTCGTTTCTATCCTATTTATAAGATTCATATCTTTCGGAATACATTAGCTTTTATGTTGGTGTACAAAATACACCATGCAAGTACTTGTGTTAAAACGATTCATAAACACCTATTTGGTGGTAGGTTGAATGAGATTTGCATATATTCCCAGGTTTCTTATTTAATTTGTAATTCACAATATTTACAGTAAAATGGACATGTACGATTAAAATGTCATAGACAAAAATTCAGAAGCAAAATGATACGATTTGCTAAAAACTGTTGCTATTGATCCTATTTAATGTCACCTAAGGGTATGGTTTAAATTGTTGTACATACAGATGAGTTTTTAATTAGTGGCATCCTTGTAGTGGTTGAATCAGTGCAACAAACTGAGCTAGTTTTGATAATTAAAAAAAAGAACATTTTTTTTTAAATCTATATATGGGTCAGGCCGTATTCTTTACCACAAGCAACATAAAAGTGACACAATTTTTTTACATCACGATAACATAAAAGTTACGTAAAAAAGTTAACATAAAATTGTAAAGCCTATAACTCACTAATGTGCAACATTTCAATCAAAAACTTAGTTTACTATTCTCATAAAACAGGTAAAATCAAACACCGATTATAATTTTAGCAGAAGACTGCAAATTGTTTAATGAAATAGTACTTAGTACCTAACTCACTTAGAATACACAATATTATGAAATGCAGAACAGATTCAGTTTTAGAGACAAAAAACAGAGGAAAAAAGTGGCAAAAACTACGGCCTGACCAATATATTTTTTTATTATGTCAAATTTGTAAATCAATCAATTGGAATTAAATGCGTCAGTTCGCGCATCAACAATCATATGTTAACACAGCACAGCCAGATACAGACCTTCTAGGTCTAGTTGGTTATGCGATTTCGCCTTATTTCGGATATGCTAGCACATTTATATGCATAGAGCTGTGTTTTTTTCTATACTAATGTTTATTTTTAACGATTCTGCATGTATAATAGTATGTATGTCCATGTCATTTTTTTTGTACAATTATAAAATAAAATAATAAAAACCTATCTATTGAAGAAAAGTTTGAGAAGCATTGAACGCGCTGCGTCATCTAGCAGTGGGCAAAATATCGCTAATAAACAATATTAGCGATATTTTACCTACCACTAGATAGCCCATCGTGCTCATAGCTTTTTATATACTCTTATTTTCCCGAAAAATCCTATCAAAAGTAGCTTAGTTCATCGTACAGATTCATTCACCCGCTACATGATGTCACTAATTAAAAACTCACCTGTATAATATTAAGTATGAAGTAATATAATTGTAATAATTTCTTTTCACAGTTCTACAGCATCACAATAACCGTACTCAGCTTCATGACGTGGCTCGGCGGCACGGTCGACAACATTCTCCTCTGCTACTTTGCAACAATCGCCGTTTCTCTTTTCCCAGGAGTGCAGCAGCGCGAGTTGCCAAAACAGTACCTGCAAGGTATATTTTCACGCTTACACGGAGTAAAAAATGAGAAAAAAGATTCGTAAAATCACATACTTCCGTTGTAGATTCACGCATTTCTGTTATGAATGAAGGATTTTGTTTTCAGTTTCGATAAGGTAGCTTTAGAGGATAACGCATGCCAAAGATATTCCATTCACTCACTCCCCTAGCGTAATTTGAATATTTTAAATGGACGCACATTTCACATTTTATTATTACACGTGCCAAATTTTTATGATTTTCAACTGCGGTTGTGCTATTGTGTTGTTTTTGAAATTCGCTCGAAGCGTATGTAAATATTTGTTGCAAGAAAGCAATTGCGCCATGTATTCATTCTAGTTTTTAATATGGATAAATAGCGGGTCCTCATGCGGTATAACGAGGACCTTTCATACTCCTTTTTGATCTCTCACTGTTTTGTATTGTTGTATATAAATATTTTAATGGGGCCTTCTGCTCGGTTCAGGTTATCATAATCTGGTTTTTGTGATAAATTATTTGTTAGTGTTCGTATTTAATCATAATAAAAGACATAATCATATTAAATGCCTGTGTGTGATTGAACTTCCTTATAGTGTTTCTCTACCTATCGTTTATCTTAGCATCTATAAATTCTATATATAAAGGTAGAATATTAGAACTCATCCGGGAACGCTGGGTGATGCTTAGCTAGTTCACCAGTCTGATGCCAATAGTGCCTGTTAGGCATTTTGTGACGTTTGACAGATCCGCGCGTAACCGTTTCGGTTAGTATTTATTTACAAAATCGACCAAAAAGTTGCGGCGCAGTATTTTGCACGCCAAGGCTGGCTTTCGACCGGTTAAGGAATGCGAAAAGCGACAAGTTGCAAGAATGGGTAACTCGCAGGTAGCAAATGATGGGTCGCAGGGAATAATGGTCAATGCCAAGTTTAAATTTTTTTGTAATTCCATTTTTAAACTTTACTTAAAATATGACATTTAAGCAAGGGTTTGAGCGTGAAAAAATATATTTTGTATTAAATATATAAACCAAATATATTTACATTTTACTTAAATTACACCTTGAAAAAAAAAGTGCAATTTGACCGCATTTGAACTGAGCTTGTAAAAGCTGATTTACATTGAGTCAGTTACTGACTTCAATTTCGAGACAAGTCGGTGCTGACCCAGTACTGCTATCGAGTAAATTGATTTTAAGTGCTGTTGCATCAGTGATGACCGATATTCCCGCTATATATTTTGAAGTCAGACTGCTTTTCCCGCCACCCGTGCTAGCGGTACTGACATTGTTTAACGCCGAAGTCAGTAGTTGGTCAGTCGCTGGCGCGGCTTTGCAGTGTGACGTTGCAATGTGTCAAAAATTTTAACCCTTGGAGTAAATGGGTATTTTCATGGATGCATCTGTCTCTTTTGCAGGATTTTCGGCGACATCGACTTAAAGTACTATAACTACGAAACTACTACACCAATCATAAAAATAACAACTGCACAATGATTGCATTGAAATTTCGAATATAGAATATTGAAATATCATTTTGTATATATTGAAATATCGACCAGATTTGGTTGACTCATACTCAACGGGTTAACTAGCGAAAATGACGTTTCTTTTCGATACCTCTTCTCCTAACATATCCGTCGACTACTAACAGCAGATGGGAAAATTTTCTCAGCAAATAATTCACTCGTATCAAGTTCTGCTGTTTTCGAGAACTATTTTTTCCCACTGACTACACTCCCCACCCCTGACTGACTATGTAAAGAGTGCCAGTTTTCGGCGCCAGCAAATAAGCCTTAAAATGTAAATGTAAATCAGCCTTAAAATGTACACGGCCTGTCTTTGGTTGTGAGAGGAAAAGCTCTTGTGTGCGTCTTCCGTCCGCTTCTGTGACTGGTCTCCCAGGTAGGCTGGTTGCAGGATCTATAGCATAAACTGGTGGCTAATAAATCCATAGGTGGGGGGGGGGGGGGGGTACGCCATAATGGCCGTAAAATTAGGAGTAATTGCAGGTAGCCCTGTGATCAGTTTTTCCCCCCATTTCATCATCATCTTGCTTTATTTCATAAATATTCAATCATGCAGATAGGACGGACTACAGACGCACTTTCATTTTTGCCTCAAGCTCTATAAAACTTATGTTTTCCCGCTCCTCGAAAACTCCTACTAGGTATGAAATCCAGGAAGGATATAGAGCACCTGGAAAAAGTTCAGAGAAGAGCGACGAAGTTGGTTCTATCACTAAGGAACAAACCGTACGAAGTACAGCTGAAAGACAACATTAGAGGAATGTACACTCCGCCTGACAACATTAGAGGAATGTAGGCAGCGAGGAGATCTAAAAGAAACTTACAAATACTCCACGGTTATTACCTATAGTGCGCCCAACCTCGAGAACATGTATACCATGAACACCAACAAGCAACTGCTTGGACACTTGTTGAAGTTAAATAAGGCAATTGCGGCATCGAGTCCCAGGAAACAGTTTAGGACAAATCATGTAGTGGATGTTTGGAATGCATTGCCAGAGGAACTGACATGCGGACTCTGTCAATAGCTTTAAGAATAAACCGGACATTTTTCTTAGCGCAAAACAGTCACAAGTTTAAAAACAAGTGCATGTTATATACTCGTATCAACCTTATGTATAATATAATAATAATAATAATAGGATAACTTTGCCGTCTCCTAATTCTGTATAAACGTTGGACAAACGAAACGGCCTATAGCCACTCGACTGATGGAGCACATCAAAGCTGTTAAAAATGTTCAGCGAGATAAATTAGCGATCTGCGAACATATATTGGATAGCGCATAGCTGAACCACTGGATGCAGTTTCAAAATCCCATTATGCTATCCAAAGAACAATTTTACTTTCCTTGCATGATCCGGGAAGCCGTTAAAAAAAAAGAACCCCTAACTTCAATAGCGATGACATTTACAAAATCTCTTCTTCGTGGAACCCTCTTCTTAAAACGTCCTCAATGCCCAAGGCCGAGCGCAAGGAAGTAACGAAAGATAGTGTTGTGTGCACAAAGAGTGAGTGTTGTGTGCACAATGGATTTTCAAAATTCGCGTCGAACCCGTCGCCCCACCACCGTTATAACCTAGGAAGTAACAGCAGCAGTTTGACGCCTACCCGCAGATGACGATTGGCAGCATTTTAGTCTACCCTGGACAACCGCGGTTGCAAAATCGCCGAAACTCGGGTGTTCACGAGGTAAATTCGTTTTTATCTTATTTACAATACAGTAGTATGATTCAAAGAATACTAATAAAAACTCATTAGGCATCAACATTGATTTATTATGCGTCTATCTATTTGTAAGCAGAATTAAGTACATCATCATTTATGGCTTTCATCTACATTGAATCCGGTTTTCACATTTGTTATTTTTGCAATCGTAATAGTCGGCCTATTCGGAGACTCGGAGACTTCATCGACCACTGTTGTCGTAAATCGACTACCGCTAGCGAACGGCAATTTCTTAGGGCTCTCCAGCGCTACACCATCGCTGCATCGCCGTATTTGACCGCCGGAATCCGTAAAATTTATGTGCTCATTAAAACTTTTCGAAACGCGGTTCAATTTCACTGGTTCGGCATTAGTTTCCTTAATCAGCGCCGACGGACTCCTCGATAGGTCTTCAGCCTTAAAGAGCGCACCCGTTTCAAACGTGAAGAAGTTCTTCTCTGCGGGAACGTTGTACGTCTTTTTGGCCGGTTCTAATTTGTTGTCGGAGACTACGTTTGTGTTTTTCTCTGCGAACGTGTCCGGCGATTCTTTTTCATATTTTGACATGTCGATATTTACGGAGGGCGGCGTCACCGTTAGATCGTTGTGGATTATGTTTGTTTTAAAAGATGAATGATGGAGCGGTTGTTCTCCTATGTTGTTCGGTGTTAGCGCCTCTAGGAAGCTCGATTGAGCTTCGGCTGATATCGTTGCCTCGTCTTCTTCTTCTGTACACTGTGAAATGAAATAATGCATTAGGATAAGTATTGAATATTATGGTTTTTCGTTGCAAGTCTGGCAACACTAGCACAGAACTGTCACAATAAATGTTTGTAACCTCAAACTGAGTCGCTGTGTTTTTTCTCTCATCGCGTCCCGTTTTCATTTTAGCTAGGACTTTAATTTACGCGGAACTTCCTGACTGGAACAATTCAACAGGTTATGGGCCCAGCTCACGACGACTGTGTAAAGAAAAGTGCAAATGCTGAAAACGCGGTTTTCGCGACTGAAATAGTGCAAGCGGAGAAAGTGACTATTCTGGTGAATCGTTTTAAATCGCGTGGAATAATTCAACTGAATTAGTGCGATTTTAGATAAACGGACAAAAACAAAAGTGTCATTTCGTTTTGTGCGGTATTTTTTAGTGGGTGCAGCGATTACTTTTGAGGTTAGAATCAGCAATTTTTCTGTCTGAAAAACTGTGGTGCGTCGATAGCTGTTTTTTGTGCGTGATTTCATCATCGCGTGGTACAAGGAAAACGTTTTTCTCAACGCGCAGTTTTCGGGAGCGAGTTTTCTTTTGGATTGAAATTGAAAAGTTTTTTTCGGAAAATTTCAAATCCGGCAATTCGAAAACAGAAGAAATGGAAGGTGATCGAATAAATATCGAAAAATTGGAAGGTGTCGGTGAGTCTTGCAATTGGCTGACATGGAAATTCCAAATGCGTCAAATTCTGGAGGACAATGAATTATTCGATATTGTCGATGCCGAAGAGAAGCCAACGGCTGCAGAGCCGGACTATGCAACAAAAATCGTCGTTTGGAAGAAGAAAGACGCCAAATCGAGACGAATCATTTCGACAGCATGCAGAAGGCAGGCGGTAATGCAAATTATGACCTGTGCGACAGCAAACGAGATGTGGGAAATGCTCAGAGGAACCTATGAGCATACATCAAAGGCAAACACACTACTTTTGCAACAAAAGTATTACAGTTATGCGAAGAAGGCAGGAGATGATATTGCGACGTTCTTATCGAAATTAATGGAAATTGTGCAACAGCTGCGAGATCAAAAGGAGACCATATCCGATTCCATGGTAATTTCGAAAATTTTAATAACGTTACCTGCTGAATTCAATCATTTTCACAGTGCATGGGAATCTGCAAGTTCTGAAAGTCAAACTTTGACAAATCTGCGAGCGCGATTAATGGCAGAAGAGCTTCGCCTGAAATCGCAGGGACAAGTCGAAGAGGTGGAAGCGCTGATAGCTAAGCGAACTTTTCCCAAGAAAACCTACAACATCAAAAAGGGAAATTCGTCGAACAGCAACAACAAATTGACGAATAAAAGCGACAAACCGAAAGGCAAGTGCTTTAAGTGCGGAAAAGGAGGTCACTGGAAGCGGGACTGCCCAGAGAAGAAGCATAGCTCTGACGAGAAACGAGAAGATGGCTCGGTCGACGCGTTCATTTGTCACTCAGCGACGAGTGGAGACAAAGACACTTGGATATTAGATTCAGGGGCAACTGATCACATGAGTCACCGGCGCGATTGGTTCGAGAATTTCACTGAAATATCCGAACAAGTGAAGATAGGTAATGGCGATAGAATTGTGGCTCGAGGCAAAGGCGACATCAGCATTCACGCTTTCAATGGCAATGATTGGATTCGCAAGCGAGTCATGGGAGTTCTATTCGTACCGGATCTTCAGATGAATTTATTTTCATCAGGAAAGGTGACAGATCATGGACATCAGCTGATGGACAACAAACGTTGCGAACTGCTGAAAAACGGAAACGTAGTTGCAGTGGGAGTTCGTAGAAACGGTTTGTTCCAGATGCTGTTCAAGGTGAATCAGATTTCACGAATCGAGGCTACAGCAAACGTAGTAATAAAGAAGAGATCGCTTTGTTCGTGGCACGAGCGACTTGGACATCAAAACGTCATACATGTGAAGAAGTTTCTGCAGACTCGAAATATTGAATTCATCAATGAAGATTTCACATGTGAAGCATGCGTACTTGGAAAACACCATCGAGGTAGCTTCAAGAATCGTGAGGAGAAGTCGAAAGCGTGTGGCGAAGTCATTCATACTGACGTGTGCGGACCATTCCAAGAAAATTCGATAGGTGGCGCCAAGTATTTCTTACTATTGAAAGATGATTACTCACATTTTCGTTTTGTCTACTTCATGAAACAAAAGTCAGAAGTAGCAAGCATCATCAAGAAGTGTGTGAAGCTGATTCAGAGGACATATGGACACAAAATTCGCATTCTCAGATCCGACAACGGCACAGAGTTCGTCAACGGAAAATTGAAAGCATTTTTCGAGGAAGTTGGTATTCATCACCAGCGAACTGTGCCATACACGCCTGAGCAAAACGGCTGTGCGGAACGGGAGATGCGAACAATCGTCGAATCAGCGAGAACGATGCTTCAGTCGAAGCAAATAGAAAAGAAGTTTTGGGCCGAGGCAGTAAATTCAGCAGTTCATGTGCTGAATAGAACTGGAACGAGCACAGTCGCGGACAAATCACCGTATGAATTGTGGCACAACAAGGAGGCGAAGGTCGATCATCTGCGAATTTTGGGCTCGGAAGTGTTCATTCACGTTCCAAAGGAAAAACGGCAGAAGTTGGATCCAAAGGCAGAAAAATGTATGTTCGTTGGTTACGACAACCATTCGAAGGGATATCGAGTTTGGAATCCGAAAACAGGCAAAATCGAAATCTCACGAGACGTCGTATTTTTGTTGGAGGAATCCATGGCCACACTGGACATCGGAGCTGAAGAAAAAACTATTGAGAGCACGGGCGATACAAACGCAAATAAAGATGATGTAAATGATGAGGATGTAGAGGAACTCTTTACTCCAGAGGAACGCGAGGAACGTGGTGCGATATGCGACCTTGACAACAGAAATGTCATAAATCGGCGTTTGCGCGATCGAAACTCAATTACAGCAGCGAAGCGTTTGACATATTTCGCATCGGGACATCATTCGGCAATGTTAGCAGTCACCGAAGAGCCAAGAACTTTTGAAGAGGCGATTAAATCGAGTGACCACCGACAGTGGAAACAGGCCATGAACGAGGAGTACGATTCGCTCATTATAAATCGTACGTGGACTTTGGTTAAGGCACCAGTTGATCAAAGAGTTATAGATAATCGATGGGTCTATAAAGTCAAGCAGAATCCAGACGGAAGCATTGATCGCTACAAGGCGCGATTGGTAGTGCGGGGATTTACGCAGCAATATGGCATCGATTACCACGAAACTTTCAGCCCGGTGGTAAAGTTCACATCGATCAGAGCAATCCTGGCGTTGGCGACATCGAAGAAAATGAAGTTGAAGCAGTTTGACATCAAGACGGCATTTCTAAATGGAGTTTTAGAGGAGAATGTCTACATGAGCCAGCCGATTGGATATGATGATGAAAGCGGGCGAGTATGTAAGCTATCAAAAAGCTTATATGGTTTGAAACAGGCATCACGCTGTTGGAACAAAAGGTTTACTTTGTTCATCAACAAATTTGGTTTCAAAGCAAGTGAATCGGATCCATGTGTTTTCGTTTGCAACGGAGAAAACGGCATGCTAATTCTGGCAATTTACGTCGACGACGGATTGATTGCGGCGGAAAAGCAGGAAGCCATTGTTCCAGTCATCGGACACTTGAAAAAGGAATTCGAGATAAAAATATTTGAGCTGAAATGTTTTTTGGGACTCGAAATTGATCAGCGATCTGACGGATCGATTCACATTCACCAACAGGGATATGCAAGAAAGATACTTGATCGTTTTAACATGACGAATTGCAATGCAGTGTCAACACCATTGGACATTTCTCAGAATCTTGGAGATTTTGAAACAGACGAAGAGACCGATTTTCCATATCGTGAAGCAGTTGGAAGTCTGATGTATTTGGCTGTCGCTACCAGGCCAGATATCAGCTTTGCAGTTGGAAGTGTCAGCAGATATTTGGAAAAACCAGCTGCAGCCCATGTGAATGCAGTAAAACGCATCTTAAAGTATGTCAAGGGCACGGTGGACATGGGAATTCGCTTCGAGACACAAAACGATTTACATTTTTGTGGATACAGCGATGCCGATTACGCCGGAGACGTCAGTACGCGAAGATCGACGTCAGGATACGTTTTCATGTTCGGAGGAAGCGTTATCAGTTGGGGATCAGAACGACAAAAATCGGTTGCACTGTCTACAACAGAATCCGAATATATGGCAGCATCACATGCCATAAAGGAATTGGTTTGGCTGAAAAATTTGTTGTGCGAGCTACAGCAATCGAAATTGGACGTGCCAATATTTTTCATGGACAACCGGAGCGCAATTCGACTTGTGAAGAACCCGGAATTTCACAAGAGGACAAAGCACATCGACGTGCGATATCACTTCATCCGAGAGAAATTCGAAGACGGAATATTTGAGCTAAAATACGTTCAGACGGATGAGCAGACAGCTGATATAATGACAAAGGCATTATCAAGGCCAAAACATCAACATTTTTGTACTTTGATGAATGTTATGCCAAATAATTAACGTAGAGTATTCAAGGAATTAATCTTAATTTTGAATTTGTTGGTTAATTGTATTCTCAATTCTATTTTGATTTTGGCATTGACTTGTAACAAAAAGTGGGAGTATTGAATATTATGGTTTTTCGTTGCAAGTCTGGCAACACTAGCACAGAACTGTCACAATAAATGTTTGTAACCTCAAACTGAGTCGCTGTGTTTTTTCTCTCATCGCGTCCCGTTTTCATTTTAGCTAGGACTTTAATTTACGCGGAACTTCCTGACTGGAACAATTCAACAATAAGTCATAATAGAGCTAGACAGTCTGAGCCTTCGTGCGCAACATATGCATCGCATTATGACATCTAGACCCTTGAATTCGCATGAAGACAGATAAGAAACATACTTATCATACGCAACGCTGCCACAAACGTCCCACGCAACGTCGACTGCGATTTCCAAATCGGCATGGGAAGGTGGAGGGGATGACAGTACACTGTCCCATGCGTAAGTCTAGTGGGTTCTAGAACTAACGTATGCGTCAAGATGCACGTAGAACGTCGGTGCATGCACAGAGAAAAGGATGGGTGCATGCGTTTGCTTACTACGTATTGAAAAGGGGATATGAACAGATTGATTTAGTAAGGCGGTATGAGCATACGCATTTATTAATATCTGATCCAATTCATATTTTCTTAACTGTAAGAACAAACTGAGTAAATCGTCCTCCAACTCTCTCTCAGAATCAGAAAATAGTACACTTTCTGAGAAGTGACAATAGCCTCTGATGCAATATAAACGTTGCATACGTGGGACAGTGTGCACACTAACGTGGGAGAGTTGGATCATATGTCTCTCAGGTGAACTGGTTGCGGAAACTGTAAGTTGGGAATCTGATCTTTATGGGAAAGGATTAACATTATCTCGTTATCACCTACCGTAAGATCCTGATCAGCAGTTGATCCAGCAGTAGCATCTGTCGTATTAAACTCCCATTCGGATCCTGTTGATATCGGAGTGATTTCTCCACTTGTGATGGATTGTTGCATCACTCCTAAAATTATACAAGAATATATTGGTGACTTCCTTGGAACAGGCGCTGTCTAATTAGGAGTGACACAGAATCAATGCGTTTTTAAAATTTTATTTATAATTCTTATGTATTTTCTTGAATAAATAATTAAAATATACATTGTCCCCCTATATACAGCAAAAACTGAAACAGTAGACCTGTGTACCCTACATACACTGCCGGCCAAAAGTTTGAGACCACCTACATCAAGGAAGAAAAATTAAATAAAACTCGAAATACGAAGCAAGAGGTTAAATTATTATTTAAAATACTTATTTACTTCATACTTATTTACACATACATCAAGAAGAAAACCAAAAATATCAATAAATTACATTAAAAATGCCGTTCATATTTTTCGTCAAAAAACCCTCCCTCGCATTTTATTACATTTTTCTTTAGTCTGCATACAAGGAATCAATTTGTCGATTGTATTTTGTGAAATGTTGTTCCAGCTTTCTTGTAAAGTCTTCACATCTTCTTGCGAGGAGGGACAACAACTGCGCACATTTCTATCAAGCTCTTCCCACAAAAGCTCAATTGGGTTGAGATCCGGGGTCTGAGGGGGCCACACCATGTTTTTTAACACCCTTTCTGTTTCTTTACGTTCCAAATAACTCCTGCATAATTGTGAACTAGGTTTGGGATCATTATCTTGTTGGAAAAAAAATCCATTTACAATTAATCTTAAACCAGACAGAACGGCATTTTGCTGTAGTATTCGTTTATACTGCTCCTTTTTCATGATTCCATCGACTCGTACCAAATTTCCGGTTCCATGGACTGAGAAGCATCCCCAGACCATAATAGAACCACAACCATGCTTGACTGTTGGCACCATAGAGCCTGGCATCATCTTTTTCTGGGCGCTACAACGAACAAAATTCGTCGTTTAGATCCAAATATTTCAAATTTGAATTCATATGTCCAAATTTATTTTTCTCTTTATTTTATTTTTTAGACTATTCTGTTGAATTATTTTTTAGAATGTTATATTCCATTTAATGCCGATTATATAATGGAATTGCATTTTATTTATATATATATTTTTAGGGTTCTATTAGAATTTTACTAAAACTCTTATATAATTTATTATAATATTAGAGTCCCGTCCACCCTAGAACAGGCTAGTCCCAGTTGGGTGACAGAATCAAATAAGCAAAAGGTTAAGGTTTTGCCATTCGATTTTTGTAAGCAAAATCAATGTTTTATAGTAATTAATTCTTAAATAATTAAATAAAATAAAAATAAATTCAACCAATAAAGTAAAAGAAGTATATATAGAATATTTTCACAAAATAGGCTCAAGTAATGTATGGAACATCTTCACTAGAAATTAAAAACCTGACCAACCTGAATGAGTGAAATTGGAGTATGGGTCGTGCTGGATGCCGGCATGCCCTGGATCGCTGCAAATATTCAAATTTGGATATGCTGATGTAGTGCCACTTGATATAAATCTGGAAATTTAATCACTTACTTTCTCCTACAAAACTATATCTTAGGGGTTGAGTAAAAATACGTACACTCCAGCAGCTGATGTTCGGGACGACTGCTGTTCTGATGTCGAAGCACAGTTAGAATTGGGGGAAGAGGGTCCTTCCGAAGACAGTCCGCTCGGGGGACCTCCGGACGATGATATCACGCTGGGAGGACCGCTCCAGCCGGCTTTGCGAAAGAAAATATGTTTTTAAAATATTATCATCTAAAGACAGGGGTCAGCCAACTTTTAGGAGCTGCAACAAAAATCATTTTGCTGTGCATTTTGCACATTATTGTATGGTTTTTTTAGATTTTCTTTCAAATAATTAATAATCTATAATCCTTTCGACAGTTTACTGTCATTGAGTTTTTTAACGAACATATATGAGTATGTCAGTGTTGCAACTTCTTCATCTTCTCTGAGTTCCACTCCTATCTGAGGTTGGACAACATTATGGCTATCTTCACTTTAGAGGCTGCTGCTCTGAACAGCGAGGTGGTACTGCAGCCAAACCAGTTAGGGTACCATTCACAATAATGCCCGTGTGACAGCTAGCTGAAAATTTCTGGAAAATCTCCTCTGTAAATATATTAAATAGAAGCGGAGACAATATACATCCTTGTCTCACCCATCTTTGTATTTTAATTACTACAGTTGTTTCGTTTTCCATTCTAACTGGAGCATTTTGGTCCCAATACAAATTCTTGATAATTCCGATGTCCCTCGAGTATAAGCCTTTCCATTTCAAAATCTCTATCAATTTCGTGTGCTGAACTTTGTCAAAGACTTTTTTGTAAGGTGCGATCTGTTGTAGCAAAGTGTTTCCCCGAGACATTGCGAGGAGCTGTTGTCGGGGAAAACAACAGACATCTCCATAAAACCCAAGACACATAGAGTTGTGTCAGTTGCGCTTGTTTCAGGCGACGACTACAAGTCGAACATATTCTGTGCAATGTCCGCCATGAAAAATTACTTCGCACCTCCTATAAGAAAAATCTTTATTGAAAAAAATATAAGGTCCTATTTCTAATTGTCATATTAAAAAAAAAATCTCACAACAAAATTTTGGAAAGGAAGTGCCGCAAAAAAACTATGAATCTTTTGAAACATTACAGGTTTATAGAAGATTACGCAGTTGTTACGGGCAAAGTGGTGAATAAAAGGTAAGTGGTACAAACGTCGAGAAAACTAGAAAACAAAGTATCATTTTGACAAATTATTACTTTGGCTATATGCTTGTTATTCTTGGGGTTTTTTATTTCTGATATTAAAATAGACTGAATGTCCACCATTATCTCAGGGAAAGTGCCTTATCAGATTTCTATTAACTCTTAGAGCGCCGCCGTCACATACGCTGTGCCAGACGATTTTTGTCCCTCGGCGCCGGCGTCACACCGTCTGTGACAGCAGATGCGGCGCTGATTTTTATTTTTTTCTAGCTAATGGTTTACTAACAGCGTAATAAATTTAAGTACAGCCGCTTGCCAATAAAACTGGCAACCGAAAGAAATATCGCAGTTTACAAAATATCATTTTTGAGATGCCTAAACCGACCCTGAAATGCGTACATCATAATTTCTTAGGACGGCAACGTTTAAAGACGTTCCTAGAGTATCTGTATAAGTGATTTGTGTTGTGGATACCAGAAATAATGTAAGTAGATGTTGTTTTAATATTATTTAAATATATTATTATCATATATAAACCTTCAATTCTCCGAAATAGGAAGTAACAATAGGTATTATTCGTGATTCAATGCCGGTTCCTTGGAACAGTTAACACGAGCAAGCCGTTTATTGAGTAAAATCTAGTATTTTTTTCAAATAATTTATAATAAATTATATATCATGTTATTAGAAATTTAGTCTAGATTTCATATACTTAAATTAATCTGACGTTTCACAAGTAATTTCCTGGAAAACTTTAACTTACTGTAGCAACGCCTAAACACATCGCGACTATAGAGGATGTTTTATATTTGTTACATAATGATTACAAGAAAGTTTTTTTTTTTTTTTTTTAACGAAAGATTTTTAACATAAAAAAGTGAGTTTATATCGCTATATTTTTTTTAAATTCAGACTTTGTTTCCCAGGATATTCAATTTCCGAAGATATATATATATATTTTATTATTTCCTTTTCTTTGTAACAAAAGTCTACGAAAAATAACCTGCACACGATTTTTAACAGTTTTTTAAGTACATAAACAAAAAGTATTTGATAAAATATTTAAAAAAAATAGTATACATTTTTTAAAGTTTTTAACTATAGTTCTATGTATAGAATCAAGCTTACGTCTTTTACTCTCCAATAAATACTAAACTTGTATCTTCATTTTTGAGTCTTAAAATTCCTTGATGTCATAGATTTTTGATTTGAGAATTCCAAAGAGAGATTAGAGGTACAGTATTGTATAGGCAATTTCGGCGAGCAAGGATCTGCGGCAATTCGTAAAGTCCGTATTTATGATTTTGACATGTAACGGTATCGCCAGCGTTAACCACCAGACCACGCGTTTCCAAACTGTTAAAGTAATGTACAAAAAAAGAGACATGGACATACATACTATCTTATATGCAGAATCTTTAAAAATAAACATTAGTATAGAGGAAAAAACATAGCTCTATGCATATAAATGTGCTAGCATATCCGAAATGAGGCGAAGTCGCACAACCAACTAGACCTATAAGGTCTGTATCTGGCTGTGCTGGAAATATATCTTTGAAATACATTGGTAAATCATTTACATAAACTAAAAATAGAATAGGGACCAAAATTGAACCCTGCGGGACACCAAATTTATTAATTAAAGCAATCGAACAGTGTTTCGTAATGTTTTGATTTTGACAATGTGTAATTTCCACGATTAAAGTTCTATTTTTCAAATATGAATCAAACCATTTTAAGCAGTCCTCTCTAACTCCATAATGATTTAGTTTGTTTAGTAAAATATCACGTCCAACGCAATCAAGTCGCCTAGATAACCATAGTCAAAATAGTCGCCTATATAACCATGTCAATGAGTCTCGGAAGGGTATAAAAGAATTTTGGTTACGAATTGTATTCTATTCGTTAGAAGGTATTGTCTATTTTCGTCTACAATCAGGTCGCTTTAAATATAATATGTAAGTATAAGTTACTGCTTTTTGTGGGTAATTTTTATATTTTCATTATCAATGGTGCTTTATAATTCTATAATCCTAATACTAGCAGTCCTACTTGTCAATGTTTCATAAATAATAACCCCCTTAAAATGTTGTAGGTATTCAAACACCCGACATGTATTTTATTATTTTAACTATAGAATATTGTATTGTCATCGGAACTTTTTATGTATGTAAAATTTAAAAATAATTGGTTATGTAAAAGTTCGTCAAAATCGAGTTACAAAAGTAGACCTACCTTCTGTCATCGTACTGAGAAACAAATGAAGTTCAATTAAAGCCATAAATAGTAAATACAACATTTTTGTACATATTATTGTTTTTGCTACGGACAATACCGAATAAATAATTGTTTTTACACCAAATCAAATAATGAACTCGATAATATACTTGAGATCATAGTTTTAAATTATAATATGAATATTTTAAAATAACTTTATTTATAATTCTAAAACTACTAACCATAAGTTAAAAAGTAATGTTTATAGTATCCATGCAATTTTTAGGACTTTCATTTGCCAGCGGTCAGTGGAATTATTTGGGAATAAATGTTTTCTTTAATAAATTTTACATGACATAAATCACGATGTTATTTGTTGCTCTTGATCTCTTTCAGACTTTTAAGCTAAATTTTATATGGACATTATTTCTGAGTTGCCGAATATTTCGTGTCATCTCAGAAAGTCAACCTGGTGAGTTATAATTGTAAGGTATGTTGACATTTTTGAATGTAAACTTTATCTTTATTATTGGTACTTAACTATCACTATCAAACAATCGTCATTGAGTACCTGTCTTATATTCGTATAGTAAAATAAATCTAAAACGGTAACAGTAAGTTGTATTTTTGTTATCTACTTAATCAAGATAAGAATTATTATAAAATTATGAAATAACTAAATCTCAAAATATCACGACAATAATTACTGGTAAAATATTTTGTTTACAATGATGAAAAATAATAATCAGTAGACTAATAATACGCTAGTGTTAGTAAATATAGATGAGTACAATAAGTAACCCTAATGAAAATTTATTTCTTAAAACGTTGACAATGATTCTAATACGTTAACGCAAGTCCAAATGTGACACGGTGTCTAATTAAAAAGGACAAATTTAAAAGAAATGATTGACGAACTAAGAGTTGTTGCAGATTAAAGTTTTGGAAACAGAGTACAGACCCTTGGTCCCAACGCAGGGATATCGATGCTTCGACCTTCATAGGGCTTCGTCATTGTATCGGTCGGTCGCGTGGGAAGTGACAAACAGATGTTAGACATTACGATTCGACTTGAGTAACCTAAAAAAAGGAGTGGCCTTTTGAAACGCCTTTTGCAGGTATATTATAGTCAGATAGAAGCATGGCTACTAATAAATTAGGCGCTAAAATATGAACGGTGTGATTCTTTTACACCTGTTTTATTTATTTACGAATGATGGTTTTACACAAAATGTGGGATAGTTGCAATCTATAAGTAAAAAAGTACCTATCCAGGAAGTACCTAGGTACATTTTTTTTAATTAATTATATATTTTATACTATATTCCCTTATTAATATTATTAATAATAATTACACTTATATTTTTACTATACTTTAATTTTATTGGAAAATACCTAGGTATTTTTTTTTTCAAAAATAGCTATAATGATATTGATGAAATTTTTCGAAAATTATATTTTTATGGATAATCATAACATACCCTTACTAATTACTTTGAGAAAACAGTTTCTAGGTAGTGTTTTGTAGCTACCTAGCTATTCAACGAAATTGGTATTAAAAATACGAAATAAATGGGTATATAGTTGGGGATAAAAAGGGATTTTACTAGGTAGATTACCTAGTAAAACTTTGTCTTGGTAGCCGTTATGTTTAGTTTCAAGATTTCAGAGGCATTACAGAGAGTCTAACTAAAATAATATATCGATCGTTTACAAACACCCTATGTTTTGAGTCACGTAAACTCCGCCGGAAAAAGTAAAACCAAAAAATTGACAAATTGAAATTAATATTACACTACTTATTAGTACTATAATGTTATACGATTTTATTTTTATTCTAAAGAGAATTTATTTAGCTTTCTGATAATTTAAAAAAAAGTGAAAAAATATGCTCAAACAATTAATTGTGGGTGTTTTATTTACGTTCGGGAGAAGATGACACTCGTTTGAATAAATCATGATTCTGATCAAACGACCTTGGCTATCACTGTGAAATTTTGATAAATAGGTTAACAAGTAAATAAGTTAGGCAATTCATTGATAGATATTTAGTAGTTTTGATCGATATGATGGTAATGTGGAAAATACTTAGTATAAACACAGCGCGGCGCTCGCCCTTCTTTTCAAAACAGGCTGGCGCGGGGCGTATAATTGCTTTCTGGAGGGCCGGCGGCTGAAAGGTTAAATCAGCCACGTAAACATTTTGACAACCGGCAAGGTTCGTTATCATTATTTAAAATGTTAGGATTTGAAATATTACATTTGTTTAATACTCGGTTAAAGGACTCAAAATCTTTATCGGCCGAGAAATATGTAGGTATATTAAATTTTTTAAATATAACTCGGTTTTAAACCTTTTTTCGGCGTACTCAAGCCTTTCTCGGTCGCGCGGTTCGTGGGTGTTTCTTTAATGATCCAATCCAACCTTTTATTTAAAAATTGGGATCGATTTTCTCAGCGCCACAGCCTGCCCGGGCCAATTCAGCCATTTCACCGCGGCGTTGGTTTGCGACACCGGCGCTGCTACGGGGTAAGGGGAGCGACCAGGGGAGGGGAAGGGAACCTCGGCGATGCCGGGTGAAATTTAGCTGGTATCTCGTAAACTCGAATTACATCTCTATCGTTTCTGAGACAGGTTACTTCATCGCACATTCTTTATTTAGGGTTTTTACTGCTGCTGGTATTTAAAGGGACACCTTTATAAAAGTCGATGTCTTTTTGGAGGAGTCAACATTTTTGAATGAGCGAGTAGTGGTATTACCCTGTGGATTCCGGTTCGCGTTGGCGGGTGCGCTGGGCAGCGGCTGCTGTGCGGGGGCGAGCGTGGGCGTGGGCGTGGCGGGGGGCAGCGCGGCCGACACTTCCTCCAGGAAAGCGTCCAGCTGCCGCAGCGACAGGGCGTTGTGCAGAGTCTCCAGCGGCCGGATGGCTGGAACTCCGCCGAATCCGTCCAGCGCTTCATAGAAAATTAAAACATTATAAAATAAACGAACAAATAGGGTTTAACTTTTAGTTACGTATGTCAACGCCGGCATGGCCTCGCCGCCCACTCGCTCTCTCAAAGGGAGAACTGTCATCTGAAAAAATATCTAAAATTTTAACTTTGCTTGTTGCTCGTTAACCCTTCAGGCCTCCGACCCTCGGCCGATTGACAAGTTGATATCCCAAAAATTTTCAGTAAAAATTAGTAAAAAAATTGAAATATGACAATGTCTCACCGAAACATTAATTACTACCAAACCACTGTACCCATAATTAAAATAAAAGATATTAACATAATAAAATATAAAAAAATAAAACAAATTAAATAAAAATAAAATTAAAACGGGGCCGTCTCGCTGAATCGTGTTGTGGCCGATATCGGCCAATCGGGGCTCTAGGGGTTAAGGACTATTGCACATTCAGAATTCACCATTCGTACGGAAGCATTGAGCCACCGAGTATATGGCTCATTTGACGTTTCGAAACGGGGGCAGGTATTCATCAATAGTGTTGAATAATTGCAACCCTTACGACAGCAACGGAAAATTGAAGAAATTAAAGAAATAGATTAATGAGTAAATAAATGAAACACAATAAGAAGTGGGCAACCCGTTTCAGACAATACGGAGTGGTTTGCCCTTAATCTCTAGGACTTATAGTGTAGAAGGACGGATGGACGGATACACTTGTCAAGTGAAATTCTTTTTAAAAGAAAAACTCAAATTTAAATTTCTTCAATTGTTTTTGGATCGAGAGCAATAACTTATAATCACAATAAAAAATTGTCATGTTTATTTAAAATGGTTATGCTGTTTTGAGACACCTGTAGAATTTAGCATTTAAAAAGAATTGAATATCACTAAGAGCCTTGCTAATTGTAAGAGAAATATTTTTACAACCTTGTAATTTCTGCAGCCGGATAAGAATCTTTGTAAAGAATGGCCACATTCACTTTTCATTAAACGATGTATAAGATTTATAAGTGTGGTTTACTGTTGTTTCAAGAGAACAAACTTTTTAAATTTTATTTTTTACCATGTTCTTTGGTTATAGCCAGGAAAGTTTTGCAATTCAGGCACAAAGAAGTCGTCTAACATCTCCACATAATGCTCTGAGTTCACTCACTGTAACTGCACGTCCCATTTCATCTTCAAAAAGGTACGGGCCGATAATTCTTCGCGCCGACATCGCAGCCCATACAGTCACTTTAGGCAAATGAAAGGGTTTCTGATGCTTGTGCTTCGGATTCGTTGTATTCGTTCTGCTTATTCACGTGCCCATTAAGGTGAAAATGAGCTTCATCCGAAAACAAGATGTTGTTAAACGTTAAAAATTGCTCAATTGCCTGGTTTACGAAGTCAAGCCTCTGACTTGCATCCTGGGGCTTTAATTCTTGCACCAGTTGAATTTTATACGGATGCAGCTTTAAGTCTTAGTGCAAAAGACGGTATAACGATGATCTATGCACATTTAAATCACTTGCGCGCTTACGAATTGAAAGGTTAGGATCGTCATAACAAACTGATTACCACTCTCCTCGTTTTCTACCGTTCTTAATTTATTTATTTATTTATTTATTTATTTAGTAGTAACACATCTAGTAAAAAGTTAATGTCCTTGGTCGCCTGGATTTTGGTTTTTCCAATGTTGTACCGGTCCCTTCAAACTTTTTGACCCATTTTCGAATAAGAGGTATGTTTGGTGCATCATTTATTTGTCGAAAACTTCGAATATTGCAGAATATCCTACACGCTACAGTCGCCGAATCACTGTTTTTGTAAAACTCTCTCATGCACAATGCGCAGTCCGCTCCCGAGAAGCGCTCCATAGCGACTGAATTCCCAAGACTACCGATTGACATACCCGCCACGCCCCTCGGATTCGTTGCGTTCACGCAGTAAACTTAACAAATATAAACTTTCTTTTGAGATACCCAGTATTACCCTTTTAACCTTCTTCTTTGGGTTCCTCTCTAACTAGTGGAGGTTGGCAGTAACTAACTTTTAAATGACTACATTTAAATATATGATAGATGTTTTCCTTTACTTCATTAACTAAGTTTTCATTCATTTTAAACTTTACAGTATGTTTCCCCCTCGATTTATGACAGAGTCCATGTTATCCAAGTTTTTGATTATCCAGTTCACCTTACCTCAGATAAGTGAGGTCCTACTGTACTTGTAGCAGTTCCTTTGAATTAGCGCAATGTTATTTACAACCTGTTATTTTCGTAACAATGTTACATCTATTATATTGTTACAACATTAAAGAAATTCTAAATATAACTTGTAATTATTAATATTTCAACAAATTGAATTTTGATACAAAATTGCTTGACTCGGCCCATGGTGTGTCGGTCCGCCTAAATGCCCGTAAACCGGCTAGTTTTTTGCAATTTCTAGCTGTGGTTGTGGAGCCCTCTATATCACACAAATCAGTGCAACACCTGCTGCCACCTTGCAGTGTAGCCTGGCAATATTTTGTCTATGTTCGATCTAGCCGTATGTGCCCGATGTCTAGATTGTTGATGATATTAATACGCTTTGATTATACTGTTACATCGCCGGGAAATATTTATGACTTCCATGCTCTGCTGTATAGGTGACAAACTTTTGGTTCTTGATATTTAATGTAATAAAAATTATAATCGTTATTGCTTATATTAGTTGTTTCGCATCTCTTTAAATATGACCGAATCCACACTCTTTTCTCCTTTAGATTTGTTTAAATGATGATAGATCATGGAGAACATCCTAGCTATCGCTATCTTACTCTGACCGCTCAGATCTCCTAGCCCCAGTGATGCACGCACGTTAGAACTTAATTGCTCGGCAATACGGTCGTTTCAACTTTGCTGGGATATTCTCAATAATGTTGGTGGACTGTAGTCACCGGCGAGATGCAATTTTATAGCCTGTCTTTGAGTCCCTTAAGTTGGCGAGCGAGGCCGGACCTACCTTGGCGCGTATAATAGTGAAAGCGGGTACTCACTGGCGACGTCGGCGCTGTTGGGTATCATGTCCCGGAGGTTGGGCGCGGAGGACGACCCGGAGATGACCGCCGTGCTGAAGAGCGACCCGGCCGAGCCGTTCGGCCGCCGCGAGCCCAGCCCCAGCACCTTGAAGTAGCTCATCTGGCCGGCCACGCTGTGCCTCTGGCGACGGCCCGTCCGGCCCGACTCTAGAGGGAGGGGGGTGCGAGCGGTGAGCGCGGGAGGGGGGGAGGGGCGCGAGCGGAAGCTGATGGCCGACAGGGGCAGCTCGTTGGTGGACGACTCGAGTGGCGGCTCGAGCGGCAGCGGCGACGGCTCGTCGCCCGACGGCTCGGACGGCGACCGGTCGACGACGACCCGGGGCCTCCGTCCGGTCGCCTCGCGCCCCTCTGCCTCGTCGATCGTGCGAAAGATGAGACGCGGCTCGTTTTCGACGAACGCGACGAGACGATGCGCGCGGGATATACAGGGATAAATACCTCGTTCGAACCGTGCGATAGAATGAAAGTGCGAAAAACGAATGATTTTCAAGCGGCGCGTGCGGGACCAAAATGTAAGAAAGAAAAGAAAAATACATATATATTAAAAATAAATGTATATTAGGTAATAAATACTTTGTCTGGCAAAATTCAATAAAAAACTATACAATAAACCCTGTGTGAATTATTTAAAATATTGCCGTCACCGATATCCTGATGTTACTTAATACTGTGGACATTATGTAAATTTTAACCTCTCAGCCGCGGCCTACCCTATATAAAGTTTTAACGTCTAGTGTACTGTCTAGATACTGATAAAAATGAATTACTTTACTAGGGACTGACTTTATTGAGTCAACAAATACTCATAATAAAAACAGCCACAAAACAAGCAACATAGACATGCTGGGTGGGCTTGTATTGGTCGCCACTGTCAATAGAAACTTTTTTTAATCAGGTTTTGCACTTTTTTTATGAGAAAAATAAGTAAAAAAGTACATTTTATATTGTAAATCATATTTAATCAAATTTATATTGGTTTTACGATGAAATAAAGCACAAGCAAGCGAAGTAAAATATGAAACTGACTGCATCAACGGTCTTAGAACTATATACCGGAATCAAATAATTGGCTCTGGGTAGTTTGCCCTCGGGGCAGAGAAATGAATACAGAAAAAAAAAAATACAAATGACATTAAATGATTACATTCAACATAAGAAATACCTCAATGTTATCAAAAACAAAAAACAAACCAGAGCAATAAATCCGGGTCACCAATATAAGCCCTAATAGCTCGGAAGCTAAAAAAGCTAGCTTACTGAAATAACAAGTATTTTATAGACTATTTAATATGACTTGAATAAAATTATTAAATATTCTTGGTTGCTGTAGAGCAGCGATGCACAGACCGCGGCCCGCGGGCCGCATGCGGCCCGCCGACGCTTTGTGGGCGGCCCCCGTCCTCGAAATTATTTGAAAAATATTTTTTCATTATTCATAGGTAGAAAACTGTGCACGCTCGCCGAGCGCCTCACCGCTACGACGTCTCGTTCGCACTTCGCAAACATTTTCAATAATGAATAATGCTAATAAATGTAAGAACCGAAATCGTCTTAACAACGAAAATCTTGAAGGCATTTTGCGCTTAGCCACTACTAAAGTGACCCCTAACATACAAAAAATTGTGTCTTCTACACAATGTCATGTATCTAACTTAGAATAAAATTTATTCTTAGTTAGATATATAGAATATTCTTAGTTAGATAATAGAATAGAATACATGTTATTCCTAGTATATTATACTGTAATATGGATAACAATGATACGTATTTGTAATCTAAAATTTTCCATTCTTTAACTATTGTATTGGCACTGATATATTTTATATTATTATTATGACATTGATACACGTGAGGTTGAATGATCCAAATTTTCAAAGAAGCAGAAAATAAATAATTATTCGAAGACCATAACCATAACATTGTTTCATAGGCCCTCCGTTAGTTGGAAGAAGGTGATGCGGCCCTCAAGTAGAAAAAGTCTGTGCATCGCTGCTGTAGAGTAATGCTATGAAAAAGGCTAACAACAAAATAAATGATTTTTTTGAAAATCAAACTACGGAATCCACTGCTTTGTTTTTGCTTTTGTTTCTGTTCTGTCACAAAAAAAAATAAGAAGCGTTCCTGGTATTTAATATTTATTATTAATGTGGCAATTATGTCCCTTACAACAGTTTCCGAGATATTAAGGTCTACAATAAATAAATACAAACGGAGCTGCCATGGAATTCACCGACCGGAGTCGGGCCCATCATAATACTATTTTTTACACTTCTGGGGGGTGAGCAGTGGATTCCGGACTTACGAACCGGCTGTGGTACGTTTAGGACAGCTGTCTTGCCACATGTGAGCGTTCACCTTGCCACCCATTCACTCCCCCTTCGAAGCCATAGAATTTGAGATGCGCAAATCGCAGTTTTAGATAATTTTTCTAAGAAAGAGTTGATTATTTTTCTGGAAAGGCCAAGATCTTTAAAGAGGTGAAATAGAGATTTAGCTGGCAGGCCACGAGCGCCAACTTCCACCGCGTGAAGGTGAACAGTGAAGCCGTTCCGGGTTACGGCATTTGCAAGATCATGGTATTTATTTAATTTGTACTCGTGGTCTTTTGGGATATTTGATTCCCATGGAACAGTTAATTCTACAATAAGAGCCACCTTCCGAGATAGAGAGTAAAGAGTTATATCTGGACGGAGGGCTGTGCATCCGAGACTTTCAGGGAATTTATACTGCTTAGAGACCGAATCAACCTCCAGAGTCCAATCTGTAGCTTTCTCGATTATTGAGAAAGGTTTTGTAGTTAAATGTTTTTTGCCTTTAGAGCCATCCCGCACAAACTGTATTGGGGGTTTGGAGGATACTGTCAAACCCTTGTTGGCACGAGCCACTGAGAGACTAATTACCTCGCGAATAACAGCGAGAACTTTGTCATGGCGGTAAGTGTACCGTCCTTGATCTAAGGCCACCTTGCAGCCAGCTAGAATGTGTCTAGCTGTGCAAGGGGTATTGCTACAGAGGGGACAAGAACTATCCTCGGCAAAGCTCCAACGAGCGAGGTTACTGGGGTCTGGAAGTGTATGCTGAAAGGCATTCAAATAAAATTTCATTGCTCCTGAGTGTACGTAAGATGAAATGAAATTGAAATTGAAATTGATGAACAAACAACGGTAAAAATGAGAATCCATGGATAATTGACAGAAAAATAGAGATTAAATATTACACTAAAATTCCAGTCATAATCTTAGCTACCTCTCTACAAAATAATAAATATATTCCACTCCAATTAAGTTGTTATTACTATTTCATAAACAAATGCGTGCTGAAAGGTTAAAGACAAGCTATTTGTGTAAGACTTTCATTTGTGACTAAAATATTTAATTGTTTAAAATATAAAATTGTAATGTGAATAACAAGGGTTTACTGTAAGTTTTGAAATTAAGAAACTTTGTGGTTTCAATAGAATTGAATGTGAGAGTCATGCATATAAAATAAAATAGAGTTCCTTGCGATGTAACCTATGTAGACATCGCATGTATGACAAATAATAGCTTTTTCAGGGCGGAAAGATAAAGAAAAGACAAAAGAAACTCCCGTGCTCGACTACAACCGCATCCAAACATCCAGACAACCGTCGATTACCGTTGCAACAGCAAAACTGACAGCTTCCATAAATGTCATACAGTTCAGCATGGCAAATGTGGAAGAATGTCACTTATAGTCCATTGCAATGTCGCGGAGAGCTCAGCTGTTGTAAAAATAAAAGGCGCCTCTTAATTGTACAACTTAATCCGGATGTTTGGATTGCGCGCGGATACGGAAATAGAGACAGGCCAAACTTGCTACGCCAGGTAAACAGGGCGTAGCCAACCAGAGCATCTAATAATTTGACATAAATTGTCCCCTCGCACCTACACTAAGCAACACAAAATCAGCAATGGCAGCGTTGGAAGTGATAAACTGGAAAATACACAAATGGCTGAGGAGTTAACAAACACAATTAAATATAAATAAATCAAACAATGTTTTACGTTCCTTTACCAATGCATGCAAGAATGTATAATATAAAGCCCAAATCGAGCCGTTTGTGCCCAGTACAATTGGTATCGTCACAAATTCTTTATTTTTTCTTATTACGACGATTCATAGACACACGAGTAGAGTTTACGACGCTTCTCAATGCTGCTAGTATACTAGAAGCGCTAATGGGGAAAAACAGTAACACAAAGGTTTGTAAACACCACAAGTGTTGAAGCGATGTATGCACTCAACATCGATGAATTCAATGATCTAATAAACAACATTGGCAAATGCACATTTCTTACTCCTTCTTGAAAATAGCTTCCTCTTGTGGTTGGCTCCAATAAAGAAGAATGGATTTAAAAAAATATATTTTTAATAAAAAAAGAAAGAATTTTGTTCCTCTTAAGAGAGACAGGCGTTTTGGAATTTAAAGTGTAAACGGCATGACTTACCAGAATCTTTATTGACGGCTTGAAGGCTTTGATACTGTAGGTGCTCTGCCGTGGAGCTTAGCTGTTTGGTTCGGGAAATGGCCACTACACGCAGCACAGGTCAAAACGCATGCATTGGATGTTAGTACATATAGATACACATATAATTTATGCAATACAATGTAGGACTTATCGGTGGCTCCCAAACTATTTGAAAACGAAACGCTCTTTCAAACAACTTTACTGCCAAGCCCGTAAATGTGCAGGCTATTTAAAATCACATCACACGAAATTTTGGTTGGAATATCTCATATTAAAGCTACATGTGCGACCCTAGATTATTGCTCGCCGACAAAACTTTAACTTGAACTTTCAATCAGTTCAACCTCCTTCCCGAAGGGACATTACACTTAAAATCCTTCCATAGGTCCTTGGCTACTTGCCGGGAAAGTTTTGGGGTGACACAAACGATTTTTTAACAATATTTTGGGCACTTAAAAATGGAGAGTGGAGTGCTTCTTCATATGGGTACTTTCCAACTCCTTCGTTATTTTTGACTATCAAAAACTATTTTTCTTGCTACATTATGTAAATGATATCCAAAGGCAAAACATTACCTGAGTGTACTCTTCGTAGCTATTTTTATTTAGCACCACCTGACTGGAATATACCTGTCTCGAGGCGAGCCTTTTTCAAAGAATGTTTTGACATTTTACATAAAATTGGTACAATATCAACAAAAAAAAAGTAACATATGAAAGAGATATAAATCAATTAGCACTAATACACAATCCAAATCAACTACTTTTAACATATACGTATAATGCGGCTGACCACAAGATTTATTAAGGCAAGTTGACCAAGTTATTCATACTTTGTTATCATTAGCAATGTCGACCTACTAAACAGTTGCCTAATGTTCAATATGCGCTTCTTTAAAAAGTTCATCCCTAGAACGCTTATGCAATATTATTTTTGATACAAAAATTTTGGGCAGTTTCAAGTGGTATAAGTAGAGTTTTTGTATATACACTCCAGTCATGTTTACTGTAGTAAATAATAGACTCGCATAAGGCAAAATACACAGAGAAGTACTATTGGAATTCAGAATATTCCTCAGCTCTTTGAACGAATATCCAAGAGCTAACCTTCTTAGCTACCAAATTGACTTGCTCCTCCCAGTGAAATTTATTATCCACTAAAATTCCAAGATTCCAAGACAAGGGAAGTTTTCATCAATGGTGTTAAATAACGTATATACGTTATATGTATACGCATACGAATACACATACAGATGGACATGTCGCGCGAGTTTGAATTGCTTCCTCACCGCAATTTTCGTCAGATCTAGCTCCCAGCGACTTTTTCCTGTTTTCTAATATAAAAATATCTCGGGGGAAAAAATATAAGTCAAAAAACGCTGTGGACCAATATTTTTCAGGTTTAGACAATGATTTTTTTCTGACGGTTTAAAAGGATGGGAGAAACTAGACTTAATCTATCAAATTGCAGGGAGACTATGTCTAGAAATAAATTTTGTTTTACTTCTAAATATGTAGTTTTTATTAAAAATGCCGGAAACTTTTGAAATGACTCTCTTATAAAGACATTACAACAAATGGAAAGAATCCACTTTATAGAAACGAAATAAGCTGAAAAATAACATTAGGGTTTTTCCGAGCTACCTTCACATTTATGTGGCAGTATAGCTGTCAACGTGTATATATTTTAGTTAGCATGTTAATAGTTGGAAACCACTGAATTCAAAAGATGACAGCAAGAACAATAAGGTATTGTCTTCCTTGCTAGCATCGGAGGGATTGTCAAAAATACATGCAAAATAGGAATATTTCTTTACAACAATATTAATAAAAATATACATAGGCTATCGAAACAATGTTATTACAATTAATTAGGTTAAAAATAGGGAGGACTAGATCATATACCGAGGTCATACTTAAAACCAATGCATCACTTTATCTCATTAATTAATCCAATCAAATGACCAAATTCATGATTTCTCCAAAAATATCAAAATTTCTCACCGTCATCATGATCCTGATTTTTCTGATCGAGGCTTCGGGCTCGCGGTTGCGGCGATGATTCATGGGGTGGTGAATCTAAAAATGAATTAAAATATTACAGGTAATACCAATGATTAAATAGCATATTAGATTGCTCAACGTCATACTACGATTTGGCAATCAGGATTTTACTACGAAACGCAACATGTAGATGGCACTCTTAGTTCCGATAATTGACTAAACTTTTATTATTATATTAAATATCGCGACTTTTGTGGTATAACAGTACTGCGGCGCACTGTAGATGGCGCTCTAAACATGCTTATACGGTATAGAATAATAATATATTAAAGAATTTTAAAATCATAGCTCTTGAGCATCTTAAATGGGATAGATGGCACTAATAATTATATGTTATTATAGCTATCATTGGTTGAATTATTGGGTTTTTAAAATCTTTTTAAAATTTTAAATCAATCAGTCCTTTATAAAACACCATTCATTATCAATGATATTGTAGATATCCAAATATAAGTCCTATATAACACATTATTACGAAGTACCTGGGCTAGAGAAAATTAACAAATTTAACGACAAATTCAACATCATCACAAAAAACTTAACCGTACAAAATTTAAATCTAATCCTCTTGAGAATGTTCTGCAAAATAGAATGGTGGACATGTGGAATAAATTACCATTTGAAGTGATTAGTGCAAGCTCTGTCAATCAATTTAAAAACAGACTGGATTTGTACCTAAAAACTTGTTAATATTGTTTATATTGCCTATTATTTATATATTGTTTAGCTTTACAAAATCTGATCTGGATGTATCAGCAAAGCTGTCTGTCTAGAATAAATAAATAAAGAAATAAATATATAAATAAAATAAATTGCTATTACTTAGGCCGTCAGATAAATTGCTATTACTTAGGCTTATCAGTGCCACCTGCATTTTGCCAGTGCCAAAGGTTGCCAAATCATACTATAGAGTTGAGCAATCTAATACCATACATAATCAATGGTAATACATAAAAAAATACACATTTAAGTGCCATGCAGATGAAACAAACCTTTATTCTGCCTATTTGCAGTAGAATTTCCATCAGCTGCCTCTGATGTATCACCGGTATTACCTGTTCCTGTACCGGTATCCTTACCACGCGCATTTAATTCTTGGGTTAGTCTCTTCTTGAGGTCCATCGCTTCATGCCCGCTGACTGTGTGATGAATATTGCATCTAAACACAAAAATCCCTTCTAGTATTGACCATAAATGTTGGCACATGCAATTAAAAGAATCGCGGTTGTTTGACATCTCTACATTAGATAATTTTTCCTAGAAAAAATATCTAAAACTGCGATTTTCGCATCTCAAATTCTATGGCTTCGAAAGGGGAGTGAATGGGTGGTAAGGTGAACGCTCACATGTGGCAAGACAGCTGTCGTAAACCTACCACAGCCTGTCGTTAGTCCGGAATCCACTGCTCACCCCCCATAAGTGTAAAAATAGTATTATGCCATCTTCATTTAGGTGGGAAAGAATCCATGTTCCATGCATTAATCTATACTAATATTATAAAGAGGTAAAGTTTGTGAGGTTGTAGGAAGTAATCTCTGGCTCTACTGAACCGATTTTGAAAATTCTTTTACCAATAGAAAGCCACGTTATTTGTGAGTGTCATAGGCTATATATTAATCCGAAAAATGAAAAGACTTTTTCGTGGTAGTCGGATTTGCAAAGTAAGTCGGAGAAAAACCGGTCGAACGAAAACGTTGCTTACGAACGCTGCTTTAACGATGAGAGAAATATGATTGAGTTCTAGAGAAAAGGTAATGCCTACAAAAAAGTCAGCGACAGCATATGTCTATATTTTATATTTAAGTCAGAAAAAGTAGTATTATGTATTAAAAAAATAATTTAAATCGTTAGGCCATGTTTATTAGCCATATTATCAACAATTATGAATTCATATCAAAATAAGAAAATTTATTGTCTCAAGTGTTTAAAACAAAAGACTGCATATAATTTCCCTTTTACTGCATATAATTTCCCTTTTACTGCATAAATGCTTAAAGAGATAAGACACAAATAAGACACTCACAAGAAGACACTCACCAATAACGGTAATATAGTCAAATTGGCATGCAAATACATACATACATATGCAGTAAAAATATAACCCTTCTTTTGGCAGTCAGAAAATAAATCATAGCACTCAGTACTAACCGAACCACACTCATAATTTCATCACAAGTAAAAAGTTTTACCGCCCAACGAAGTGGGCACGGGTCAGCTAGTTAAATATAAAAGAGAGATTGTGCGAGATTACGGTTACAGAACTCTTTAGGATTTTGGTGGATATATTTCATAGGTCTGTTGAATTTTTCATTTTAAGTGATTAAGCAATTTTAACTATTTCGGAAAAATTAGTGGGGGAGAATAATTTTTATTTTTTTATTGGTTGAGTGGGGCTTTTCTAAGGTCTTTATGAGCCTTGTAACACTGCGACCATTGCTGATCTATTGTGTTCGCCACCTACTATAGTTCTGCGCTAAGCCTCATCTCATTTAAGAACCGCAACAGGCTTTGGCGCCAGATTATTTTACCTCCTCAGGTTGGAGGTAATGACCACCCAAGTGGGTGTATCTTTTACGCATCAGCGGGTCACACTCGCACATGAGATGCTGGGGAGTTTCCTCTGCCCCTTGGCAGAACCTGCACATTTTTGTGTCTCGGAGCTTGAGGTTGAACATGTGTTTGTTCAGGCCACAATGCACCGTGAGCGCCATCACCAGTATGCATAGATTGTTCCTATTTAGCGGTCTTACGGTCGTAAGCCTTAATTAGCGCTTTGGAATGATTCAACCCTGGCGTGTTGTTCCAGTGGTTGACGGATTGTTCTAAACATATTTGTTTGAGCATTAGATTTGCAAGGCTTTTTGGTACGCCACAGCAAGGTTCAGGGCCGTATAACGTTCCCTTTGCTCCCGTCCTAGCAAGTTCATCGGCTATTTCATTTCCCTCGATTCCTGCATGGCGGGGAACCCATCTTAGAATTACCCTGTTCTTTTCGCCCAGGGAATTCAGTAGTGATATGCAGTTTTGCACTAGCTTTAAATTAATGGTATTCGAGGCTAGTGTCATAAGAGCTGCCTTGCTATCAGAGTGGATATAGATACGGTGGTTGGTGGTTGACATAGTTCTTATGGATGGGGGAGAATAACAATGTATTTGGTTTTTTTTTTTTTTGCGATCATCCTCAAGCAGGTCTAAAGCCAAGTGATTTCCCATATTCTGGCAGCTGGTATTAAAGGGTATAGAGCTGATTAAGGGTACAGAGAAAAAGTTCTGCAACCGTTGTCGCCTATAATAAACAATAAATACAAACGGAGCTGCCATGGAATTCACCGACCGGAGTCGGGCCCATCATAATACTATTTTTTACACTTCTGGGGGGTGAGCAGTGGATTCCGGACTTACGAACCGGCTGTGGTAGGTTTAGGACAGCTGTCTTGCCACATGTGAGCGTTCACCTTGCCACCCATTCACTCCCCCTTCGAAGCCATAGAATTTGAGATGCGCAAATCGCAGTTTTAGATAATTTTTCTAAGAAAGAGTTGATTATTTTTCTGGAAAGGCCAAGATCTTTAAAGAGGTGAAATAGAGATTTAGCTGGCAGGCCACGAGCGCCAACTTCCACCGCGTGAAGGTGAACAGTGAAGCCGTTCCGGGTTACGGCATTTGCAAGATCATGGTATTTATTTAATTTGTACTCGTGGTCTTTTGGGATATTTGATTCCCATGGAACAGTTAATTCTACAATAAGAGCCACCTTCCGAGATAGAGAGTAAAGAGTTATATCTGGACGGAGGGCTGTGCATCCGAGACTTTCAGGGAATTTATACTGCTTAGAGACCGAATCAACCTCCAGAGTCCAATCTGTAGCTTTCTCGATTATTGAGAAAGGTTTTGTAGTTAAATGTTTTTTGCCTTTAGAGCCATCCCGCACAAACTGTATTGGGGGTTTGGAGGATACTGTCAAACCCTTGTTGGCACGAGCCACTGAGAGACTAATTACCTCGCGAATAACAGCGAGAACTTTGTCATGGCGGTAAGTGTACCGTCCTTGATCTAAGGCCACCTTGCAGCCAGCTAGAATGTGTCTAGCTGTGCAAGGGGTATTGCTACAGAGGGGACAAGAACTATCCTCGGCAAAGCTCCAACGAGCGAGGTTACTGGGGTCTGGAAGTGTATGCTGAAAGGCATTCAAATAAAATTTCAGCATCTCTGGCGTCCAGTCATAGAGCATTACCTTCCAGTGCATTGGAGGCGGAATGCAAAAGTCACCAATTGTTGTCCAGTCATTCTGGCATTGAAGGCCAATAGCATGAGCCATACTCTTGCTGTCGTAATCTCCCCGCAAAAGAGACTTCTTCAAGTCCACGTCGCTCGTGGTTGTACTGCCATACCCCAGACCAGTGCCATTCTGGCTGATTCCAGTAAGGAACCTTTTGTGGAAGTCTAGCTACTAGTCTATACTACTGCCGTTGAGGCGTACGCAATTATTAGATGTTGGGTTCCGTGTACATTCTTTTTTAATGATATTCCAAGCAGCCTTCATTTTATTATTGGAATTATCTATAGTATATTTTAAGAAATCACTTTCTGTACCAGTAGAGAAAGCTGCTGAGGGTCATCAATTTCATTCGATAATATCCATTGTTGTCTTATTTATAAATTTCGTCAGTCCATAACAAATAAGTATTTATGTAAACGAAAAAATTCTCACCCTATAGGGATCGGATCTGAGGGTCTTAAGCGTCGCGGTTTCGGGCGAATTGCATTTGGTGAACATTTATCAGGAACATCAATATTTTCTGCAACTTTATCGGGTACGGACGCATCTTCGTCAAAGCTGAATTCGCCTTCTTCTTCAATACATTTCACTTCATCGTTACCAGTCTGAGGAAAAATCATTTTAAAAGCAGCATATACACACGCACGTATTCACCCTTGCACGCACACTTGCACACAGACACACATATTGTCCCAAGAAATAAGTGTATTAGACGAACCACATTTTTTGTATTTGACGATTCGTTTCTGCTATGTGGCCTAAAACCAGGACCGGGCGGTAGATTCTTCTGTACACAACAATTTACTCCCGGACTGAAGTGAAGCTCCACATGAAATCTTAAATTTTATATATAAAAGATTACAATGAAGTTATGTTATTCAGCATGCAAAACCTGATAAGTAGCTTATTAAAAAAATTACATCAGAAATAAAAAGTTTTTTTGTAGGTCTGTCTTTATTATTAAATCTAAAAGAAATCTTTTTTCCTTGTAATTGAGAGCGCGGTAAAAAAAACAACATTTCCTTGTCATCTTGAAACCAGCTAGTGTGTGGCTGCGTACTGGTAAGCTCGTAAAAATTGCAGACATATGGAGATCCATGTTATAAAAAATACCCTTATTGTTTGCACATCTTACAGGGTAATGCAGTTTAAGAGTAGATATACTTAATTGGTTGTATTATTTATTGAAACCATATTGAAAGCAATTTTTATTGAAACCATGTTGGCTTTTACTAATTAAATGATTTTTTGATTTTAACTTATTTTATTTTAACCCTTGGAGTAAATGGGTATTTTCATGGATGCATCTGTCTCTTTTGCAGGATTTTCGGCGACATCGACTTAAAGTACTATAACTACGAAACTACTACACCAATCATAAAAAGAACAACTTGTTCTGCACAATGATTGCATTGAAATTTCGAATATAGAATATTGAAATATCATTTTCTAAAACAATTAGATAATTATGAATAAATATGAGAACGTCAAAGAAGTGAAAAAAACGCGCGACCAGATTTGGTCGACTCGTACTCAACGGATAATTGTTTCACGACCAGATTTGGTTGACTCATACTCAACGGGTTAACTGGTTTTAACATATTTTAATTATGGACTATTTTAATTTAAAATTATTTTATTTTAATTAGATTTTACGTATTTCATAGTGTTGAGTTAAAAATACAAATAATTTAATCGGATTTTCAAAACAATTAAAAAACCCATGCATGCAATAGTAATGCAAGCCCTGGAACCAAGCTCTGCTTAGTTAAGCGACATTTCAACATTTTAACCATCAATTCTTGTTACTGTCCCGAATTCTAAGTATAGACTTAATATTTGTATCCTTAAATCTTCTAAATGTACTATAATTAAATAAATAAATATATGGCAGATTGTCATCATTTGACATTAAATTCAAAACAAAAAATGTCACCTAGCAGGTTTTGCACACCTAGTGGTTAGTGTTAAGTTATATACATATTTGTATACCTTTCTTCCGAGAAGGGATCTTTAGTTGGATCTTCATAAAGCATCACAACGATTTGTGACATGTAGTTTAATTCGGAAACCATGGACACGTATTCCATGGCTCGTCTCCATTGCTCGTCTTTTATAACGTCTAATAAGCCTCCATAACGAAGGACGGTCAAAAGCGAATGAACGTGACTTTCGCTTGTGAAATACAGGCGTGTACGGACGTGTCGTCCCGGACTTGAAACACCATGACTATACCTATAAAATAACATATAAAACGTTCATACATTGATACAAGTGATTTCTTTGGATTACATTTTTTACCTTGGATTAAGTCGATTAACGGTCTCCTCAGACTCTTCAATGTTTCTTTGAAGATCTGCTTTAATTTTTTTAAGTAATGGTGTACAAATGCCCTGACTTATCGTTAACTTCTCTTGTACGGTCAATCCATATTCCTAGACGTGAGAAAATAACGATAATAAATAAAAAGTATGTGCAATAATTCAAAATACAAAGATGAAAGAACATACCTGAGGTATAACAATGTCTGCTAAAGCTTTAGCATATATATACAACTCTTCGGCCTGCTCGAATTGCAAAGTGTGCTGATTGTGCTGAAGATCATACTTGATGCAGTCGTAGATGTCAGGAACTTTCGATATATCAAACGTTTTATTTTTTGTGCAAAAGTCTTTTTCTATTTTTCCCCAGCGGCGGCCCATCAACTCCCAAGTCTCGCCATGGTACAGTATAGCATCTTGAACAAATAAAATTCACTTAGAGGTGGGGGGGGGGTACGTGCTTAAGAGCCGTATTACAAAATAGCGTAGGTATTCTTTTAAAATGAGTTGAAAAAATGAACGCATTTTTTTTTGGATGTAACTATAAAAGATAGGATAAATAAATAAATAAATAAATAAATAACTATTCAACCCTGGGAGAAAACCGCGGCACTGAGCGCTCTTCTCTTGCGCAAGCAAATATATACACAATTTCTAATTGTTTTTTGCAGTGTTTTCTCCTTTCTAATGACAATAATTTATATTATGTCGTATTGCTAAAAGAGTGAACTTTAATATAGTATAAGTATTATATAAGAATCTTATTTTATTTCTGAGAAAATTAGAATGATACAGGAAGATTTTTTTTTAATTTTGTGTAATTGTAAGTAATGTATACCTTGGATATGTGGTCAAAAAACGAAAAAATAAAGCCGTAGTGTACATCAAGAATACATGACGGACATAAAAAAAAATAGTATACGGTTTTCGTTGTAGTGATATTACTGTATTAAGGAGCTCAAAGTTTGCCTTCCGAGCGTTTTACGAATAACGACTTTCGGAAAATGGGCTGAATAAGTAAATAATATTCGTTATATCTAAAATTAAAGGCCGCTATGGTCAACATCAAGAAATGGTCCAGGTAATTCAGTAATTAAAGTTTGTAGAAATCTCTTCATTTCTTGGAATTAAAACGCCAAAAATCCACTTTTCTTGCCTTTCTGGAAAAAAAATGTGATAGGGCTCTTAAGTGTACAAACAACACAATGCGTAACCAAAATAAAATTTGAAATTACAAATGTTTCAACCATATAAGCCTGACAAAATTATACAAATCAGCCCGAATAATTCACGTAGTTATGAAAATTGGTACAGCTACTCCCAAAGATGTCCTGATGAACATACTGAATATCGAAGTTTTCAATTCAAAGACCTAATATTTATAAAATCGAATGAGAAACTATGCTCTCCCCTTCTAGTGGGCGGGGGACGGGGTAGGCTCTGATAACATACGTACCATCTGCCATCTCGGCAATCTCTTGTGCAGAAATGTGTAACACAACGACACGACACAATGCATTGTCACAACCATAAGAGTAATGTCACAACCATGGTTTACCTGAGCCTACGGCTGTGACACCTATGGTTGTGATATTTTTATACCATGGTAGGCATAACTTAATCTAACAATGTGCTACAGTCTTCATGATTCGTTGGTGTACTTAGAGCTACTTCACTCTTATCATACAGCAAATTCGTAAAAATATTGCGTTACCTTACCATTTTTTAAATTACCACAGTTGTGACTGCGTTTTTTGCGCTTATTATATAAAAAAATCGCAAACGCACACAATAACTGACTATGACACGAGACAAGCGAAACAGTCATAATGACGATTAAAAATTTGTCTATAGTCTAAAAAGGGGCCGTCACAGTCCGATAAGTAGGTTAAATGAGATATTTACTTTTAAATTTTTCGTGACATAGCTGTGACAAAAAAATCCCTCACACTCGAAAACAGAGCAGAAATTTTAGGCAAACAGATAAATTTAATCAGAACATTTATTTTTGGAATGAAGTGAGTACAGAAATAATTATTAAAAAATCCTGACTAATACAATTTTATACTATCTTTAGTTTCAAACATATTTTATGTTGATTCTCACACACCATTTTGTGACATTTTGAAGTTAATTTTATTTGTGTTTTTTTATTTTCTACAATACATTCCGATTTTTCATATACACCAAACCAAAAATAAAACAATATAAACATGTATTTTTTTTTCGTTTTATGGCCAAAATTCGCCTGTCACACTTTTTTTGACCATTTGAGAATCACTCATATATATCATCATCATCATGCTATGTGATGTTCTCCAGGTTTACACGATGCCGACCCTAAATAGATTAATTCAAAAGTATATTTCTAAAATGTACCTTTCGTTTTGGGGTCGTCTTTTTTCAATTGAACTATGTTCATTAGTGACTGGATAAGGTCTTGAACATGACTGCAACATCTCGCTGGATTTTTTACAAAATCTAAGGCCGCATTTATACTGAGCGCGTTGCCCGGATTGATCTTCTCCCGGTCTTCCGCAGTGAAGTCTCGATCTTGCTGCATCAACTCGTGCAACCTCGACTTAGCCCTTCAAAATAAATAATAAATTGTGTAAACAGTTCAAGTCACAAATGTTTCAACATACTTACATATTCTGAATTTTACTTGACTCGCAGTCGTTATCTAATAATCCGTTTGTGTTTGCACTTTTAACCATTTGTACTAGAATCGGAGTTAATTCTCCTTCTAAAGCTAAAAGGCCTTTCGCAAAAGCGGCGGCGGTCATTTGAACCCGTCCTTCGTCCGACGCATAGATTTTCAAATCGTGGCGGAAAGTCGAATGCAGACGGAGAAGACCAAGACCTTGCGTGCCCGCATACTCCCCTGAAAATAACAACACTCTATTTGAATTAAAACCACCACATTAAATATTTAAAGAGCGATTATCAGTCATTTAAATAAAGTGCCTGAAATTATGTCAATTATATAAGTCAAAGGGTTACACTTTAAATCAGAACCGTGCGGACGATCGCCGAAATGGATTGCTTGAATTTTTTCAAGATTCGGTACGTAAAATATTTTCGTCACTTTGAACTACTTACACCAAGTAATGGTTCTTTTACACCAATGTTTTTTTTTTACTTTAAAACTAGCAGTGGGTTTGATTTCAGGAATTATTATTATTATTATTTATTTTGGACAGGCATCTGGATCAGATCTTGTAGAGCTAGTCATAATCAATATTAACAAGTTTTTAGGTACAAATCATGTCTAATCACTTAAAATGGTAGTCCACATGTCCACCATTCTATTTTGCAGAACGTTCTTAGGAGGATTAGATTTAAATTTTGCACGCTTGAGTTTTTTGCTGTGACCTCAAAGATTTGTATTGACATTGAATTTCTAAATATTCTTTAGCCCAGGTAAATCGTAACAATTTGTGAGAGTTTTATATGTCTCTATCAGGTTCCCTTTTTGTCTTCTTTGTTTGAGAGTAGTCAGTCCAAGTAATTCCAAGCGATCTTCATAATTCCTATTCTTCAGACCCACTGGCATTTTGGCTGCACTTTACTGCACCTTTTCCAGGACATCTACATCTTTGCATAGGTAGGGGTTCCAGAGCTGATAGCCATATAGATCTGAGCTGATGTCTTACAGATCTTTATAAACCCCTCTATTGACACATGTTGGAATACCCTACATATCAGATTGAGAGTAAAGTTATCTCTTTTAGCGATTGCAACAATGTCCAGAGTCTACTTAGTCCAGAGCCAAACCCCCAGAAGTGAAACAACAGTATTATGATGGGCCAAATTCTGGTCAGTAAATTACATGGCGCTTCGTTTGTATTTATTATTATACTGGTTTTACTTTTCGTAGTCTCTTTTAACCCCTAGAGCCCCGATTGGCCGATATCGGCCACAAAACGATTCAGAGTGACGGCCCCGTTTTAATTCATTTTAATTTGTTTTATTTTATTATGTTTTATTATGTTAATGTTTTATTTTAATTATGGGTACAGTGGTTTGGCAGTAATTAGTTTTAGTGAGACAGTGTCATAATTCAATTTGTTTACTAATTTTTACAAAAAATTTTTGGGACATCAAATTGTCAATCGGCTGAGGGGCCGAGGCCTGAAGGTTTAATTGACGCCGTAACTGCATGAATTTGAGCCATCAAGTTCCCACGGTCTCATCTACTAAAAATTCCTCATTCTAATATGGACTTCTTCTTCCACTATTTCAGTGTCATGATGTATGGAAGTCGCCATCTTTACATTACATTACATTTTCGTCAAGTCCAATTGACGGATAAAAACCGCTCTTGGACGTGTCAAAATAATTGTGTTAGGTAGTAAGTCTCGTTACTACTCTTTACTTAACATACATAGGTAGTCAAGAATTATTTGACTATTAGATTGTCAACATATAAATATAAATAAACAAAATAGAATCTTAATAATTGAAATACTCAATAATTCGTATAGATACAAAGTAAAAGTTATTCAATATTCAAGTTGTCAGTAAAATGTTAATTAATCAAATTAAAGCGTATTTAAAAACTAAAAGTACAAATATAACACCAAATAAAATAACGAGACAATATGGCTCTACTTTTAAAAATAATTTAAATAGGCAAAGTATTTGAAAATTTATGGCCCTCAAATTCGGCTAGATCATAGAAAGGTTCATAGATAGGTAGATCACATCAAGGATCTCCTTGATGTTTTTTTTTAATTTTTACGTCCTCCAGCCGTTTAACAGTGGTAGGGAGTAGATTATAGAATTTAATGCTAAGGTATAAGTAGGTTTTCTGTACTTTTGCCAGTCGTACTCGGGGTATGCATAAAAGGGAGCTACCGCGGGTATGGCGAGTGAATGTCCTCATTAATTGCAGCTTCTGCGAGGTGCTGTCTAGCATATATTAAACACTGGTACAATAATTTAAGGCTCACCTTGAAGAGTACTTACTACCTCTCTGTGAAGTAATCATTTCTTCCCTTTCCTTGACTTCACTTACCAATTCCCTTTCCTCGGGCTTTCTTAATTTTTAAGTACCTACATATAGTAATTTTCTCCTTTTTATTTCCATAATGTACAACGGTTAGTTAGAATAAGCACTACATATTGCCATCGGCAATAAGCTCGCATGGTTCAACTTATATTATTAAATGAAAATGAAGTTTTTTATTATTTTTGTCAGATACATTTAACGTATTTCATTTCAGGTGCTACAATGCGTTTTCATCAGCCGCTCCAATGAACTTCATCTGCAAAATATTGGGTCTCGTCCCATATTTCATGACAGTCGATGAAACTACGAAAACGATCAAGTATCAGCCGTATAAAAAGTCTCGTTTGTATTCCCTACTAATCGTTTTTATCGGGATGCTCACTGTCATACCGTTTATGATCCCCAGCGGCAAAAAAGACGACACCGACGTGAAATTCATCCTGCGTTACATGGGTGCCGTTAAAGTATCGTGGTACATGATTGCAGCTTCGTCTCACGTTTACTGCGCAGTCGTTCACTCGGCTACCCTCTGCGACATATTCGCTCGGTTCGATCACATCGATAAACGAATCGGAGAACTCGGGTTGCGCGTCAATCACGGAGCCATTTACAAGACCACTTTCAACACTGTGCTGCTGACAATCGGAAGCGAAATGTCGCGGATGACGATCTGCTTCGTGATGGAAGGATGCGGCGGCGGTTGGTTTGGGTGCGTACACAAAGCAGGCATCATTCTGAACGTTTACGTGCGAGCGTTCGCAATGCAGCGCTTCATTTGCTTCGTGAGGCTATTGAAGAATAGACTCGTAACTCTCAACGCCGGATTGAGATATTTTTTAAACGAAAACAAGATGAACAGCACAACTTACATTAAAACTGGAGAACTAATTTTGGTTCAAAGCTACAAAAATAAACCAGATAAAGAGACATCGAGTACAATCGACAAATACTCTCATTTGCATTATAAATTGTGCAAAATAATAAGCATGGTGAATATGGTGTACGCTAAGCCTGTTCTCATTGGATGTTCTTTCACGATGATCGCGCTGACGACTCAGTTGTATTATTTATATCTGATGCTTTCAAACGATGAGGACGTACATAATAGTGCTGTTGATATTGCAGAATGCGTAATGTGGATGATTGAGATTATTACTGAGTTACTGGTGTTCTCTTATTTATGTGGAGCGACGACCATGGAAGTAAGAATTAAATTTTCATTCATTTAATATTGACCCTAAACACGGACGATAAAAAGATTCGTTAATTTATAGCATTAAGTATATATGGAATTAGATTGCTCAACTCGATCGGTACATTTTGGCAACCCTTATGCGCCGGCAAAATGCAGGTGGCGTTTAAAGCATTGACAGCGAAACTTACAGAAATTTATTTGGCTATCTTTATTATTATTTTTATTATTATTATTATTATTATTATACATTTAACAGGCGCGCCTGAGTCCGTGCTTGCATTACAATTTCTGTGGACAATAAGTCCAGTTTATTTTTAAAGTCATTGACACTTTTGGCATTGATCACTTCACTTGGGAGACCATTCCATTCGTTTACCACTCTACTGCTGAGGAAATGTTTCTTGGGTTTTGAATGGAATGATTCACGCTGGAGTTTCAGATGATGCCCACGCAGATGTGTGTTAGTGCTCATGGTGTAGATAGTCTGCAACCCAGGATTCGTCATACGATGCAGTAAGGATCTTATATGTCTCGATTAAGTCACCCAGTGCCCTGCGTTGTTCCAGAGTGGTCAAACCGAGAGCCGACAATCTTTTCTCGTATGTTAGATGCATCAAGTTAAAGGGCAATTTAGTCGCTCTTCGCTGGACCTTCTCTAGAAGATCGATATCCTTCCTAAAGTATGGATTCCAGATCTGATAGGCGTGTTCCAAAATGGGTCTTACAACATTGATAATAACATTGAAAAATAATGGATTTTTATAAAGGACTGATTGACTATAAATTAGGGAGCTAATGGGCCTAGTGTAGTTGGGCCATTATGACCCATGTGTTCGGGCCCGGCTCCTGGACGTTTAGGCACCGTGCGGCGTCAGGCAATCGACTGTGCATTACCGATAACCGGGGGCATCTGGAAATGGCTAAGATTCTTATAGAGCGGGGATGATTATTAACCTTACGGCAACTGCTCTTGAAACGACCAATTCGGCCACCCTATCCCGAGTAGAAGGCCGGCAATGGACGCCGTGGTCCACGATAGATTCGGTAGATACCGAATCACCTGCTACGTAAAGGAGAGGACCGCGCAAGCGACCTTGGTAGCAAGGGTGCAAGCGGCCAAAACTGGTAGTGAGGGCGCGAGGCCGCCCGCTGGGTGCAAACCCAGTGTCTAGCGGTGAGGCGTTGGCTTCTTACGGGCGAGTGACATAACTAGACAATGGATTATTTCATCCCAAAGTCTTCTACGCTCACCTCACAAGAGACGGAACGATCAATATCGTTAAAACTTCCTGGGTGATAGATTCGCCCCTTGTGGTTGACACCTCTATGTGATTGATTATAAACACCCAATAATTGACGATAACTCAATTATTAGTTCTATCTATTGTTTTTTTTTTATATAGGCTGATTACATAACAGAAATAATATTGAGAGTAGAATGCCATCTATTAGTCTATCTGAACTTTAAAGTGCGTAATTATTAAGTATTAAAACCTGTATAGCAAATTAACATCTTTATGTAAATAATATCAAAATAATATGACCAACTCATTTTTATTATATTATTATTTTATACCCTATAGGCGTGTTTAGAGTGTCATATACAGTGCCCAGTCATACTGTTATACCACGAAAGTCGCCATTGAACATAATAAGAGAAGACTGATCAATTTTCTGAACTTATGAGTGCCATGCCATCTACATGATGCGTTTTGTACTAATAATTGCCAAATCGTAGTAAGACGTTGAGCAAGCTTATACGTTATATAATCAATGCTTATAGTAATAATTTAACAAAACTAACATCATTTACCAATTCCCTTTATTATTCAAAGATATGTTATTTTTAGACAAAGCCTTTATTAAAATTAAATATATATAATAATAAAAAAAATATTTTTAGGCACAATCGACTGGAGCTATCATGAATCATTTGAGCATCGAAGACACAGATTCATCGACTAGAATTAGCGTGAGTAGTAAAATAACCTGAAAAACCAATTCAGAATCGTTAAAAGTCATTTCCTTGATTTTGCAGGCAGAGCTATTTCTGACACAAACCCTCCATCAAAACATGGAGTTCACAGCGTGGGACTTCTTTCCGTTGAATATGTCAACGGTTACATTTGTGTGCGGCACTGTTGTCACTCATATTGTCATTCTGCTACAACTCACAATACAAAGCGACGGGCAGAAAGCAAATTAATAATAGCAAATTGCACTTAAGATAATTACGACTAAATTGCTTTATGTGTAATTAGATGAAACACCGATTGTAGATGATTGATGAACACAATATTAATGAAACTAATTCGACAAACATATCCAAACACAATTTCATAAGCATTAGATGAAAATGGAGGGTAGAAGTTTTAGAGAATTTAACGCATCATTAAAGTTATTTGTCTGGTTAGCAAGACTTTCTGGATTGGGCTTTTACGAATTGCAAAACACAGAAATAATTCTGAACAAAATATTGCTTCTTCACTTGCCGATACAAGTTGGTTTTTGTACAGTCTACTTTTATAAACTGCATAACTTAATAGAACAGTATATTACTGCAAAGGAGAATGCTGCCTTAAATTCAGTGAGCATTCTATCATCCGTTATAATGAGTTTATCTTACATAACAGCCGTAATGACAAGTTTGTTCATGTCAAAAAGGCTTTGCACTGTTTTGTTAAGGATGTATGAATTTGATAGAGATGTCCATATGAAGGTTAATGTGATTATTAAATATGAAGACGTTTCTAAGCTACTCTTACTCCACATAATTCCATTTTCAATGACAATCATCATTATAAATATTTCCTTTTCGATCCTACATCACTTTTTTGCGGTGTCAGGATCAATATTAGAATATCTAATTATGATCGTGAAACAGCTGAAAATATTACAATTTGGATGCACCAATGAAATTCTGCAATTTCGGTAAGAATAATCAATTTGTAGACAACCCTTTTACTTTCCCGGCCCACCAACTGACCAGGAGGGAAAGTATTGTTAGGGCATTTTTGGGATGAAGATGAAAATAATTATTTTGAGTCCCCCTGAGACGATTAAGACCATTTCCAGATTGAAGAATGTTTGTGCGTCTGCTGTGTGTATCTATGTATGTATTCCTCTATGATACCACCCAAATGCTTAATCCGATTGAGCTGAAATTTGATATGCAGGCATAATTTGGGAAATTTGATTGCAGGCGAATGTGGTTAAAGTCGGTCCACCATGGAGTGCACTAGTCATATATAATCCTCAAAATATTGGACTTAGAGACTTGAAATTGTGTAAACAGATGAGTCTGTGAAATGTTGGTTGGAATATCTTATATGTATGGGGTAATCAAATATTTAAATTTGCAGCAATGCGAGTTTCCAATTAGAATTTTTATATAAGTGGCGACGCACGTTTGAAATTTAAATCTTCGATGCGTTGTGTCGCCCGTTCGACATTTGAATATTTAATGGTGAATTTTATGGCAATTCGATTTTAAACCGAATGAAATGATGTTATTAGCTAATTGCCGGGAAATTCTTGGGGTGACATAACCAATCTATTTTTCTTAGGACTTCTATTTGCAATTGATCACAGCATCGTCTGCCATAATCAGTTGTGTTGTCGAGTTGAAGGCGTGTATTAACTCTTCCATCGAAGAGTCTCCTCTTAATATTAATTGTCAGCGTCTGTCACTAAGGTCTGCTACATCAAAGCGTTTTAACCGCCTGATATTTTCACCTATGCTTGTTGTTAGGTTTGAGGCTAAGACATTGGACATGACCTTCCAGTCTCGTTTTATATCTTGTACTGTACTTTTGCAGTTCTTCTTTAGCCATGGGCTTTAGAGGTGTCATGGATCTCATTGTTTAAAGTGAACCATGGGCATTTGATATGGACCTCTGAACTGTTCTGGTATCATTGAAGGATCTGGATGTTGGAGTCGCTGGTTGTGCTTCATAGTTTATTTTATTTATTTATTTGATGTTTCATATTATATAATTCAACTACGGTCACACGAAGAAAAAATAATAACATTTAAATTAAAATAAAACGACAAGGTGGGTCATCTCAATCTCATGCAACCTGAGAACCATCACACATCTAAGTACAGGCTTACTCCTGTACTGGATTGTACTGGATTGCGAGATGACGTATTGCCATAATGCAAGTTGAATGCCTTAAGTTCTAACAGCTTGTTTTCTAGCGAAAAGCATGAGCCAGTTCATACTTATGTATTAGGATTCAATCGAGTCCTTCTATTTTTGATGTGGTTTTTCCAATGCATGAATCCAAATGCATGAATCCAAATGCATGAATAAATATTTGACACAATTGTTGTGGGGTAAGATTTCTCCCAGTTTCACTTCTGGACAATCGCCTCACCGCAGAGCAAAAGTGATGAGTTGGGATTTGGGGTACTGGATTCGATTCTTCAGCCACTGATGGACTTGATTGATTGATTGTACACAACCCAATGTACCAACCCAAAACTTAACAGGAACATACAACTTGAGGGTAGTTCATCTCCCATCTGGTGGCCTCCTCAAAGAGGGACTATGTGGAAAGGCCTCTGTGAACTCTGCTTGCGGCTGTAGGTCCAGTCGTGGGCAGTTAGGAACTTAGTTTCGATCTGGGGGAACACCTCAGGCGGTTGTGGGCAGTTTGCGCACTGTGCGGCGTTAGCCAATCATCATCATCATCATCATCATCATCATCATTTATTCATTCCATAAAAGCATTTCACAATACTGAGGAACATGTCAAATTTTACAATCATAATTTACCGGATGATAAAACCGCTTTGATTAATTAAAAGGAAAAAAAATAATTGTAATCAGAGGTGATTACTTAAAAATAGTCAAATTTACAAAATAATCAATAATCAAACAAATAATAATCAATACCATAAAAAGAAAAATTCTGAAACATGCGTAATTAAAAACAATGTCAATAAAATCTAAAACTTAGTTCGAAAGTATAGTCATAATATGGTTATTTATAATCAAGCAATTGTGGACGCAATATCATAAAAGTCGTCCAATTTGTAAAGGGCATGTTTGACTAACTGATTTTTCAAGCAGATTTTACATGCTGCCATCTCAAGTCTTTTCGTTGATGATGGCAAAGCATTGAACAATTTAAAACTTATATATAAAAATAAATAATAAATACAAACGGAGCTGCCATGGAATTCACCGACCGGAGTCGGGCCCATCATAATACTATTTTTTACACTTCTGGGGGGTGAGCAGTGGATTCCGGACTTACGAACCGGCTGTGGTAGGTTTAGGACAGCTGTCTTGCCACATGTGAGCGTTCACCTTGCCACCCATTCACTCCCCCTTCGAAGCCATAGAATTTGAGATGCGCAAATCGCAGTTTTAGATAATTTTTCTAAGAAAGAGTTGATTATTTTTCTGGAAAGGCCAAGATCTTTAAAGAGGTGAAATAGAGATTTAGCTGGCAGGCCACGAGCGCCAACTTCCACCGCGTGAAGGTGAACAGTGAAGCCGTTCCGGGTTACGGCATTTGCAAGATCATGGTATTTATTTAATTTGTACTCGTGGTCTTTTGGGATATTTGATTCCCATGGAACAGTTAATTCTACAATAAGAGCCACCTTCCGAGATAGAGAGTAAAGAGTTATATCTGGACGGAGGGCTGTGCATCCGAGACTTTCAGGGAATTTATACTGCTTAGAGACCGAATCAACCTCCAGAATCCAATCTGTAGCTTTCTCGATTATTGAGAAAGGTTTTGTAGTTAAATGTTTTTTGCCTTTAGAGCCATCCCGCACAAACTGTATTGGGGGTTTGGAGGATACTGTCAAACCCTTGTTGGCACGAGCCACTGAGAGACTAATTACCTCGCGAATAACAGCGAGGTAGTTATGAATAAATATGAGAACGTCAAAGAAGTGAAAAAAACGCGGAACCAGATCTGGTCGTATCATACTCAACGGATAATTGTTTCAGAACCAGATTTGGTCGTATCATACTCAAGGGGTTAAAACCATTTTATAAAACAAACATAACCAAAAAATAACATTTCACCAATTTATTTATTGCATACAACAAAATTTCACACAATAGCGTTGTGAAATATCTATACAACAAAATTTCACACCAAATCACCATTGTATACAACAAAATTTCGCGCCATAGTGGTATGGCTCGAGTGGACGTATTAAACCGTAGCGGCGCCCCGATCGAAAGGGCGCAATAAACTACCCGGGAGTCGTAGCGGCGCCGCTTGAGTTGATGCAATAAACTGCTCGGGTGTCGGGTGCCACAGCGGCGCCGCTCAAGTACAAAGTCTTAATAAACTTGATTGAATTTGTAGGAGCCTACGGCCCTACATACCCACAACAAAAAGTTAATTTCACAGAACAGAAAACTGCAGACTCGCTCAAACTTGCACGAGCAGCTGCAGTTAATTTCCAGCTAAATTTGGCAAATATTGCCCAGGCAAGCGACACATGCGTCGCCCCACTCGTAGCTATTGCATCACCGATCACCCTATAAAACGCAGTACATTGCATTCGATGAATATCATTCCTTTGGCAGACAGTTGCCCCTCTACACCATTACTTCGGCAGACAGTTACCGCGCTCTACACATCGTCCCCTCAGCGGACAGATATCTCGACTACACACTTCACACCTCGTCCACATACGCACCGCCACGGCTTCACCTCGCGCCCACACTTCAACACAACGGCAAAAGTAACTCAAGGTGTTAAGAATTGGCGACTTCGATTCACTTCTCTTCAATCTTCTGAATAAACTCTTCTACACGGACAACTGCGACTCTCATTAACGGAGCAACCTTCATGCTGAGAACCACCCTTCGCTCACAAGCAATTGGAGTCTAGTGAAGGGTGGCCATTCTCACAAATTAAACCGACTTTTTCAGATTTAAAGCTATCAACGATCATTTGGAAAAATATGCAAAGATGAACAAAAAAACAACTAAAAGTTGTATCGAAAAAGAAACAGTGGATGTTCTTGCTAAGTTACATTCCGACTTGTGTGATTGTATTGAAGAAATAAAGGCCATATTTTCTCCATTCCTCTTAACTATTTTAATGGAAGCTTTCCTAATTATATTAACCGCAGCTTACTACATCTATTTGTCAGTAGAAAGAGGAAAACAATTTGAATTGCTACTTGCACAATCCTGTTTTATCGTTTTTGAAACTGCTACAATAATTTATTTAGTGAAATCAGCTTCAAAATTAATCCGAGAGGTAAATTAACTTTAGAATATTGTTTATAGATTTTTTTTAATGTTTGATAAATATTTACAGGTGTATAAGACCTCTGCAGTACTGGATAACTTGAAGGTTAACGAAAGTGTTAATGTAGATGTTAGTTTCTGATTCATATTCCATATACATATGTAGTGGGCCGCAAGTTTTTGCACTTTTTAAATAGGAATAAAAAAATGAGTCGTATATATTTTTTTTTATCTAAATAAAAATAGATAAATAGGAAAAATATTTCTTAAGTAATGACCACCATCCCGCCGCCGCTGGGATTCCTCAAATCTGGTATTAAGGTTGGAGTCTCAAATTGGGACAATGCGGTCGGTTTATTTGAGTAATTTTGGGAATTCCCTTCCCCAGAAAATTGCATTTCACCGCTTCGTAAGGGAGAGGACCGCGCAAGCGACCTCGAACACATAACCGATCGAGAGACTGGAGTAATCTGGTCGCAATTGGAAGTAAGGGCGTGAGTGTAAGCCCGCTGGGTAAAACTCCTGGCTATCTCGCGGTTAAGGCGTTGGCCTCTTACGGGTTGGTGGCAGAGCTAGACGGTGGACTGTTTTTGTCCAAGTCTTCTGCGCTCACTCCAGGGAGATAGAACGACTAATCATTAAAACTTCCTGAGGTGACGGGTTCGCCCGCTGTAGTCGACAACCTTAGTTGTATCACTATGGAAGCTTGTCGACGGACACGGTGGAAAAACGGACGGCGCCGCCGCCGTCCGTTTAGACAAAGGAATTTCGGTTCCCTCGCAAAAGGGTTTTCCAAAGTGCAAAAACTTGTTTAACCCACCTGTGTAAGCAATAATTTATAATCAATCGTCCATATTTTATGTTTTAGGTGACTTTATTTCTGCTGCAAATGAAACAGTACAATATCCAGATGACTGTATGGGACATATTACCGCTCGATATGAAATTGATCAAATCATTCTACGGGACAATAATTATGTATCTCATATACTTGGTGCAATTCGAAATAAACACGAAAACATTGACCTAACAAAACTGAAACCTACACAAAGAACTGGAAACTCTATTGACCTAATTATTCTACGAACTCATTTATACAAATGAAACTACATTACTTTAATACATGAAGCATAATAATAATTAATTGAGTTATTTAGTAAGTAGTTATATGTGTTATTATAAGCATATAAGCAAATCAATAGTGCTCTCCGATAAAAATATTCATTTTGAATAATATAAAAATGATCAAAGTTGATTTACTCGCTTCATTCATTCCGGTGTATTATTTGTCTAAAATATTGGCATTAGCTCCTTATACAATTCATTTTGAAGGGCAAAATGAAGTAAAAATTACGAAGAAAAATATAATTTATCCGTTAATGTATAATACTGTTCTATTAATAATATATATTAGTAGATTTTATGTTATTGGTTTTGGAGAATATCATGAATACTCACTGAAAAAGTATGTTGATTTAACGAAGGGTATATTCAAATTCTCAGCGTCTTTTCTAGCAATAACCGCCGCGATAATCAAAAGAAAACTAATTTATGAATTAATCGTAGCCATTCAAGAATTTGAAAGAATGGTGAAACAACAGTTTTCTCATGAGTCAGTTTCAAACTACAAAAGAGAAATAATAAAATGGAGTATTTATATAGTATGCTTATTTATAATGGTAGCAATAAAATCATTGATATATAGAAATGATATTCAAGAGTCTTTCATGTCCTATATTCATATAGGCAGCATTATGGAGTGGCTTTGGAACTGCCTATTAGCCATGACGAGGTGTACCTTTATATTGCAGTTTATTTGTTTTGCCACAGTACTGAAAAACAAATTCCATTTAGTAAATTCTACCCTAAAAGAAAACACCCACAAAAATTCTGAAAGAATAGATTTTTTATCAATCCTCCACTGGCAGCTCTGCGAAATGACTGACAAAGTAATCGATATATATTCCGTATTTCTTGTTGCGACCGCTGGAAATATTTTTGCTGTCACGACGGTACAGCTCTATGATATATATTTAATGCTGGGAGGTAGTACGAGGTGAGGCCGTTTTAATAAATAAGCTTGTTACTCAAATATACACATGTTTTTCAATACTTTCAGTTCAATCTACAACTTTGCTACATTACGAAACAATGTGATCAGAATCGTCTTTGCTGCATGCGAGTTGGTGAGTTTAGTGTATGCCGGTGAAGAGCTAATATTTGAAGCGAATGAAACAGCGCAGATTTTGCAGGATATTGTTACGAAACCGGAAGAGACACAACTTAGAATGAGCGTATGTATTCCGTTATATTTACAGATAATCCCAAAAAGACAATCTCATAAAGTAAACACTATTAAAAGTCTTCCGTACGACAAAAAAACAGTTGGCATTTTCTATGATTCCTCTAAGGATTTTGATTGTGTAGAATATTAAGTTATACTAGAGAAACTACCTACAATATTTCCAAAGGTGTTTGTTTCCAATAATCAGTACTCGACCCCTTCTTGAAATTGTTTTATTCAAATACGCAATGGTAAATCCATCATTTTTAGTTATAACAATAGAAACAAGCTTGCACGAAGGCTAAATGAAAAGAATACTGAAATAGACTTGCAGTAGAAAGTTTGAAATTTAAAATATTTATAAATAAATATTTTATAATTTTATATATTTTACTATCCCGGCCTATCAACTGATTAAGAAGGGAAAATATTGTGAATGCGCATTTTTTTTTTTTGAGATGAAGATGGAAATATCCATTTTAAGCCCCCCTGAGACGATTAAGACCATTTCTTGATTGAAGTATGCCTGTGTGTCTGTCTGTCTGCGTTTGTGTATTTCTCCACGATAGCACCCAAACGCTTATTCCAAACGACCTGAAATTTGGCATGCAGGCATCATATGGTGATAGCGAGAGTTAAAAGGGTGTTGTTTGGGGCGCACTAATCATATTTCAATCTTGAAATATTGGACTCACGTAATTGAAATTTAGTACACAGATGGGATGTTGGGCCGATATCACACTGTGAAATTTTGGTTAGGATATCTCCTTGGTTGGAATAAATTTTGGTTGAAATATCTTCTTGGTTGGAATAAATTTTGGTTGGAATACTCCTTGGTTGGAATAAATTTTGGACAATGCCGCTCAAGGCGTAACGGAACCCAACCGGGTCCGTCCGCCGGTCGAAAGAGGGTGCTCATTGATTTTATTTACGAAATTATTATTCAGATAAATTAGGTCCTTGGCTATTTGCCGGGAAAGCCTTGGGGTAACTTAATCGATTTTTATCTTTACCCTTTCGATTACGACTTTAAATGGATTATTGATTTATATTGTATTGTATACTAATAACGGTTTATGTTGTTTTCCTCTTAATTTCAGATCAGAGCATTTTTACTGCAACTAGTACACATGAAAGTGGAATTAAAAGCGTGCAATTATTTACGTATTAGTTTGAGGACATTGGGTATGATCTGCGGGTCGGTTATAACAAACCTGATATTCCTCGTACAATTCGAAATCACAGATAGGAATAGACTAGCCCGTCTCTAGAACATATGATTGGACTTACCGCCGATGTGTCTGCCCTGTCCGCCGGGATACATGCAGCGGAACATGCGCCCCAATTCCTCGGCTTGAATTCGCCCGGCCGGCGTCAGCTCTCCGCCCCATTTTAAGATCAGAACGAGAGACGGCTCCGCCGGTGCATCAGCTTAAATGCAATAACAACATTCCTAAATAAAATATGAATCTAAGTAACATAAAAGAAATGTAAAAAATGCTAAATATCCATCACCCTTTTTAATTATATTATACTCTAGCTACTATTAATGTAATGTAATGTGTGAGCATCTAAAACTATACGAACTGCAAAACAAACCGTAAAGCTTTATATTTTAATAACTATTGCAATAGTAACAAAACTGTGTAATTTAAAAATTAATCATAAAATGTTTAAAAAAAAAAAGCTTTTGTCTTATTAACTCTGAGAAAGCTAGCCATGGGAATGAAGCTCACGACGGCATGTTTTTAACCCTTCAAAAATTTCTTTGTAGGGGGTGTTAGTGCACGCATACTAATGTATAATGGTGGCTTATTCTATGAAGGCGACTTTTTTCGCATGTAATTATATCATTGTATAAATACGGAGATCGGCCGCATGTGAGTTGTCTTAACAGAAAAACCACCGATCGGTAGTATTAGCATTATAGCGGTTAATGAAAGTATGGTTAAGCTACCATATAGGACACGCTCATCTTTGGATGCTCTATTGTCGCAACATCACCCTTAATATCGTTTATTGTGTATTATATACTAATATTTTTGTGATATACTTTCAAATTGTCTTCTATCTTCAAGAGAAACTACAAGCATCATCTGCGAGGACACAATTTTAAGCTGGAGAAAACACGATTCCACATGAATCCCAGGAAACATTTCCTGACCAACCGGATTGTGGACCAGTGGAACAGTTTACCTGCTGAAGTGGTTGAAGCAAGTAGTGTCAACATGTTCAAAAATAGACTAGACGGACACCTTAAGACTGCACCGAGCAAAATAAGCGAAAACGTCAGTCACGGTTTTGTCGCTGCAATCCATAATTTTTCGGTAATAAATATTTAAAAAATATATTTAAGATCTCAACGAATGTGTTTACAATAATACATCTTCTATAATCAAAAACCATTTGCTGGTTAATATTTCTTTCAACATAAAGTTGGGGAAAAACTTAAGAAAAGCACTCCGGCGTTTTGTTCACAATGAATAAAGAAATTAGATTTTATTTCAAATTTCAAATCGTAATAAATCACAAACGTTCAAGCTACAAGAAAGCATCACGGATATTTAAAAATGTTCCCTGCTTATTTAAATATGATTTTTTTAGAAGATACCTCGAATCTGCCATACAAATTTACTATGGCCAAATAACGTTCGATATATATACGCGAGCGCAAGGGTGAATTATTCAGTCGTCCACTAGAGCTGAGGAGGGGGTGACGTTTCTTTGCGTAGCGATCTGACCTCGAAAACCGGCCGCGATCTATTTCGTGCGCGTATAATATCACTCACGCGGTAAAACGATGTAAGCATTTATTGAAAGTATTTTTTATTTAGATTTTATCTGGTATTAGTGTTCCTTTTTCTATTGTCGAAAGTTGTAATTAGGTCAGCTCGTGTAAGAACCTGACCTAATTATAACTTGTTTTTATCTAAATGAGCATTATATAGCATTATATATATACAAGTTTTTATCTAAATGAGCATATTATTATGTTTTAGTAAAAATGGGAAAGCGTAAGATTAAATATCATAAATTGAAATGTGGCTCAAAGTTTCAAAACAAACGACTTCTCGCTTCTATTGTACGTGCAAGTGCCATCGCTGAGCAAGACTCGCTCGCCCAGGTATAAAAATCTTAGGATCTAAGTGATAATACGTTACAAAGCAATAATTACTTTTATCACTGTACATTTCGTTCCTAGGAATCTTCGAACAATGTGATAATAGGCTCGAGTATAAGAAAACTTGATGAACACTCGACGACAAAATATACGCCGTGCAATGATTTTGCGGTAAGTTAGTTGTATATATTTTTTTTAAGTGTTCTAGTATAAACTTTACCTGTATATTTGCAACAAAGATTTTCGGTACTTAATTCAGTTACTTTTATTAACTATCTAATTTTACCAATACAAATCGTGTTTTCGATTGAGATATATACCTATATATTTTTAAAAAAATACTGTGATATTGGGCTTGATTGCGTTTCTTCGTGAACTAAAATTGGAAATTAGTCCGTGTGAACGAGACAGGGTAATACGCTAGAGCGGAATGTGAAATGAACGGTTTTCACTTTTCACTTTTTCGAATTAAAACTACCCACCAAAGATAAAGCATCTGAATGTAACACAGCACAAAATGTATTCAAATTTATTCGGACGAGTATTAGTCCGACAGGTAGTTTTATCGACGATCGTTCGTTTTATATTCCGTTCTAACTCGTTCGTATTGCTTCGTATCTCGTTCGCTTGAACTAATTCCAGTTTCAGTTCACAAAGAAACGCAATCGGCCCATTGCCTACGTAATTTAAATTTGATAAAGTTTTATTATCAGTGTAAATTTGACTTGCAGTGCAACTTTTCTATACATACCTTCTTCAATATTTCCGGTCACTTCTATTTTCAGAAGCAATTCAGCAATAATTTATTAATTCAATTAATTTTATTTCAGAAATCATTTGAAACGGACACGGATTCCGATTTCGAATTAATAACAGAAGAGGAAAATAATGATGATGTGGATTTTTTACCTGAAGGGAATAGAATAGTAGATTTTAATTACATATTCAAACAACTCCAAGAAATGGCCCATCACAACTCTGCATTTCAATGTAACTTAAATTTTTTAAAACTTACCAAGGAGATTAAGAAAGGGTTTCTATCAAAATTCTTTTTTACGTGTCGATTATGCAATGCAAAATTAGAACTTTTAAATTGTAAAAAACCAGATAGCCCAGTTGAACTTAACCTCAACCATAACGCTGTTAGTAGTTTCATGTCTATTGGCGCTGGATTTTCAGGATTGGAACAAGTTTCAGCCTCCCTGAACATACCCTGTATGTCTGATAAATTATACTCAAAGTGCCATACCAAGATCTGTGAACTATGGGAACTAGCTAAAGAGAAATGCATGGAGGAAGCAGCCAAAGACGAATATAATTTAGCTGTACTCAACGGCGAAGTGGATGCGAATGGAGTACCAATGATTACTGTGGTGGCTGATGGCTGCTGGTCGAAAAGATCGTATAGAAAGAACTACAACGCATTATCGGGTGCTGCAGTAATAATAGGATACAGGACAAAGAAAGTACTATATATGGCAGTAAAGAATAAATATTGTATGGTTTGTGCTCGAGCTGAAAACAGAAAACACACAGTTCCAGATCACATATGTTTCAAAAACTATACAGGTTCATCTAGCGCAATGGAATCGACAGCTTTGGTTGAAGGTTTCAAAACATCATTGAACACTCACAAACTGATTTACTCTAGATTGATAGCTGACGGTGATTCAAGTACACATAGAAACATAGAAAAATCGAAACCGTATGGAAATTTACTCGTGGAAAAAATAGAATGCACTAATCATTTACTACGAAATTACTGCACAAAGTTAGATGAACTGACCAGAAATACAAACTATCCATTGAAATATAGAAAAGTTGTTAAGAATAACATATTGCGCTTAAGGCGTTCTGCAACTGGTGCTGTAAAACATCTTAATTCTGAAGGTAGCAAAACTTTTCAACAAAAAGTTTCATCAACAAAAGTCATCATATTTTTTTTATGTATATGATTATACTTATGTAAATTAGGATATTATTAAAGATAATATTATAATTACGGTACCTCCGGTTGTTTTTTGGAGGTTTCCTATCCGGACTTAAACGCTCTCATTGATCAGTGATTTCGTGTGACTTCATATTGCTTAAAATTCTTATTTTACGGATTTTATATATTGTTGCTTTTAAATATGCATCACAAATAAAGTGTAAGCGTTTAAGGCAATGGATACCGTTATTTCCTCCTCAATGAGTCATAATAACGTATACAATAAAGAAAAACTGACTCTTTTGCTGTTATTTTACTGATCCTTCTACTGTCTTGTGCATTGTGTTAAGTCTTTTTCAAGTCTTTTTTGATGCCCGGGCTAGAAGATAATCTTTTGGCACTATAGTGGTCGCAATCGCTCCTGACATTCCGGGTCGTAAAACGTGCGAGCACGACAGCACATCACTTTTCTCCCTCGCACAAGATATAGAGATCGCTATCCCCGGCCACGCCTCACTATCGATATCGATGGATTTTCGATATTGATGTGTGATACATAGTAATATTTGACAGTACTTAAATGAAAAATGAAAAACGAAGGGGTTGGTAAACTTCGGCCCAAGTGTTAGGTTAGGTCACCTGATCTTACATTGTAAGGATCCGGGTTCGATTCCCGGCTGGGTCACTATTTTCCATTGGGATAAAACTAACGGAATTTCATTTTCAATTCTGTCGGCCGAATGCCATAACAAGACACACACTTACACACATGTTACATGTACACATACATATAAACACTTCATATTAGGGTTGGTTGTAAGAGATTGTCGTATGATAATAAACCCGCCCATTGTGAAATTTCACAATAAAGAGTACAAACAAACAAACAAACAAAACAAATTACTTTCTTGTATGTATTTATAATATATTAGGATGTTCGGGGTAGTCCAAAACAACTAAATGAACTTAGCACGTAAACCATAAGAGATTCATTGCCAGTCCTGTAAATACACCCTCAATAAAGGGAGTTACTCTCTGGAAGGGTTTCAAATGTTACGTATCTCCTGTCCAAATAATCTAATAATCTCCTGTCCAAAAAGTCTTCTAATATCCAAAGCGTGAAACGATAGTTGGTGTGAAATATCGTATCTACTTTTTAAAAATTAAACAGTTTTTTTTTTATTTTGATGATTTAGTGTACCGAATATTGTTCAATATGAGAAATTGAGTTTAAAGTTATACATGACTTTTTTTGTTGAGGTCAAGGTTACCGACAAAAAGCGGGTTTTATTTTTAAAATTCAGTTCTTCAAGTTTTTTTTTCTTAGTAACAAAGGCCTATATGAAAAAAACTTTCAGATAAGTTTTAACTTGGTTTCCATGTTGAATTTATATAATCTCCTGTACAAAAAGTCTTCTAATATCCAAAGCTTGAAACGATGGTTGGAGTGAAATATCTTATCTACTTTTTTCACGTTCACGAATTTTCACATTTTACACAAATTCGGTTGATTACGTAATCTTGGGGGGGGGGGGGTAAGGCCGCAGATTACGTCTGTAAACATGTGGGAGGGGGGGGGGGGGTAGAAAATCCCAAAAACGTGATTACGTAATATGTGGACGGCCCCGCCTCATAACCGCACTATCAGAGACCTGTATTCAAATAATTATGATATCGTTTATATAAATTACTGTGATATAGTTAAATATAAATATAATATAAGACGAAATAGTTAACAATGACTCAGTTTTCTGCTTTTTCTGTAAAATATCAAATTTGACTTACACTGTACTTTTGTTTAGGCGACGATATTCGACGCGCCATATCGTCGCGACGATTGGCGCCAACCGGTGTGCTGCGTTAAATACCTATTTAGGGCACGTGAATTATGGTCGGCGCAGTCTTAAACAGCAATTGTAGTTGTTCTCAGTTTTATATTCAGACATATCAGCAATTATGCTGCCTGTTTGTAAATGTAATAATAATAATAATAATATTCAGTCTCAGAGTGAGATATCCGATCTGCCCTATCCAGAGGCTCTTTGACCTTCTTCCAGCTTATGCCTAGTTTCACACCCAAATTTATAGTCATATATCGGTCAATGCTTCAATACTAGTCGATACTTGTCATACCTGAATACCAGTTTTCGTTTTATAGTCGAGTCCAAAATGGTATGATACTCAGTATCGGACCACTGAGTATTACTTTGAAAAGTCAGATGTCATTTTTGCTTGTAGTGCGTTGTGTTTGGGATTTATTGTCATTTTAATGTTATTTCACTTTACTGCCCTACTGTTTTTGAATTTTGTATTTTTAACTATCGCAATGAAAACTTGAATTTTGCCTGTTTTGTCTGGGCTTTTACATCACAGGAATGACGAAAACCACGGGCGTATGACAGCAAACGGTGAACACGATCAAAACAACCAACATGGTGTCCATGTGGCGACCCACATAGCTTGGTTTTTTCTGACACTGGCAAAGAGAAGAACATTACAAAATCTGACACTGGCAAAGAGAAGAACATTACAAAAATTACGAATACTTTTACAAAATCTACATTTATAAACCAATAAGCAAAAATGGACGATAGAAAACATTATTCTTCATAAAAAATTATATTTCTTACTTCACTTTATATCCAACCGTGTTGTTGACAACTGGAATAGACTATCCGACAAAGTGGTCCTTGCAAAAAATGTTAACAGTTTTAAAAACGAACTAGATATTTTAAAAGTGAACATTTTTTTATAATAATTTGAATTGGAACATATGAAATCGTCCACATAAATTCCCTTTCCCTTCCCATCCTCCTACTTCTTAAACTTTTGCATCCTTATAGGCTTTAGTTTATTTTGGTGTGGCACATTCTGGACCCAGAAGAGTTAAATATGGTTTATTTCTATTTTTCTTATTATCTTTTCAATTGCCTAACTCATTATATAAGTTAAGTTAGTAACCGCAAACAATATTGCCTGTAGGCAAAAATCTCACCTTTTTTATGAATAAAGCGTTCATTATATTATTGTCTGGTGAATATTTAACGCACTGGTGCACTCAAAGATACTGTACGGTTTAAGCAACAAGGGCCACTCCACTGAGCAGGGGGCGGCGCGAGTGTGGGTGCGACTGTGCAGCGCACTGCATTTCTACAAGGTCCTTAATTAATTTTATGATTGATTGAAACACAAATACTGATTTTTCTAGTTCTAAAGTGGGGGTAGTCAAAATACTAGGTCATGCATACATGCAGGGGAGTCGCGGAGAAGCTCAGGGATGGCAAGAGCTTTTCTTTTAGGGTAGAACAGGTTACCGTCGTCCGAACTCGAGCCTCTTGGTCTTCCGCGAGGTTGGTACTTCATCTGCACCTTGCGGTTGATTCCCGAAAAATGACCGTACCTGTGGAAACAATAAAAAAAAATCTGCAATTGGAAAAATTCCAACAAAGAATAAAAGTAAGATTTGCACCGTCCAGATGATGCCCAGTGTCCAGCTAATGATAAACTAACTGAATCTTTCAAAGGTAAACCTTTCAAAGGTATTGTAAACTGAAAATACCACTAGAGCAGGGGTTCCATAAGTCCTACGTACCACGATCCTTTTAATGCAATGGCGTATCACGGTAGCCCACATTTACAGTGATTTATCTGTGGGGGGTCAGAGGGGAAGGGAGGAAGGGGCAACGAAGCCCCCGTTTGCGACGCAGGATTTTTTTTTAACACATAACTACTGTATAATGAAATCGAAGACTATCATGGTTGCTTCTCATTATAAACAAGATATAAACGGATTTACCGCGTGAAGTTTGTAACACTCGATGTTTCGAACATATTGCGACCGCCATTGTCCAGGAAGACAACAACGGATAAACTTTGACTGTTGTCAAACTTTATCCGTTGTTGTTCTGCAGGTAGGTGGCACACCGCCGCTGTTAATACGCAGATTATAACAGTACGGGATCGGTAAGAGCGAATTTTGAAAATCCAACTTAGGCGGAACACTTCTGTATTTTGTTTTGCATCTTTGCGCACAGAGACAGGTGTTGAAGATTTTAACAAGAACATTTTAACAAGAGGGTTTCAAACAGTAGTTTGAAACCGTCAACAATATGTCTTAATTGATTTCTGTGGCTCCTTAACAAGGCATATAAAAGACCTATCCGCAGATATATGTTATCATAAAATTCAATACTTTAAATGTGTTAATTCAATACCTACTATTTATGGCAAATTGCTAGCTAGCGGCAGACATAATACCAGTTTAGCACATTGTTTTCCTCATTCTGATAAAGTAGGAGAGTAAGTAAATTTACTAACATTTCTAAAACTCCTTTCAACTGCTCCAATTTTCCTTGTTTCTCTTCTATTTCCGGGTCTGCGTGTCTTGTATGTATCTCAGCAAGCAAAGCTCGAGCGATATCAAGAATCTCTTGCAGTTGCTTTGGTCGTTTTAATTTCACGTGACCTCTTTTGTAACCATCATATTTTTCAAATATTTCAAAAAATCTATAAAAAAGTACATGAATATTATTAAAATTATAATTGGTACATCTTAAATATATATCAATATAATGATGCAAAATGTATATTGATGATGTGAAATACAGATACGATAAAACTAAGACAAATAGCCAAAAAAAAAATATCGTTTATACTATGAAATCGAAGACTATCGCGGTTGTTTGACATTATAAATAGGATAGAAAACGAATTTACCGCGTGAAATTTGTAGGACCCGACGTTTCGGTGACGTTGCAGCCGCCGTTGTCTAGGGTAAACTGAAGAGCTGTCAGTCCGTTGTTTTGCGGGTAGGCCGCAAACCGCTGCCGCCACTGCGTAGGTTATAACGGTGGTGGGGGGCCGGGCTCGGAGCGCGGGAATTTTTAAAATCCGTCTTGCACACAACACTCACTGTATCCTGTTTTACGTCTTTGCGTTCGGCGTTCGGCGGCGGGAACATTTTAAGAAGAGGGTTCCACGTAGAAGAGAGTTTGTAGCCGTCATCTCTATTGAAGTTCGGAGTTCTTCTTATTTCAATGGCTTCCCGGATCATGCGAGGAAAGTAGAATTGTTCCTTGGATAGAACAATGGGATTTTGAAACTGCATCCAGTGGTTACTTCCGCTATCCAATATATGTTCGCAGATCGCCGATTTTTCTCGCTGAACGTTTTTAACAGCTTTGATGTGTTCTGTCAGTCGCGTGGCTATGGGCCGTTTCGTTTGTCCAACGTAGGCTAGACCGCAGCTGCATTCGACTTTATACACACCCGGGGTTTGCAGTGGTATTACATCCTTTACAGGCCTCAAAAATCGAGCTATATTTTGGGTCGGTTTGAAGATCGTTTTTATATCGAATCTGTTTAGCATCTTACTTATTCGATCTGTCACGCCCTTGACGTATGGTAAGAATGCTCTTGATCTGCTCGGTTTTTGAGTTTCGTCCGTATTAGATCGTGTGCGTGTCTCGTGATATTTTCCGTATCCATTTTTCCTAAGGACATCATTGACATGTTCCATCTCCTTCGGAAAATGCTCAGTGTCGCATAGATCGCGTGCTCGATTCACGAGCGACGTTTGCACTGAACGTAGATGGTAGGGATGATGGTGTGAGCTTGCATGCAAATATCTGTCCGTATGTGTGGGCTTCCGATATACCGTATGTCCGAGAGTATTGTCACTTCTCCTCGTCACTTTGACATCCAAAAATGGTAAGGAGCCGTCCTTCTCTACTTCATAGGTGAAACTGATTTTTGGGTGTATGGAGTTTAGATGACCCAGGAATTCTTTCACCGTTTGAATGTTGCCTTTCAGGATGCAGAAGGTATCATCCACGTAGCGAAGCCAGAGAATGGGTTTAATTTTGGAGGTTTTTATGGCTAATTCCTCAAAATATTCCATATATAGGTCACTAACTATCGGCGATACGGGGCATCCCATTGCTACTCCGTCGATTTGTTTGTAATAATCGCCGTTCCATAGAAAGTAGCAGGATGTCAGGCAATGTTGAAGCATGTCGGCGTAGCTAATAGGGAGGTCCTCAGACCTTAGTTTATCTCTCACCACCGTAAGACACTCCGAAATGGGCAAATTCGTAAATAAAGATTCGACGTCAAAGCTCACCATTATTTCGTCTTCGGCCAGTTTTAAGCTTCTAATAATGCTTACGAAATGTCGCGAGTCTTTCACGTAAGACGTCGTTTTGCCCGTAAGCGGTTGGAGGACACCAGCCAAGTGTTTTGACAGAGGATATGTGGGGCTGTCGATTTGGCTCACAATCGGTCTCAATGGTGCATCCATAAGGATGATGCACCATTGAGACCGATTGTGAGCCAAATCGACAGCCCCACATATCCTCTGTCAAAACACTTGGCTGGTGTCCTCCAACCGCTTACGGGCAAAACGACGTCTTACGTGAAAGACTCGCGACATTTCGTAAGCATTATTAGAAGCTTAAAACTGGCCGAAGACGAAATAATGGTGAGCTTTGACGTCGAATCTTTATTTACGAATTTGCCCATTTCGGAGTGTCTTACGGTGGTGAGAGATAAACTAAGGTCTGAGGACCTCCCTATTAGCTACGCCGACATGCTTCAACATTGCCTGACATCCTGCTACTTTCTATGGAACGGCGATTATTACAAACAAATCGACGGAGTAGCAATGGGATGCCCCGTATCGCCGATAGTTAGTGACCTATATATGGAATATTTTGAGGAATTAGCCATAAAAACCTCCAAAATTAAACCCATTCTCTGGCTTCGCTACGTGGATGATACCTTCTGCATCCTGAAAGGCAACATTCAAACGGTGAAAGAATTCCTGGGTCATCTAAACTCCATACACCCAAAAATCAGTTTCACCTATGAAGTAGAGAAGGACGGCTCCTTACCATTTTTGGATGTCAAAGTGACGAGGAGAAGTGACAATACTCTCGGACATACGGTATATCGGAAGCCCACACATACGGACAGATATTTGCATGCAAGCTCACACCATCATCCCTACCATCTACGTTCAGTGCAAACGTCGCTCGTGAATCGAGCACGCGATCTATGCGACACTGAGCATTTTCCGAAGGAGATGGAACATGTCAATGATGTCCTTAGGAAAAATGGATACGGAAAATATCACGAGACACGCACACGATCTAATACGGACGAAACTCAAAAACCGAGCAGATCAAGAGCATTCTTACCATACGTCAAGGGCGTGACAGATCGAATAAGTAAGATGCTAAACAGATTCGATATAAAAACGATCTTCAAACCGACCCAAAATATAGCTCGATTTTTGAGGCCTGTAAAGGATGTAATACCACTGCAAACCCCGGGTGTGTATAAAGTCGAATGCAGCTGCGGTCTAGCCTACGTTGGACAAACGAAACGGCCCATAGCCACGCGACTGACAGAACACATCAAAGCTGTTAAAAACGTTCAGCGAGAAAAATCGGCGATCTGCGAACATATATTGGATAGCGGAAGTAACCACTGGATGCAGTTTCAAAATCCCATTGTTCTATCCAAGGAACAATTCTACTTTCCTCGCATGATCCGGGAAGCCATTGAAATAAGAAGAACTCCGAACTTCAATAGAGATGACGGCTACAAACTCTCTTCTACGTGGAACCCTCTTCTTAAAATGTTCCCGCCGCCGAACGCCGAACGCAAAGACGTAAAACAGGATACAGTGAGTGTTGTGTGCAAGACGGATTTTAAAAATTCCCGCGCTCCGAGCCCGGCCCCCCACCACCGTTATAACCTACGCAGTGGCGGCAGCGGTTTGCGGCCTACCCGCAAAACAACGGACTGACAGCTCTTCAGTTTACCCTAGACAACGGCGGCTGCAACGTCACCGAAACGTCGGGTCCTACAAATTTCACGCGGTAAATTCGTTTTCTATCCTATCGTTTATACTGATCATGTCCTATAATTTCATGTTAATTCTACGCAAAACTGACAACTCTTGTCTTCTATCAAAAATTGTTTGTGTCCAAAAATATCATCGTGATTGATCTCACCATCGGTTTATGCAGCCGTTCTCATGCACCAATGTTAGTAACTGGAATGTGTTGGCCACTTAAAATGGGTTGTTTTCGTAAGTACCAGATGTGGATTTTCCACTGTTAGTCCACATAAATTTAAATTGTAAGCTATAAATAATTTGTTTTCTTCAGGATAGTTTCATATGCACTTAATAATATATTTTTTTCCTTCCATACATGTTTATACAACATCGCAACAACTTGGTCATGTACCGTAATGTTGATTTGTTTATTAGATTAAATAAATAAATAAATAATATTCAAGAGTCGGAGGGGTTTCACATCAGACTATCGGTTGATGACCAACTAGAGCTGTGGAATACAACAGGCGAACCCGTCACCTCAGGAAGTTTTAACAATATTGCATAGTTCTGTATCCCTGGAGGTGAGCGTAGAAGACTTGGGACGAAAACAGTCCACCGTCTAGTTATGCCATACGCCCGTAAGAAGCCAACGCCTTACTGCGAGATAACCAGGTTAATCACCCAATGGGCCGACACTCGCGCCCTTACTTCCAGTTGCAATCAGATTACTCCGGTCTCCCAACTGGTTACAAGTTCGAAGTCGCTTGCGCGGTCCTCTCCCTTACGTAGCGGTGATAAGATGTCTACCGAATCTATTGCGGACCACGGCATCCTTTGCCCAACTGTTCACCCAGTATCGGGTAGCCGATTGGTCATTTCGAGAGCAGTTGCCGTTAGGTAAACAACTACCCCCACTTTATAGGAGACAGTACTATTTCTAGACTACCCCGGCTGTCGGTCAGAATGCACAATCGATTGCCGCACAGTGTGCAAATCGTCTAGGAGCGCCCGAAGGTTGACTCCTAGGGGAAACTGGCCCACAGGCCAGAGTCCTACCCTGGCTCGCACTTCTGCGTGGAGGCCGCCGGATGGATGTTGACCCGTGAGTTTGACCGACCCTGAACGCATGGGTCTTAGTGGCCAACCTGCAACAGAGCCCATTAGATCCTACGGTTGAAGACCAGTAGGATTTCGTAAGAGGAGGTCCTCTCTGTGGCTGCAGCGTTCTCTAACTCTTTTGAAAATTTAAAAGCAGCAAAGAAAACCAAGCGAAAAAGAAAGCGAACAGTGCAAAAAGACTTAATTAAAATTCAGCAGCTTTGCCTTTTTTCTTTTCATTTTCTTCTACTGTTATGAGTTTCTTGCCGAGATTTGGCATTCTTGCTCGGAAAGGCAGTATAGATGTATTAGAGGTACTCGGTAAAAAGCCGATTAGTTTTTTTTTTGTTATTCGTCTTGATTGCGTTTCTTCGTGAACTTGTATCGGAAAATAGTTCATGCGAACGAAACAGAGCAGTGCATTAGAGCAGAATTTAAAATGAGCAATGTAACTTTTCCCGCATAAAAACTGCCGAATATAAAACCATTACAATTATTTTGAAAACATTTCATCCGGCATTACATTATGCCACTTTATGTTCGATTGGTAGTTTTATGCTAGAAAAGTGACAATCATTCATTTCATAATCCTCTATAATGTATCGGCCTGTCTTGTTCGCATGAACTAATTCCGATTTTAGTTCACGAAGAAAGATGTTGCTTGGGCAGATGGCTAAAAAGACGGCGATACTTACTTGGGATGCCTAACTTCGACCTTCATCTTCTGTTTCGGAGTGCGGTCTCCATGTCTAATAATCCCGACGACACATCTCAGCTCCATCATTTTGCCGAACGTCGTCGGAACGATTGGGGGATCGTCCAGTTGGAACGGAACCGACCATGGTATGTGAAGCGTCGGCGCCAGCTCCCTCAATATCATATTCCCAAGTATCTTGGCACAATCGTCATAGTACTTATTAGAATTCTTAACAAAGCTGAAGCCGTTTACGTCGCACACAAACGACTTTCCGTTCGCCCGAAGCAGGTCAAAACCGCACACAGTCTGCTTGAAAGCAAGGCACACTTTTCGTGAGATCAGTTTCTCTTGGTTGGAGAGTATTACAGGGTAGCGGATTTCTTTGCCCTCCGAGTCTCGCTCTACTTTACCGTCGAGCGCTGGACTTTTACGCGCTTCCGCATGGGCGTAATCGGGTCCGACAGTGTAAACTTTAACATCGGTTCCTAAAAATCAAATAAAGAAACTAAAGTATAAAATAAATTTGCTAGCAGTAATGTAAGGTTTTACGGTGTTAGCAACAAACGGGCAGTGTAACAGTTTTGGAAAAAAAATAAAAGGCAAATTATTGAAAGTGATGAGCACTTGATCAATCGATCGGTTGAGTTCTGCCGAGAGTCATATTAATGCAGATCTACAAAGATTATTCGATCGGTCAAATCAAAATGGCTTAGTAATGAATCCTATCATGTCTCGTTTTCTAATCGTTTCTACTAAGCCAGTCGAAAGAAAAATTGCTACAAATGGATCCTTAGAACAGTGTTTTTCAACCTTTTTAGGGTTGCAACCCCCTTTATAATAATTTTTAAAAAACCTCTTACGCAACCTTCTTAAACTGTAACTTGTTCTCTCGACCCCCCTTAGTCTCTTCCACAGCTGTAACTGTAAGCATTCAATATATATATATTTCAATTCTTCTTTCGCGTCTCTATCGTGAGTCGAAGAACGTGATAGAAAAAACCGCGATAAACTGTTGTGTAAAAATATATTTTTCCTCTTTACAAAAATGTACAATAATACGTGATAACGCGAGCGTAATTTGTTTCAGTAGAATGGTTGACCTACATTAGCTGCTTCTATTTATATCACACGGCCAGCGACCTCGTCTCGACCGCCCATCGCTTTCTCGCTCCCCCTCCGCTTGCTCTCCTCTGTCGCGTCGGCCCGTCGCCTCGCTGTCTGCCGCCGCGAACGGCAGTGTGGCGTTCGTCACTGCTCTGTTCGGTCGTGTCTCGCGGTCGCTCCCTGCCCGCCGTCCGGTGCGTGTATATATTTGTTGATGCTCACTTTCAGGACCTTGCCGCAGTATGGGAGTTTTCTTCCAGCTAATTTCCTTTCCTCCTCTCCCTGTCTGAAAGGTTCCTTTCTCCTTCTCTCCGTCTCTCTCCCTCAGTATAGCGTTGTCTCGCTCGCTCTGTTTATAAGCACGACTAGCGTATATACCGGGCTCCGTCGTGCTCCCTCGCCATTCTTCTGTCGCCCGTGGCGCTGCACGGACGCCTCGCCCCTCCACTCTTCCTTCTACTGTTTGTAGCGGCGCTACACTTCCAATGCATTCCATTGGAAGAATTGAAATGCATTTCCATTAATTTTACCTTAACGGAAAATGGTAGACCCAGCTGAGAATCGAACCCGGGACCTTACAATGTTAGATCAGGCACTAGATAACCACTATGCCACCAGGCCGTGTTTTATGTATCAAACAACATGGCTTGAGAAATTGCGACACTTGCAGTCTTATAATGTAGTTTTTTGTTTTGAAACAGTTGCCTGTTTTAGACATAGTCACACTAGAATAGACCACACGATCAGCCTGAGAAATCGATAGAGGAATAGAAAGAGAAAGCTATCCTTGTTTAGTCGCGCATGCGTGGGACACATGTAAATATATACTGAATGCAACGCTTCGACGCCATAATATGTCTGCTATGTGCGCGCAGTTAATATAGAGGGTGCCCATATGCAGCTATCTCTTACTATTTCGATATCGCATTCACTCACAATCCACCTTCGTACTCCCGCGGTCTATTCTATGTACAGGTATGGAATATTTATACCATTTTTTTTTGCTGCAGATAAACAATTTAAAAAAAATAAGTAGTAATTATCATTCGATACTCACCATCAGTCGGCATAAAATCTTCATAAATAAAAGATCCAGTTTTCCGTACTCTAGATTCCGGTGAATAGATACTACTGCGGCTTGCAATTTTTCTGAATAACCGTTGACTACCCCCTCCAGCTGAAGTCGGATAGTAAATGTAAATATTATGGTCTTCTGCCGAAACAGGTTTTTCCACAAACGGTTTATTAAAGACTACTCCATTGACTTCAACATGGTCCTCTGATTCCACTAGTTCATAATCTGAAAATAATAAATATAAAAACAAACGGAACCGCCATGGAACTCATTGACCAGAGCCGGCAGTGGGATTCATTGAGTTTGGAGTTAAGTAGGGGTTAGGCGTAATCGATTAAACCGATTTAGAAGTTTTTGATATAATAAATACAAACGGAGCTGCCATGGAATTCACCGACCGGAGTCGGGCCCATCATAATGCTATTTTTTACACTTCTGGGGGGTGAGCAGTGGATTCCGGACTAACGACCGGCTGTGGTAGGTTTAGGACAGCTGTCTTGCCACATGTGAGCGTTCACCTTACCACCCATTCACTCCCCCTTCGAAGCCATAGAATTTGAGATGCGCAAATCGCGGTTTTAGATATTTTTTCTAGGAAAGAGTTGATTATTTTTCTGGAAAAGCCAAGATCTTCAGAGGTGAAATAGAGATTTAGCTGGCAGGCCACGAGCGCCAACTTCCACCGCGTGAAGGTGAACAGTGAAGCCGTTCCGGGTTACGGCATTTGCGAGATCATGGTATTTATTTAATTTGTACTCGTGGTCTTTTGGGATATTTGATTCCCATGGAACAGTTAATTCTACAATAAGGGCCACCTTCCGAGATAGAGAGTAAAGAGTTATATCTGGACGGAGGGCTGTGCATCCGAGACTTTCAGGGAATTTATACTGCTTAGAGACCGAATCAACCTCCAGAATTCAATCTGAAGCTTTCCCAATTATTGAGAAAGGTTTTGTAGTTAAATGTTTTTTGCCTTTAGAGCCATCCCGCACAAACTATATTGGGGGTTTGGAGGATACTGTCAAACCCTTGTTGGCACGAGCCACTGAGAGACTAATTACCTCGCGAATAGTTATGTCATCCCGAGTGTCATAGGGTACCTAAAGTTCTCAAATGTCATATATATAATTATCTAAATGTCCAAATGTCAATAAATTAGGATAAATATATCCTGTTTAGTATCAAATGAAAAGTCTGATAGGGTACATTTCAAAAATATAAACCGTGAGTTTTTGTGACAACTTTATAGTGGGTCAATCAGTACGAGCAAGTAAGCAACTTTTGATATTAAATTGTTAAAACAAATAATATAATAAAATTATTTTAAAATTACATTTTATTCCAAATGATTTAAAACAGTTTGAGAACCCATCATCAGCTGTTCATTTGACATTGCCAACGGCCTCGGTCGTTGAAGTCGGCGACCTTGAGCGGCGTTCTGTTGAACACAATAGTCGCACGGCAAGGCCATAGATGGCGATGCGCTGTTATTTCTCAACAGATTATTTGGAATACTTAAGACATTTACCACCACTATTGAACTTATTTTAAAAAGGAAAACAGTTCATTTTTTGTAAGGGCAGTCAAGTTTTTTAATTTTTTAAATTAAGTCCGCTAAATCTTTAACGTTTACTTCTTAGAAGACAGAACGACCTGATGCCGTTATAGCTCCCTGGGGTAATGGGTTCGCCTGTTGTATTTAGCAGCCCCAGTTGTCCACGGGTATGGATCCGAAGAGAGCAGAGGGCCGATTTGGAATAGGAATAAACAAGACTTACGTTTTGGGTCCGGTGAATCTCGGTCTAAAACAGCGTACCTCGGGATTTCGATTCCTTCCCCCTCTAAAATTGAATAAACTTTTCTTCTATCCTGTAATATTAGAAGTATAGTAATTCGCAATGGGATTCTCTAAAACACCACATTTCTAAAATATAACTCACTTGTATATCATACTGCATATGAAGATTGTTTATAACGTACGGCTGACGGAGCTTCTCATATTGAATTGCTTTATCGAGTGGGAATCCTTTGGAGTGAAAAGATATCAAACAATCGCATATCGGCCACTCCTCCACTGGTAGCTATTCAAACAAAATTACTATTAAAATATTTAATTTTTAGTATGGTTATGTATGTATAAGCAGTCCGAGTAAAGACCCAAGCAGTGAACACTAGTAAATTTTAATTTCTAATATTTTTTGACAAAGGATTAAAGACGACAAAAGTTAGTATGTTAATAAATAAGCATTTGAATGAACAATATTATTACAAAAAAAGGAAATAAAAACATACACAGGGAGAGTGTGTTTTAACCATTTCAATGCATATCAATTTTGCTAAATTTCAGTAATAAAAAAAAACTATATTCTCTTACATTTGCCACAAAGGCTGAAAAATTTCTAGGGTTGTAGATAACTAAAAAAAAACAACGTTGCATTCCACTGTAAAAAATAGGCACAAATTTAGGAATATTCTTTCATAAACTACCAAATCATTTCCAAACTTTATTACATGTTCACACCAGCACAAACCTTAATATCCCGGAAACAGTTAAAAATTAATATTGTTAATAAAGTTAATATAATAGCCCGGTGGAGCCAGTTGTTGAACTCCCCTTCGCTATAGGTAAAAAAATCATCAGGGACTGCTTGGAGCAGGAATATCGGGCATCCTGGAAACAGAGCCAAGGATGTCGCCAGGCAAAAGCCATAATGGAGCAACCATTTCCAAAGAAAATCAAGGCCCTTTTTGACATGAGCAAGAAGAACCTTAGAACCACTATCGGTCTCCTCACCCTTAGAGCACATTATTCAACCTTGGCTTGACCGAGAGCAAGGACTGCCAAATATGTGGTGAAGAACCTGAAGACAGCATACACATCTTTGGTCGCTGCCCAAGCCTCGCCGCAAAAAGACACAGTTTACTAGGACGAGCCTCTCTCAAACCCAACGATCTGCCCAACTTGAAGGTCAGTGATCTGCATGGACTGGTAAGTAGTACCTGGCTACTAGCAGACCACTGACCCAACCACAAAGTGGGTAGTTACAAAATATATTAGAGATCCAGGTGTCATCAAGGGCTGGAAACAAGCCCCCCACTCCATTTACTACTACTATTACTACTGATATAATATAAACACAATAATAAATAAAATTATTAAATAAATATTAACACATTAATAATGAATACTGAATACCAGCCACGCTTATCTTTTTTATTTGTGACAGAAACAAAAGCAAAAACTAATGGAGTGAATTCGTAGTTTGATTTTCAAAAAATAATTAATTTTGTTTCTAGCCTTTGTGATGCCATTACTTTACAGCAACCAAGGAATGTTATGATTTTTTTGAACAGCATTAAATAGTCTATAGAAAACTTTTTATTTGAATACCCTAGCATTCTTAGTTTCCGGGATATTAAGGTTTACGTGTACTCCTTCTCCCCAGTTTATTTCAAACAAAAATAAATAAGACAATTCATCTACTAAAGATGTGTTTCCTTTGAGTCACTGAGGTCAGATCCATAACTGGCTCACAAATAAACTTATCTTTTAGGGTGGTAACTCTTGTTAGATGAAAGGCAAATTTTCATGACCTTTCCCATTTTTCATTGATGTTTAATGTTTACTAGTGAGATTCATAAAATTCCGAAATAACTGGACATTTCCATAATCTGTAAACACTGTTTACGATTATTTTAACGTTTGACAGCCGCCGTTGCTAATCTAATGATAATAGTAATCACTACTGATACTGATACAAAGTATTGAACAATTTATTTCAACTTTTGTATGACTCTACCACAGGCTATCGCGTTTTGAAAGTATAAGTCGAGCAACGTCACCATGGCAACTTATGTATTGTATTCCATGTGCCTAAATCTTTTGGGTCATATATGCCCGCCTGCACAGTCCGTTCGATACTAGTACTTAATATCGAAATATAAGTAAATATGCCAAACGTTTTGGTATCATTACTTATCTAGTACTCGGTAGCGTTTCGCTTGGGTTGTACAGAAATCGACCTCGCATTCCCCAAAGGAAATGCACCTTAAGTTTTGTAAAAGTTTTCTATTCCCACTTCGTCTTTATGACATCTTTCTCGGACAAGTTTCATCCGCTGCATTGAAAACGTTAATATTGCGAGTGTGTGAGTGTGAGGTCGGGAGTTGATTCGGGATTGGGCCCAATTAAATCAATTTCAACTTATTGTTCATTCACTCGGTCGATGCGGGGTTAGAGTTTTAGTTGTGAAAGGACACCTTTAAGATAACCTCCTCCGGAAACACGATCATCTTGATGTATTCGAATTCGTCCAAGCGCGTCAGAATCTCCTTCATCGGTTTCGATTGCGACTTTTTCGCCATGGCACACACGCCCACGACCACTCGCTTCCCGCCATCGCTATCGCAGTCCAACGAATCGCACAACTCTAACTCGCCCTGAAACATACAAGATAACTACGCTTAGAAAGCGGTCAAATGAGGATCGAACTGAGCGTCAAAACCATGCAACTAAAAATAACAGATTCGGGACGGAAGGAAACTGACATCTTGCAAGCACTCGTCACAGTAACACACATCCTCTTCGGATATCTTCTTTTTTTTTGTCCACTTTTTGAGTCGCCACCAGTCTTTCAGCCACGACCATTCCATTCAGACGGTTTGTAGAGAACGTGAAAGTTTTAATTATTATCAAAGCAAACACTGAACCATGTACGTATAGATAGTGTTATCAAACAAAATCAAGCGCATGATAGGAAGCCTAATAAGTACCGAGCAAGTTCACAGCTCGACTGGCAGTGCCCATGAGAGCAATTATATTCAATTACCATGACATTGAGCTATGACTATAAACGTTGTTACATTACATTATAAAATTAACATACGAAAACCATTACAAAGAAGTCGACGTGATGCTGCAGTGCAGGATTTGAGATTAAAATCGAAGCGCGAAAATTTCTATACAGGATTATGTTTACTTTTATTATCCAAGTGAAGGTCAGTGAGTGAGCGTAATCTTATACTAATATGAAATAAGCTAAGTGTGTGCTTTTGGTATAGAAAATAAACAAACGGATAAAACGGACTAATGTTGATTTTGCATTAAATTAAGATTTTCAGTAGATAAACACACCTACTTAAGTTAAAACAAAGCGTATCTATAAGCGAAGGGATTTTGATTCTTTCGGTCAGTTTCTAATGGTATATAAAATAAACGAACGGATAAAACAGACCAATGCTGATTTTGTGTTAAATTAAGATTTCAGTCAGACAAACATACCTACTTAAGTTAAAACAAAGCAAATTGGTATGTGGGGCGCTATCGATTTTTTTTGTTCAACTTCCAATCTTTGAAAAGCTGATATCACAAGGAACGCTGACTCTATTTGCGAGAAATTTGGGAAGACGAAGCAGCTCAGAAGTTTATTAAAACTACTCTAAATTAGAACGATCAACCAATGTCTTAATAGCACTGAATTAGTAACTTGAGCTCCAAAGTATATATTCTGGGCTGGAGTTTCTTATTTGACCGCAGTATTAACAACAACGCATGTGATGGTCTGTTTTTGTGCTAAATGAGTGTTCTCCCTGAACGGTCATAGGTGATGTTAGGGTATCTTGTGAAATTAATAGTCTTCTAGTGTTTATATTCGCTGCGGCCAAAGGAGAAACCCTGCCCTTAATTTGAATTATGCCCCTTTTACTTGATGGCAGTAATGTGGCAGTACAGTAACCCAGTCCAGCGCTGACTTGCTACTGGGCTCAAATGAACACTAGTTTCAACCCAGTCTAGTGCGGACTTTGTTGTCGATCCTGCTGACTAGCCACCTGTTATATTTTCGGGCCCAGTAGCATCTCCCACCTTGCCGCCACAGTATAGACAGTAGCTGAAGTGAGTGACATCACGAGTATTAAAAGCGCAAGCCTTTAATACTCGCTTGAATATCGGCATCAGCGGAGTAGTGGCCATATGCGAATATGGCCGCTACTCCGCTGACACCGATATTCAAGCGTTTGTGAAATTTGACAACCCCCACCCGCGCGGCACTACGGGCAAAGTACGTCCAGCGTTTGCCATAACGTAACTTCTCTGCTCACTTCCCTCGCACCCTATCCCGGCAACGCCTTGCCACTCAAGAGTGCGCTTAATGTACTAGCTCAGTATACTGTGACGCCGCTCAAGTCAGTCCAGTGCGACTGGCACTGTTTGGACGTGCTTGTTTTGTACTAAAATCATTGTCACCACAGTGCAGTCACGACCGCCAGTGTCAAAAATAGACAGCAAACTGACTTACTGGATTAATCTGGCTACATGTACTGAGTGACAGGCGCCAAAATTTCGAGTCACTGGGTCCAGTCCCTGCCATCGTGTAAACGGGGCATTATGTCCGCTTGTCGTTACCAGAAATCTAAAGAAGTACAAAAGAATAAAAGCTTACCGCTTGCTTTTCATGCAATACAAAATTTGATTCGCATATCAAAACTAACGGACGAATTCGACTTAATTTAAACCAAAACTGGGATAAGGATTCTTATATCGATCAAATGAAATCATTAAAATAGCACATAATAAAAGCAGAAGAAAACAAAAACCTCAGAACACAAGTCCATTGCGAACTGGCTGTGTTTCCAAAATGTTACATTATACGCCCAGAGGGAGTCTAGAATATTGCTGGACGTGGGACTCGCCATAAATTACTGTTTTGGTGCACTGCTTTTTGGTACAAATTCTAAAAAAAGAAATGAAATCACAATGATTAAAGCGAAACGATCTTGACAATCCTGTGTGTAATATAAGGACAGATTAATGACAGATTCATGGTCGATTACGCTTATCAATGAAAGAGTGATCGGTGCGCCTTTTTACATATCTCGCGCGGTGTCGACCTAGTGTGATATAAGGACAGATTAATGACAGATTCAAGGTCGATTACGCTTATCAATGATAGAGTGATCGGTGCGCCTTTTTACATATCTCGCGCGGTGTCGACCTAAAGCTTAACACAGTGAGTGGCTCATGGCTGAAAAGATCCATTGCATTTACTGACCGACGATCTCAGTGACATTACGCTTCCGCCGTCGCCGACGTAAAAATGCGGCTCTTGCGCGGCTGCCTGCCGTATATCTTGATATCCATGCTCCAATTCTGTGTAGGACATTACATAAATGCGGTTACAATTACGCGAAATCGATAAAATCAACGAAGGTTAAGATAACACCGATAAGACAGCCCCGATATAAACTGTTTGCAAAACGGGGCAACTTCGCCGAAAGCACTGAAAACGAAATATCGTGCAAAGCAAACTTCGGTAATTTAATTTGAATACAAAGGTAAACAAACGGCGGTAAGCAGCAGAATTTTTTTCGCCAGTTTGCAAAGGTGCTGTCAAACTGTCAAACCACTGCTGTCAAAAGTTCGGTAGAGATGAGCAACGCAAACTCTATGCGTATGATATTTTTGCGTCATTTCACGGGACTATTTCGTAAGGGGACGATTTCTATTTCCAATTTAATCAGCTATTTTTGCCATTTTTACTAATAACTTCGGTATTTATGTAGTTTAGCAAACTCTTCTACATTGAAGATGTTTTTAATTTTTTTTCAATTTCAATTTCAATTTATTTCCAAAAAATCTTAACAGATTGTAGAAACTTAATATTTAGGTACATTTAAATTACAGTATATTAGTTCGTTTTTACAATATTTAAATTTATCACCACGTACATACAGTTACTTCTTTATTGCTTTTAGTATATTAGTTCAGTAATTAATACAGTATATTAGTTCGTTTTTACAATATTTAAATTTATCACCACGTACATACAGTTACTTCTTTATTGCTTTTAGGGCATCCAAATCATTTTTAAGATTTATTTACTAAAACCACAAATTAAAATAATTGATAAAAATAATCAAGAAATTAAAATCAGAAAAAGTCAGAATAATTAAAAAATACTACTTAAAATTGTCAAAAAAATGACCAAAAAATTTGAAAAATTATTTAAAATTAACAAACTCATCGATCGAGTAAAAAGCTTTGTCTAATAAGAATTCTTTAAGTAACTTTTTGAATAAGCTTTCCACTTGAATAGTTTTTAAACTTTCTGGTAGCCTGTTAAAGTAATATGGCCCTGAGTATTTTGTGTCTTGCCTTGCTGTATTTAGTTTAATACATGGTATAAAAATGTTTAATTTATTTCTCGTATTTTTAGTATGTGTATCTGAAAACTTTTTATAATGTGTTTCTTTATTTTTAAAAAACTCAGTTAGTAACTTAAAGAGATAGAGTGAGGTTAAGGTGAGGATTCTTAGCCTTTTAAAAATGGGTCGACACGACTCTTCCCTTTTCACCTTTGCAATTATTCGCACTGCTCTCTTTTGGAGTATAAATATGGGTTCCCTATGACAAGCATAACAATTTCCCCAGATCGTAATGGCATAACTTAGGATAGCTTCAATATAGCTGAAATAAACATTTCTTGTTTGCAATTCATCCAACGACCTTTTGATGTAAGAGGGCTCCAAAACGGGGTATACTTTTACGGCAAAATGTGGCTGCCATATCAGCAACTATCGCCCGGCCATAAGTAACATTTAATTGTAGCATGTGGCTGGAAAATCTATAGCCCGGCCAGTCTCGGCTATATTTCTGCAAAAGTATGGCCCATCACTTTGACTCCTAAACGGGCTACAAAATCGGGCAACAATGCCGACGATATACGTGTCGCAGCGGCTTATATTGTTTTAAATGAAAATTTAAAACGACAAAAAAAGACGACAATGTGGATTCGACCTGATTTCAATAAGCGTGATACTTTAGATATCTTAGCCTGAATATTTTCGATGATATAAATACAAAAGGAAAGATCTTCTCCATGAATTCACTAATAATAATATATTCACAATACAATTATCTATTAATGACGTATAGAAACATTTAAATACACTAATAACTAATATAAATTATTTCACGCAATTGTACACGAATCGAAAATATGTGGCTATATGGCCGGGACTAAAAATATTTTCGTATATTGCTGTTCGAATTACAGCGGATTGCTTGTTCTTCGGAGAAACTCGCAGACCGAAGAAGTGCGACTCTAAAATAATAAATTATCCCTTCGACAACGAAAAAACTTAGAGGCAGTACAGAACACTTAAAGAAAGTATAAATTATGATATAGCGACGCGGGGACTAGACCAAGGGAATATGCCTTCGTGGAAGCAGTTTAAAAACTCTTAACGCAGCCACTTTACTTCGCTAATAAAACGACAGTTCGGAGATAAAGGGTGACATAACAAAAGGCAACTCGAAAAATACCCGTACACGGAAACGGCTTGCGTCCAACAGACAATGGCCTTCTACTAAAAATATATGATGCAACAACGGGCGAGTCCTTCACATTAAAAAATAAATAAAAAACAAAGCCCTGTAAAATCGAAAGAGAGATTTAAATGCGTATTATCTTTGCTCTATTCAGCTAAAGGTTTAGATACTTGACATACCTAATTTAATTAATTAGTATAAGCTACTAACCACGTTTACGGTAACTAATAAGAGTTGTTACAAATAATTTGCTAATCTAAGCTAGGTGCATGTTTTAATAATAATAATGATAACCGCTAATCGGAAATTTATAAATATGTAAAATAGGCAAAAATTTACACGTAAAATTCTTTTCCTTTTGTTCTTGTTATTAGTTCTTGTTAAGTAATTCAAAAATAATTTAAAACTTGTTTATCTTAGGAACTATGCAAAGTAATATTTAATACAGTAATGAATCACCCCTAAGGTTACCATCTATAATTAACATTTAAAAGTAGAAAACGGGGAAAATCGTTCCCTTTCTACCTTTATTTAAATAGAGTATTATAAAAAGAAGACAAGATGTCTTCGCTTCGGATCCGGACCGCCCACATTTTTTTACGGGGTAGGCAGCGGCATGTTGCAAGCTGCCATTCTATTGGCCGACCAAAATAACATGGCGGCATTATCATCCACTAGGCAATAAGGGTGGAGTCCTGTACAGACATTGAGAAATATGTATACTCCTTTTATCAGACAGTCGTTAAAAAATCTTAGCCTCCCGCGGACGTATCCGCGGAGATGTCGGGCGGTATATAAAGTGTACGCACCGATTAAAGAGTGCAAATAAAGTGTAACTGAAAATGTTAATTAGCATTAATTAGCACCTAAGAAGATATCAATAAAGACCTACGATTTCGCGACAAAAACGCTTTAATTGTACCTTTATTGATCCAAAACGGTGTAATATCTTCCGAGGACAAGGCAGCTTCACAGATACCGGGCATTATTTACCTACGCACAAGAAGAGGAATCCGATGGCGAAATAATCTCCTATGGGAGGTGAATTCTAACTATCGAATATCTACAGTCCGCTAGACCTCGCCGCTAAAAATAGATGTACGAACAAACTATGTTATAAAACGAACAATTCCATCCATAGTATAGCTGGTATTTCTATTGATGTTGCCGGGCAATGTATTGCAGCCTTATATTGTAGAGAAAATGTGCCCCGTTTAGAAGCACCAATAGTGATTGATTAGTCGATTGAAATATTCAATCGATAGACCCAACGCTTTGAAACACTGTGTACATATACTTTTCTATGTAAAGGCAAGGTACATTCGGTTCTATTGCTAAAATCAAAATTTTGTTTTAAATAATATTTTTTAAAATTAATCAATGAGCTTTATGCTATTAATCAGTCAACAATCAGTTTTACAAGAAAAATCGACACTAGAAACAATGCCAAGGTAACAAAATACAAAACGAAACATATTTTAGTCGACAATAAACAAATAGATTTGATAAATGGTAAAATTATCTTTCAAAATCTAAGACAGACCTGTCAAATTATAGGAAGCATGCATGGCTAGGTTTCTTTTAATGCTCTTGTTAAATGCAACCTCTTGAAGAAATTCGTTTTTTGTTGGTAACAGGTTGAAAATTTTAAACCCCAAATATAAAAATTAACTGTCGAGAGATAGGTATCCTAAATAGCAAAGCCCCCGCCCTCGGTGTTAGCCATAGAAAACTACACCGCTTCAAGGACGCTGTTAATAATAATGCTGTTCTCCCAGACTTTCATCTTCTCTTCTCCGTCAGACTTACTACCCCAGACTACTTCCCTCAAACAGTTCTGATGAAAACCCCAGTAGGGCAATTCCAACGCTCCTAAACAACGCAGTATCTTCGTAATTTGTATCATTCAGGTTCCCTGGCTGGGACTTCATATTTATAGACGGCTTTAAGGCAGAGGTTGGGAGTTACGTGGGCGTGAGCAATTTTCACCACAACCGCAGTTCCTCCTTGAATTCTTCATTCACTCAGTAAATTTAACGACTTTATATATTTTTACTGCGAATATAATAGTTTTTCGACATAATAACGACTACTATTGATCATTTAGCCATGTTTCATCAGTATGTTAATTTTTCGGAATTTTAGCATTCATATTTTCTATTTACACTATATGAATTTTTGTACCTACATGTAATGAAGTTGTGAATAACTTCGAGCAAATGTAAAATGAGTTATTCTACAGTCTGTAACTTTTTGGAATTAAAAAGTACGACTTTAACTATAAGAGATTTTTGGAATAACATGGTGGTTGGAGAGCTGAAGACGTTTAATATAATATCTATCTGCCAGAAGCTGCCATCGGAGGTTGACCGGAGGTTCACGAGGAGGAGGAGACTTGGCTAGTGGAGCATTGGTGGGGTAGCTACTAGCTCCCCAAAACGCCGATGGTGCATAGGAGGCCCTTAAATTGTAGTTCCGTTTTCTTTGCAGGTTTAAGCACAGAGATTAACAGATAAAGGCAGCATAGTCACAGCATAGATAAAGGTGAAGTTAAACTGTTAAGGGATGTGACCCCCACGACACCGCTGACTGCTCGGAGAACATTCAGTGACTTTTCACCGCTTGACACAAACTGCTCAATGTGTGCCTTCTAAACGTAAAGGAATTTGGCGTTCACCAAATGACTGATAATGCATTTTTTTTCAAATGAGGAAAGCGGCAAAAACCTTTAAGAAGAAGAACGGCACTAGCTGGATTTTTTACTGAAACTGCATGACCCAGGGCTATTTATTTTTTCTCACTGGCAATACATCCAATACTGTCATAGGGCGTCTACACTCTCGCGCGAGGCGCGAGTCGAGGACTCGAGACGCCGTTGTCGAGGTTGGCTGTGGAAAAAGTCGCTGAATATGGCGAGTTTTTGGCAGTAACTTGCAGTCAATGGACGGCACATTCTCGGTGCGGCTATTTATATGATCAGTGGGTGCGGCCGATGCCGGGGGAGGGGCCTGCTCTCGGGGGGCGGTGGGGAGCGGCGCTGCCCCCAGAAGCACTTCTCTATTACCCTGACCCTTCTCCTTTTTCTTTCTCCAAAATATTCCCCTAATATTCTGTTATGTTTTTAGTCTCTATGTTGTCCTCTGTGTATGCAATTGTGATGTCCCTTCCTTTTTTTTTTGTAGGTACTAACACTAACAGTATAGTCATCCTCCCGTCAACAATACATACAAACTGGCACAAAATCACCAGCACCCTAGCTGCGTGGAATTGCCACAAGGAAAAGAAAGAAGAAGAAGAGTCGAGACGCAAAACCATATCAGTAAACAAATGGAACAGAGGCAAAGCTTCTAATAGGGCGTTTACACTCTCGCGCGAGGCGCGAGGCGAGACGCAAAACCATGTCGTAAACAAACGGAACAGAGGCAAAGCTTCTAGCAAGTAGGTAAACATTTTGTACGCTCGTTAGAAGCTTTGCCTCTGTTCCATTTGTTTACTGATAGCTGGGGATTTAGTGCAACAGTTTGTATGGGAACCCTGCATTTTGTGATTAAAGGCTCATACTTGGCACAATTGTTTCTTAGGTGGTCCTGAGTGGATTTAGACCGGGAGCCATTGGGGGCCACCCTGCGGGTGGCGGGGGGAGGGGGTGGAAGTTTGATTCCACCGCGCGTCACTTTGAGCCCTATATCTCTCGGACTATAGATACTAGGGCAAGTGGGATATCATTTCTGGGTAAATCAATGATAAGGAATTCATTTATGGAAGAAAAAAAATACCGGTCCATAGAAAAAATATGAAATAATTGGTAACATCCAAAAATCATTCACATATTTTTTTAACATATTTAAAGTTTACTTTTTAACCATAAGAGGTAGCGGTATTAAAAAAATATATTCCGAAAGCCACACTTATCTTAATTACACCAATATATATTTTATTGGACTGCCATGGTAAAAAGTGAGTGAAAAAAATATAATTCATCGCACGGCAGACCGGTGTATTACGCCTGTTAAGTAGATACGGGCATCGAGCGAAGTTAGATAAGTACTTATAGGATTATTTAGTTTCTGCGATAGGTTAGTGAGTTGAAAATAACAAGTATAATGGTAATAATTAGTATGATAATTATATTATTATTGTTTTTTCTATTTAATAAAAATAATTCATCATTCACACACCGTACCTAATTACTTGTGCTTAACATACCTTAAATACTTACGTAAGTATTATTTTTTATGTAATCCCTACTATTTCGTCGAAAAAATAATAGCAAGTAGTATATACAAGTACATACCTACCCATACCTACTTAATTACATAAGGGAGGGCGTTTTACCATACGTTATAATGCGTTGATAAGTTCGTCAAGCTGCAGAGCGGCGCGGGCACTACTCGCTCTTTTGAGCAAACAGTGCCCGCTCCTTTGGTGACCTTTTGGTCCATCCACTCAGTTTAGTAGTAAACAGTGAAAGAATTTGTCTGCCGCACGGAGAATTATTAAAGCACTTTGAAAATGTGTAATAGTTGGGTCGAAAAAGCGATCGCAAGTTTACGGGGATGGCTTTGGACCAAGCACATGAGCAAATGAGTGCCACATTAAAAGGAGATGTACATAGGTAGGACCTATTTTTACACTTACATTCATCTTTACGCTAAATAGTTTGTGATTACTTCTTCATTATGCAACATAATATTATTTTACACATCACAGAATTGATTGGTTTGACTGAAAACCCTGACTAAGTGGCTTCTCGCTGGACCTGAATTGGTACACCGTTTACAGTTTTGAGCCGGATGTTTTGTTACGGAGAACAGCTGAACACGGCAGCCATCTTTCTGACACTGCCGCAAATAAGAAGAACTTTATTCTAGACCTGCAATCACCGGTAGCTACAATAAATACTCCAGGAAATCCTTTTGTCGAACAGTCTCCAGACTTCTATGTATTGAAGTTGTAAATGCAGTATTCAATATAGAAAAAAGCGGCAAAGAGTTTTTGATCTTGTAAAGCTATTGCTCCTAAATACATAACATTTGTAAAGGAAGATTACACATAAACTATAAAAAAAGTTTACTGGATCCAACCAAACTTAATGATGTCTCATTATACAACAAGTATATACACAATATAATTATACAAGTTATTAAAATACTTAAAAAAAGAGTGGGAGCAAAATGAAAGCAAAAATAAGAGGCCTTGAGAATGACTGCAGTCTATTCAGCAAACTTTATATTGCAACCTGTGAGCACAGAGTAGAAGATTTCGATTCATTCTTGGCACAAGAAAACCAAGTCAGTCCTCCAGCACTTTCTTCAATGGGTAAATTGCGATCTGGAACAAGGTCAGACCTACTAAAATCGATTACTAGTATTTTTGGCACTGCAACCGTTCCAAACGCCCCCCACGAGCGAACACTCTACATGGATCTGCATTAGTCCACATGCTGAGTTCAGGATATAGGAAGACTTTGGAGAATAGGTACACCAGTATGTACCATTTCTCTGCAAAGAACAGGGTTTCAAAAGTAGATATGGTTTGGGACGTATAACAATGAAAGCATAAAAAAATATTAACAGAGGAAACATTCAAAGAACATGGGTCACTGCTACGACGAAACTTCCTAAAGGTTAGGCCAATTTGATGATGAACAATTCCTTAAGGAAGGATTGTTTGCTCTGACAACGGCAAGGAAGTTTGCAACATGGGTGGACCAAATATTTTAACCAATATCACACGTGATACAAAGCGTACGCTTCTTCGTGGTTACGTGATACGTAACCACGAAGATGTGGACACTCGCATGATGGTGCATGTATCTAACACTGTCACTCATGGCTTGATAAAAATTATGCTATTGACTATGGATACTGGCTTCGCAGACCAGCAGCAGCAGAAAGGCAAATTACCACAATTACCCAGCTTGAGAAGCTGTGGGTGCACAGAGGTACTGGAAAACACAAAGGTACTGGAAAGTACTTCTGCTGTCATGATATTGCGAATGCCTTAGGTAAAAATTATAATGTTTGTTTAGATAGCATATATTAAGTATATAACATACATAACATTTACGTCGTGTCCAATTGGTGGCTAAAAACCGCTCTTGGACGTGGCAAAATATTTGTATTAGGTAGTAAATCTAATTACTACTCTAATCTTTACTTAACATAGGTTGTTAATAATTTAGCTATTAGATTGGATAAATAGTATCTTAGAAACATTGGAACCTACTAAAAGTTATTTATTGTAAAATCTTATTACAAAACCAAATAAAGGCTTATTAATTAAAAGAGTCAACAATGTTAATGGGTACCTACTAAGAGTCAATCATCATACTAACTAAAATAGTCAGTAAAAAATTAAATAATCAAAATAGAAGCCTAATAATTGAAATAGTCAATAATTCGAGTAGGTTCGAAAACGTACTAAAAGTTGTTGAAAGTACCCTAGGGGTAATATACAAAATAGTCAGTAAAGTGTTAAATAATAAGATTAAAGTTAATCATACATTTAAAAACTAAAAGTACAAATTCATCATCTAAATTGGTATAAAATTTGTAAAGTCATAGCCCATACATTTTTCACTTATAGGGCCACAAAAAGCGAGGTTGTTGCCCCTGTTTCACCTGAAATGAAATGAAAATAGGCATTCAAAAGAATAGCCAATTTTCAGTGTTTTAATAGTTTCTCCTAGCAATTAAGTAAGTATGGTTAGGTATGTGCTTATATCATATGTATATAATACTTACTATTATTTTTTCAACGAAGTGGTAGGGATTGCAGACAAATTAATACTTAGAGTATTTAAGGTATGTGCACAAATATCAGTTAGTACGGTGTGTGAATGATGAATTATTTTTATTAAATAGTAAAAACAATAATAATATAGTTATCATAATAATAATAACGATTGTACTTCTTGTTTTTAACTCACTGGCCAATCGCAGAAACTAAATAATCCGATAAGTAATTATCTAACTTGGGTCGATGCCCGTCTCTACGTAACGGACGTAATACGCCGGTCTGCCGTGCGATGAATTATATTTTTTTTCACTCACATTTTACAATATCAGTCGAATAAAAAATATATGTCTGTAATTCAAGTAAGTGTGGCTGTCAGAATATATTTTTTTCATACCGATAACTCTTATGGTTAAAAAGTAAACTTCGTATAAGTAAAAAAAAGATGTCAACGATTTTTGGATTTTACCAATTATTTCATATATTTTCTATGGATAGGTATTTTTTTTCTTCCAGAAATGAATTTGTTATCATTGAGTTACCCGAAAATGATATCTAACTTGCCCAAGTACTTATAGTCCGAAAGATAAAACGCTCAAAGTGACGCGCGGCGGAATCAAATTTCCACCCCCTCCCCCCGCCACCCGCGGGGTGGCCGCCGATGGCTCCCGGTCTAAATCCACTCAGGACCGCCTAAGGAACAATTGTGCCAAGTATGAGCCTTTAATCACAAAATGCAGGGTACATCGCACTAAATCCCCAGCTATGATTATGGTTTTGCGTCTCGCCTCGCGCCTCGCGCGAGAGTGTAAACGCCCTATAACGAGCGTACAAAATGTTTACCTACTTGCTAGAAGCTTTGCCTCTGTTCAGTTTATTTACGACATGGTTTTGCGTCTCGCCTCGCGCCTCGCGCGAGAGTGTAAACACCCCATCAAAGCTGTCAGTTTGCTGTCACCACCTGTCCTACTATTATATCTTTTGTTATTTATATGATCAGTGGTATTCGTTACTTCAAAACAAACTTATTGTGTTTTTTGTTTGAGATTTTTTCCGTAAAAGATAATCTTTTATTATTGTATTTCCGTTATAACCGAGATGTGGGTGATTTATTTAATTTTAGCCTTATTAGTTGTTTCGAAAAATGCGATGGGCTATCGAGAAAGAAAACTACCCAACGTAGAGACTTGGACTGGGCGATATTTACCGGAACGCGTTACTCCTGCGACAATAGAAACCATTTCTTCAAATAGAATTCCAATGGGAGCAGTTAATGCGGAGTGTGATGACGCAAATGTGTGTACATTTCAATGAGTTTCATTTTCAAATTTAATTATTAAAAAAAAATGATTTTGTAAGTGGCCAGTCCTAGAAACTTTCAGTGTGTAGATATGTAGACATCCTTACTGCGCTATAACATGTTAATAATAAGCCAAGTTCAAACCACGACAGAAAATTGCAAATAATGTATTTATGTAGTGCTGGCTATAATATTGAGGCCCGCCTATACATAATACATAGTCGACTGTTTCGAATTTTCGACTGAGAGTGCGACCATCGTGCTCTAGGTATGAACTCGATCTAAGTCTCTTACACCTTCTAAATTTAAAGCTGCTCTGCCTCGAAATTTTATATGTATTTTTTTGCAATTCTACCAAGATCCCATTTAAAGAGGATCACTATGAGTTAAATATAGCAAAATCCGTCTTATTGTGTATTTCATACAAACTTTATCTAACCTTCAAGCCTGCGCATGGTCATTTGTAACGGCAGCAGTCGCGCATAACCTAAAAGACGCATGGGATATTTCGGTGAAACACTAATTAATTATGAATCATTTATTTTTTTATATATGGATATATTCTGTTGCGATACAATTTTTGGAAAAAAAGGAACTTGAACTCGGAAAAAATACCAAATTTTAAATTCAAACAACATTAATCAAAATCTCCAATTTCTTCAGCGTCAGTCGGTTTGCAGTCACGGGGTCTGTTATATGATGGCACCTTTTTTTGTATATTGGTGTGTATGACAATTTTTACAATAATATCCTCAGTAATGAATAAATTCCAGGCTTGCATAAACGTTGTCGCCCCCACGCTGTTTCTACGAGTACCTGCATCTTCCGTGAGAATATTTTGAACTTGTCGTCTCAATCTGTTATTGTTAGTTTTTTAATGCTTTGTTATCTTAGCACTCCTCGTAAAAGATGTGCTTATATAGGAAAGAGGAAAATTCTTCTCACAGGGATCCAAGCTGCTTGATTCTTCAGCATGTTGAGTTTTCTCTGGAACTGGAAGGTGATTGGAAACTTCTGAACCTTGATCAAATCAAAATGTTTTTATTCACAATAGAATTTGTAACAAAATTGCTTTGTGACGTCGAAATATGAAATCCAATTTATGGTTTATATTATAGATAATTTGTCATTTAGCTTACATTTCAAATACTTTATAGATACTGGATAGGTGCATTATATAATCATGTTATAACATAATATTTAACAACAGAAATATATTAAAACAATATAGGTACAGTGGTCATTGATTCCAATTCACTCTCATCATCTTGTTTTATTTGATCAAGCCTTGCACTGTCAGTTAGCGGTCATCGAGTAATTTTAATACAAAAAAACACTATTGCAAACTTGATTCGATAGTATTTGACGATATTTCAAAAATGATATCTGACATTCGAGCGTCGTGCGTAACCTTTTCGACGACAGGTTCGTGTGGTGTGCTCTCGTTGCCTGCTCCGCGACTAAAATAAATGCGATTTATTGGCTCCGGGAGGCGCGGGGAGTGGAGATAATTTGTTTATTTCGTTTACGGTAAAACAATGATAGGCTACTAGGGATGGGAAATACATACGATAAGAAATAACGATGTTAAAAATTAAAATATACCAAGTGCGGTCGATTCGACGCCGCGCGATCGCTTAAAGGTCAATAGGTAGGCATCCTTCTTTCTTGCATTACAGTTTTTGGGGATTCATTCCAGCTTATTTTTAATGATCACTTCACTAGGTAGAACATTCCATTCGTTTACCACTATACTCCTGAGGAAATGTTTCTTAGGATTTGAATGGAATGATTCTCGCTGGAGATGACCCTGCAGATGTGTGTTGGTGTTCATGGTGTAGATTGTCTGCAACCCAGGAGTGTCATACCATGCAGTCAGGCATGAATTGGTGTTCATTTTGACATCATCGTAGCTTCATACATTTTCTTTAACCCGTTGAGTATGAGTCAACCAAATCTGGTCGCGAAACAATTATCCGTTGAGTACGAGTCGACCAAATCTGGTCGCGCGTTTTTTTCACTTCTTTGACGTTCTCATATTTATTCATAATTAACTAATTGTTTTACAAAATGATATTTCAATATTCTATATTCGAAATTTCAATGCAATCATTGTGCAGTTGTTCTTTTTATGATTGGTGTAGTAGTTTCGTAGTTATAGTACTTTAAGTCGATGTCGCCGAAAATCCTGCAAAAGAGACAGATGCATCCATGAAAATACCCATTTACTCCAAGGGTTAACGTGAACGCATGCATCCCGGGATGGTCGCTAATAAAAGCCAGATAGATGCATCTTTTGTAAAAAAAAACTACCCTTTCTTTCTTCATTTTGATGAACTAATTATTCAATATAAGATTTTCTACTTTTTCATCGAAAGGAAATTTATATATTAAATATTTAATGTTAAAAAATGCTGTTGGAAATGTTACAAAACTTTTCACCACGGTGACATATTTAGTGGCGTATTGGCACTGACGGCTGTATAAAATAATATTTCTCTGAAAAAAAATACTGGATTTTTTTCAATACAAAATAATTGCTAAATTATCCAAATTGATATTATTATTATTATGTTTTACGTCTGTAAAACTTAGCTTAGAGGGAGCTCATAGCCATATCAGAAAATGTCCATAATGCTTCGACGACTGTTAGCGTAAGTATATCTCATCAAATAGCCAGTCTATTTTAAAAGTGGCCAAATTGCAACTGCCCACACTCAAAGATCGTCAGATCAGGGATGACCTCATTGAGATGTCAGCATATAAGCAATTATGATGCCTGTCTAGGCATCATAATTGCTGATATATCTGAATTTACCACTGATACATCTAAAGTTTGTTTATGAAATATATTTTTTAATATGTCGATGCTACCCGCTTCAACCACTTACTTCAGCAGGTAAACTTCTACTGGTCCCCAGTACGGTTGGCTAGGAAGTCTCCTGGGATTGGTATGGAATTGTGTTTTCCTCAGTTTAAAGTCGTGTCCTCGCAGATAGTGCATGTGGTTAGTGGTTCCGCTTAAAGATTGAAGACAACTCGGGGCAATTATAACATCTGTTGAGTATCTTATGATCTTTTACATCTCAATGAGGTCATCCCTGATCTAACAATCTTTGAGTGTAGGCAGTTTTAATTTGGCCACCTTTAAAATAAAGCCCATTTGATGTGATATGCTTACGCTAAGTCGTCAAAGCATTATGGTAATTTTCTGATACGGCTATGAGCTCCCTCTGGGAATTATACTTTATGGCTTTAATTAACTCAAATGGTAACTAACGTAATGATAATTAAAGTACGAAATGGTAATTAAAGTATTGGGAACAGAAACAAGTCTCACAGGGTGATGAATAAGGTGCTAGTCGAAGACATTTATTCCACAAATCTGACATTTTCGGGTGAATGTTATCTCACAGTTGCCTCTTAACGTCCAAAACCTCTCTCTCCGATAAGCCTCAGATATATTAAATACAAACGGAGCTACCATGAAATTCACCGACTGGAATCAGGCCAATCATAATATTATTATTACACTTCTGGGAGTGGGGGGGGGGGGGGGGACGAGCGATGGACTCCGGAGTGACAACCGGCTGTGGTAGATTTAGGACGGTTTTCTAGCCACATGTGAGCGTCATCTTACCACCCCCTTCGAAGCCATATAATTTAATATGAGGAAATTGCAGTTTTAGATATTTTTTCTAGGAAGTAGTTAATTATTTTCTAGGAGAGACCAAGATCTTTAGAAATGAAACAGATTTGACTGGCTGGCCACTAGCTCTAAATTTCACCTTGTTAAGGTGAACACTGAAGCCGTTCCAGGTGACGGCATTTGCGAGAATTTGGTCTTATGGGATATTTGATCCTCATAGAACAGTTAATTCTGCAATAAGAGCTATTTTCCGAGATAGGGAGGAAAGAGTTATATTGTTATATTTAATAAAAAATCCTCCCCGTATTATGGTGCCTCTCGGGTTTTTGGATTGTGTGTGCATGTAATATCCTTTTTTGACTTATTTATAATGTCAAACAACCATTATAGTCTTCGATTTCATATTTTTGTTGATAATCATGAGTTACAACGTAAACAAATACTATTGCAAACCTTGCAAAATTAAATGGCGTCATTAGAAATGGCTTCACTTTTCGTCTTCTAGCCATGGAGGTTGGCGCTTGTGGTCTAAGCAAAATCCAGAAGTTTCTTTGGGACAATAATGATTTCTTAACTAGAAATAAACCGGTATATTCGCAATATCTATCAGCTAGAAAAACATACCCTCACACTCATACTATATGCTGAATATTTGCTAGTTTTCACCCTCTGCAAATGCTCACTCGATTTCTTGCTATGAAAACAAATAAATCTCTTGCAGTCTCTCGTCTTACCTTTTCTTGACGGTATGCAGTTGTGGCTTATCTCGATTTATCAAAGGAACTACTCAACAAATTAGAGCGTTTGCAATATGTATGCATACGGTTCATCTTCGGTCTACATAGGTATGATCACTTGTCCGAATATAGGGCACGGTTAAAGTGGTTGCCAGTACGCCAAAGGGAAAATGTTCATATACTTGCTCTCCTCTATCGTTTACTCTCCCAATCAACACCATCCTATCTCCTTGTGATTTTCGAACCTTTAAGTTCCCACGGTCTTGTACTTCGGTCAGCTCTGACAATTTACTCAAAATTCCTCGTCATATTACTGATTTCTACTCCTACTCTTTCCTTGTCCATGGTACAAAACTCTGGAACTATCTCCCAGCAAATATACGAAACTCGCCTTCTTTAGAATCATTCAAGACCCACCTCAAAAAGTACTACTTTTTCTAAGAAGTAACCAGTTCTTCCCCTTCTTTTTCCTTTCTCTCATCAGGCATTCTTAGTTTTAAATATAATAGTTTGTATTTTATGCAAACTTATTTATGTAACCGCCTACCTATACAACGTAAGTGATACGTCCGCTATATTATTGACCGAATGCAACAAAACGTATCCCGTCCGTTTTAAGTACGTCATACGTCTGCTATATTATCGACTGAATGCAACAATACGTATCCCGTCCGTTTTAAGTACAAAAAAAAAAACGAAACCCACAAAGAGTATGTGATGTCAAATTGTCCCTACAATTCTAAACACAATAAATGGCCATAAATGGGTCTATTGGGTAAAAAAGCTTTATGGTATATTGTAAAGAGGTATTGTTATTAAGAAATCTAATGAAAAAAAAACAATGACTTTTCACCTACTTTTTGGATAATAGCCCAAAGCACAGTATACCAACCAGTAGCTTTACTCTCGTGCTACAGGGCATTGCAGGAAGAGGGTGCGAGGAAGGTGGGCAGAGGGTACGTCACGACAAACGCCCTTAGTTAGCATTATGCGCAGTAAAGGCTGGCAACTTTTTGAACGTCAAGATATCAGCGTGGGTCGAGTAGCGGGATATTTGGCGACGATATCCGAGCCCTTACAACTCGTGACGTGTTCGCTTCGATTAAATTTTTTTCTGTCTGGTATACTGTGTCCAAAGGTAGGGCGGCTAATAACCTTTATTTCCACAACGTGCGCATTTACCACTGCACTGTAGTTTACTTGCAAGATATTGCCATGTGGCAATAAGCTCGCCTTTTTGTAGTTTTATTTTTAACCCCTAGAGCCCCAACTGGCCGATTTTATTATGTTTTATTATGTTAATATGTTTCATTTTAATTGTGGGTACAGTGGTTTGGCAGTAATTAATGTTTTGGTGAGACAGTGTCATAATTCAATTTTTTTACTAATTTTTACAAACTTTTTTTGGGACATCAACTTGTCAATCGGCTGAGGGGCCGAGGCCTGAAGGGTTAAGCGCAAATAAACAGTTTATTTATTTTATTAATTACTATATTTTATGATGCTTTTTCAGACTAAATTAGAAGTCGATTGGTTGGACGATATTGCGTATCACACATGCTTCGAACGGAGAGATTTATATAAACCAAATTTCGATACTCGACCATTGGTCGAGCAAGAGAATATTCCACATATGTATCAAGTAAGCCAAATTCATTCCTATTTTATCACACTAATTTCACTTTAGTTATTGACGACTTGCTTTTAAACCTTCAAATATTTGTTTTTATTTATAGGCTGCCCATGCGTGCATGAATGAAAGTATAACATACTCCAGCCCCATACCAACTTTGTAAGTATTTGATGTTGAATTGTTAATAGAGTAAATTTAAGTTTTATACAATTTTACTGAAATTGTTAATTTCTGAAATGCGTTAATCGAATGAAGCAAGATTGTGTTGTAACTCGACTAACCGCTCGGCGTTTCAAAAGAGAATTGGCATTTTGGGCCCACTTGTCTAATAGCTGTACACCATATACCAAAGTAAAGATCTCTTTATGTAGAACATTTATTACTAAAACGACTGATCTCAATTATGAGCCGTTTCCGAGTATATCGTCTTAAATATGGCTAATATCCCCTAGGCATATCCAGGCAAAGTATTTTTAATAACTGTTCAAACAAAAACTATAGCAGAATACCCGAAACGATAAATGAATGAATGAATGAAAATCTCTTTATTGCACAATAAAAATAAGGTACAATGGCGGACTTATTGCTACACTACAACAGTATCTTCCAGTCAACCAACTATACATACCTACATACAACGTACATAGGCTGTGTGAGTACAAACTATATATTCCTAAGAATGCTTGAGTTTGTCAGCAGTATATGGAGGGGAAGTACTGGGATATGTTGCTTGAATGTAATGTATCTCATGATTTCCATGTCGCTCTGTTTACTGAAGTATGTAATGTGTTAAGGTCAGCCGTCCAACATGCTATGCCCAGTGACCGTACATCATTATACACCGTGGAATTTAAATTGCGCACAAAACTTTAACCCTTGGAGTAAATGGGTATTTTCATGGATGCATCTGTCTCTTTTGCAGGATTTTCGGCGACATCGACCTTAAAGTACTATAACTACGAAACTACTACACCAATCATAAAAAGAACAACTGCACAATGATTGCATTGAAATTTCGAATATAGAATATTGAAATATCATTTTGTAAAACAATTAGATAATTATGAATAAATATGAGAACGTCAAAGAAGTGAAAAAAACGCGGAACCAGATCTGGTCGTATCATACTCAACGGATAATTGTTTCAGAACCAGATTTGGTCATATCATACTCAACGGGGTGATTCTATTCGTTGAATAGATCACAAAAATATATTTTTTTTTTCAATAAAAAAAAATAATATAGTATAGATGTGCTATACTTTATTATTATTATTTTTTTTTTATTGAATAAAAATTTTTTTTTTGATCTGTTTAACGGGTAGAATCATTTATTAAATTTTTGTGTGCAATTTAAATTCTACGGTGTATACTATTTTCTATGGATCTCCACTGGAAATAATATATTTTAAATAAATAATTGGCATTGTGGTTTTAGTGTAATTAGTGTGTAATTAGTGTAAAAAGTGGTTGCCAGTACGCCAAAGAATAAATGTTCATATACTTGCTCTCCTATATCGTGTACTCTCCCAATCAACACCATCCTATCTCCACAAGCTTTTTGAACCACTAAGTTCCCACGGTGTCGTACTTCGGTCAGTCTCTGACAGTTTATTAAAAATTCCTAGTCATAATAGTGATTTCTATTCCTATTCTTTGTGTCCATGGTGCAAGACTCTGGAACGATCTCCCAGCAAATATACGAAACTCGCCTTCTTTACCATCTTTTAAGACTCACCTTAAGGATTACTACCTTTCTAAGAAGTAACCAGTTCTCCCCTTTCTCTCCTGTTCCTCTCCTCGGGCATTATTAGTTTTAAATTCTTCCACTTGTCTGTATGTTATGTAATAATCTTTATTTTCACAATGCGCGCATGTATGACTGTGTTTAGGTTAGTTGTAAGACATTGCCATGTGGCAATAAGCTCGCCTTTTTGTATACTAATTAAGTGCAAATAAAGAGTTTATTATTATTATTATTATTAATTAGCCCCTTTTCGGGGCCCCTTTGGGCTGTCAAACATTCTGACTTAGATGGGGGCCCTATAGCTTGTGTAGCTTATACGTAAATCTTGCACGTGACGACTAAACATCACCGAAGGTTAATATGAATCCACCTTTACGACCATACATGTATACAAATCTAAATATATTTTTTTATTGTTTTTAAAAACGTTTTTTTATATATAATTTTTTGACCAGAGAAAATTGAAAGCCAAAAAAAAAATAATCTGCTTCGCTTTTTACCATACTTAATTTGTTTTTCTTTTATTTTCACAGCGGTACTCATAGGCCCCTTTGGCCGAAATGGGGGGAGTATACATTCGTGCCAGTCCAGCGTTGGATACACAATTTAGAGCACGGTGGAATCGTAATGTTATATCATCCATGTGCCAATCACCGGGAAGTCAATCTACTAAGAAAAATCGTTAAACGGTGTTTATATAGATATATAATTACGCCGTATACGGGACTCTCGCCAGCAAGGGTAAAGAATAATATTATGATTCCCGTATAATTTTCCTTCGATGCATGTTCGATTTTTTAATTTTATTGTTTTACAGCCTTTGGTTCTTGTCGCCTGGGGTGCTCGCGTCCAAATGTCTGCTGTTTCAACTGCGGTCGTGAATGATTTCATCAAAAATTTTGCTCTGAAAGGCCCAGAACAAATGTCTAAAGACGGACAGTATTCACACATGCTGGTAACACACTCTGAAATTGTCAGCGATATCGATGATAATAATTTGTGCCCAAATCTTTTGAATTAGATATCAACAAAAAAAAATTTTTCTTTTTTATATAAAAAAAATCGTTTGTATCACCCCAAGACTTTCCCGGCAAGTAGCCAATAAATAAAATAAAATGCAAACAGAGCTGCCATGGAATTCACCGACCGAAATGGGTCCATCATAATACTATTATTACACTTCTGGGGGGTGAGCGGTGGATTCCGGACTAACGACCGGCTGTTAGAAGGTTTAGAACAGCTGTCTTTCCACATATAGAGTTGTCAACTACAACGGGCAAACCCGTCACCTCAGGAAGCTTTAACGATTAGTCGTTCTCTCCCGTGAAGTGAACGCAGAAGACTTGGACAAAACAATCCACCGTCAAGCTCCGCCACATGCCCGTAAGAGGCCAACGCCTTAATCGCGAAATAACTAGCTGTGCTACCCAGCGGGCTTACATTCACGCCCTTACTTCCAATTGCGACCAGATTACTCCGGTCTCTTGACTGGTGACGAGTTCGAGGTCGCTTGCGCGGTCCTCTCCTTTACGAAGCGGTGAAACGGTGTATACCGAATCTATCGCGGACCACGGCATCCTTTGCCCGGCTGTTCACCCAGGATCGGGTAGCTGATGGTCGTTTCAAGAGCAGTCGCCGTAAGGTCCGCAACCACCCCTGCTCTATAGGAAACAGTACTGCTTCCAGACTCCCCCGACTGTTAGTCAGAGTGCACAGTCGATTGGCTTACGCCGCACGGTGCGCAGACCGCCCAGGAGCGCCAGAAGGTTGATTCCTAGGGGAAACTAGCCCTAAGGCCAGAGTCCTACCCGGGCTCGCACTTCATGCGTGGAAGCCGCCGGATGGGTGTTGACCCGTGAGTGTGAACAATCCTGAACAGAATGGGTCTTCACGGCCAACTCAGCAAGGGCCCATTAGTCTTGCCACATGTGAGCGTTCACCTTACTACCCATTCACTCCCCATTCGACGTAGGATTTTAGCATGATATCCGTTCAGGAAGGAAGTTGACCTGATTGAAAGAGGTAGTCGGCAACGATCATGTATAGTGAGAATGCAAAGCATTTCACATGTTCGATAAAATTTTTTATGCAAATATGCTGAACAACGAGAATTCAATGTGATTTCGGCCCAAGAAGGCATCTATAACTAATCTTTTGAATTAGATACCAATTTTTTTTTCTTTTATATAAAAAAAAAATCGGTTGTATCACCCCAAGTCTTTCCTGGCAAGTCGCCAAGGGGTAAGAGCCCTATTCCACTAGTCGCCGCCACCAACAAAATGTATACAGCTCTATGGAGGGTAATTCACCTGGTGTCCACTTGGTAGCGCAACCTTTTTGGCGGAGCGAACAGCACGGACGCATACACAGATTATTACTGGCAGCGCCACCACACCGGTCGCGCCACCAATAATTAGTATAGCGCTGTATGGCGTGTCGCTCACTCGGCCGCCAGTCGCGCTGCCAGTACTCCTCTTGCTTGTGCACGCTTTTGTTTTCGATGCATTCGTTTAGTTGCATGCAGCCTACGCTACGACGGATAATTAAGATACAGAAAAGTTTATTATCGAAATTCAAAGCAAACCATCTAATTGGGATAGTTCCTCGCCGGAATTTTTCTAATAGATTTGAAAATAAATGTCGCGATTCTGGAGTCTAATCTGGTGTCTCGACTTGGTAGCTCAAAGACACCACGGTTGCGCTACTGGCAGTGGCGTAGCGTGCCTTGGCAGGGCCCCGTATAAAAATTTGTTTGGGTGCCCTTAGGAAAGGTAAAGATTTCTCACAAAAGAAAAAAAAATGTTTGCATAAAATTAAAAGAAATATTTATTCATCATAATTATCTATCTGTCACTTTTTCCAAACAATTCAAATTAAATATACACTTTCCTTGCCTTTTTTTTTTCGGCAAACTGATTTATTAAATCATTTATAGCTGATGATGACTTTAGTTTTTCTAAAGTTTCTGCCTCTATGGACAATAGTGACAGGTCTGACAGGCGTTCATGTCCCATCGAAGTTCTTAGGTATTTTTTATCAGTTTTAATTTTGAAAAACTTCTTTCAGCAGCAGTTGTAACTGGAAGGGTCAAGAATCAAAAGCATGCTGTTATTACCTCCGGAAAACTGGATGCAAGACTATTGAATTTTATCAGCAATAATTCAATGAGTTCCTTAATGGAATGAATTTTTTGAATTTCAGATTTTAAGCATGTTTTAGAGCCTTTAATTGGTCATAAAGAATAACTGAGATGTCCTTACTGCCGACAGTTTTCCGGAAGCGTTTAATATCTCTTCGTTTGAAGAAGACAGGAGTTTCTCCGGTTGTAATATTTCGAATATACCACTCAGGTCAGGTCAGGTCAGGTCAGGTTGGGGCCCCCCGTGGCCCGGGGGCCCCGTATAATTGATACGGCAGATACGGCGGTAGCTACGCCCCTGGCTACTGGTTGCGTCACCATGGTGTCCCGGTGGAATATGGCTCTTATGGTAGGATTTTGTAATATACCTTTGGGAAGAAGGTTGAAAGGGATAGTCGGCAACGAGGATGGATAGTGAGAATGCACAAAGCTTTTCACTCATTTGATAATTTTTTTTACACATATATACTGAACGGCGAAAATTCAATGTGTTTTCAGCCCAAGAAGGCATCTATAATTTGCGCCCCTAATCTTTTAAATTATATACCAAAGTAAAATATATTACTTTGTTGTAAAAAAAAAAAGTTGTATCGCCCCAAGACTTTCCCCGCACGTAGTTGAGCGTGATATTCCTTTGGGAAGAAGGTTGATCTGATTGAAGGGATAGTTAGCGACGAGCACGGATAGTGAGAATGCAAAGCATTTCACACGTTCGATTCAATCGTTTACGCAAATATACTGCACGGCGAAAATTTAATGTGATTTCGGCCCAAGAAGGGACCTGTGTACGAAAATTCAAAAGTGCAATATTTTGAGATTGAAATACGACTAGTGGATCGATTTTAACCCAAACCTTTTCAACTCTTGCCATGACCAAACAATGCCTGTATGCCAAATTTCAGCTCAATCGGATTAAGCATTTGGATGCTATCGTGGAGGAATACACATAGACAGACAGACACACAGAGACTTCCATCTGGAAATAATCTTAATCATCTCAGTGGGGGCTCAAAATGGATATTTCCATATTCATCTGGAAAAGAACAAATTGCGCATTGGCAATACTTTCCCTCTTTATTGCTTGTTGGTCCAGGAAAGTAAAAGGGTTATTAAAACAACAAGTAGAGAGATACAGGCAGAAAACACCGTTTATTGATACTATTAGATAAATTTCAGAATGACTCTACATACATATTAATATGTAATATCTAGATATATATATAGTGAGTATATATAAAAAGAGATTTTTAAATTATCTCGCGCAGTAGTGTTTCTGAAATTTCAAGAGTAGGCAGAAACGTACTATTCCAATAAGGTACATTTTAGTTATCACTTTTAAATAAATTAGATTATTATTAAGTATATTTAATCCTTATCAAGTAACGACATTTCTCAAAATTATAACAAAACAGGATTTTGCAACATATTAATTGTGACGTGTTTATATAACGTAATCTCTCCACCTATCGACTATTAACAAGGCTTGACTTAAGAGACTCGAAACGAAAGCTAATATTTACAGTATTATTCTTTCGAAGGAGGGGTTTTCTTCTTTTATTACGATCTATAATAATGGTGTTTCGTCCCTTGCGTCTTGTGAATATACATACTATAACACAAGTCCTTTTCTACTTAATCGTTAGATTATCACTAGACGAGTTTGAATACGAGGCAAAATATTAACCGATCAGAATTGTGTACAATTGCTTCTAGCCCGCACCTTCCTCTGCTTTCGCTTTGACTGTACAATTTTAAATACTCAACAACTTACGGCCTATGTATTGTTAATGCGATAGAATACTAATCGAATTGACACATAAGAATCTGAACTATTCTATGAGAACATTTACTTTAAACTTTACTTAAACTATAGCAGACTTAAAAATTAACTCGTTTTAATGATTACGACAAATGCGTCCCGCGGTCCTCTAATTTTGAAAAAGCTGCAATCGGAGCACCAGTACATTTTTGTGATGGTTTGGGCAGTCGTATCTAACCTGGGTTGTCCTTCGATTCAGCAGAAACCAAAATGGCCGCGGAGGACTGCGTACCTTACATTAGCATGATATTAGTTCCGACCTAGCATTAACGCATGCACTAAACAGTGCAGGGAAGACAATTGCGTAATGAAATAACAATTGACGAATAGCCGAAAATAATACACGTAGCTTATCCGAATCGCGAACATTTTTCTATCACAAATAGAGATGCTTTCCCTTGTGATTTTCTTTGTATAGAAAAATGCCAGCGAACGTCTCTTAAACTATAAAGGCATCTATATAATACTACACTTACGAATTAAAAATATTCACCGGCAATAGGATGCTTTTAGCATTGATAGCATGAGTTATTAAAGGACGCGCACACACACACATACACAGAAACGGATACACACAGAGAGAATATTAAGTGCAGAGTAACTACGAATAAAACAAGCGAACAACACAGAAACGAGAGGGGAAAAAATGGTGGACCGCTTTTTGTGCGCCTTGATCCCGCCCTTTTAAAAATATCTAGGTCCACCAAACATCGCATTGCATTCATTGAGAAAACGAGAATCGCATGTTTATGGAAAAAGAGTTTGTAACGCGGATAACAGAAGCTATGGAAGGCAAAAACGCTGGCGAGTTTGCCAGTGGCCATAACCAATCCTACCTTACATTTTAATGTCTACTGAGTAAAAAAAATATCATGTAACCGTCAAAAACTAGACTAGAAATCTCAATTAGGCGTAGTGAGAGTCGCTCACAAACTTCAGGTAAATATATGAAATTACTATATAAGTATTAAAAGTTATTAAAAACAGGCTGGTTTCTATCTTATATGTCTGATATGTTTGCAGGCCAATGCTTGTCGTTTCAGTCGTCAAACTGCACATCATAACTTACTCTTTATTCAATTGCCACTACATTTTTAACTTCACTAGAGATCGTGTGTCTATGGCGCACAAACTTATCTGACTTAAAAGTTAAATTGACTAACTTGAATCGATTTTAAAATGGGTATATAAAGATGTAATTATCGAAGCCAAGCCTAAGAATATATTAATAATGAACACAAATGAAACATCGTATGATTAAAGAAAATTATCGACTACTTTTTTATAATGACTGTACAGGCATTTTATCACTTTGCATATGACTATAAACTTTAAAATACAGGTGTACTAATTCAATCAAATGCAAAGTACACCGAGGTACACAAATATTGTTCAATGTTAACTAAAGTACAAAAATTCACTAATCGTAATATAAACATACTAATCTATAAAGAGCTAATACTTCTGCGACGTTCGCTTGCTGAGTACATGCCTGCTTTTATAGGAAGCTACAATAGCTAGTTTTTTTTTCTTTAAAAAAAATGCAATTGTAGCTTACATTGTCGACATAAAAACATTGAACAACAAATGCGTATTATTTTTTCCATAAAAGTGGCATATTAACAATTTATATCGAACTAGTTAATAACAAAAACAACAAATGCTTCTATAAATATCACACTTTTGAAGATAAATATTTTTTATACATTTCAATAAGATTATTGCTACATATTGTTTGTTTTTTAGTTTGCTTCTTAACATGGGTTAATATTTCATAGTAACAATAAAACTAGGGTATCGACTTTGTAAACGAAGTTAAACAAAAATACTAATTTGCGCATACGAAATGAAAAATCAGAAAGGAAGATTTTCAAAATGAGATAGGATTAGTAAACTGATCGAATTAGATGTTGGAATAATTTCCAAAAATAAAATAAAATAATCAATTTTTACTAACCCCATCGGTGTTCCTACACAATAATTATTGTTTGCGATGCAATGGTTGTTAAAAACATAAACCCGTGCTCGTCAATGGGATAGTTTAGTGGTGAGTGGGAGCAGTAAGATGGCCTCGGGCGGGCGTGTGGTGCCGGTTAAGGGGCAGACTGTGGGCCGTGTTGGGGCGGTGGGTTGGGGCGGTCTGTGCAAACAGGTGGGCTCGGCCGAACCCGACGGATTTTGCAAGGGTGAAGGGTTCTAGTCGCTCACGTGCCGGTGTTTTGACGATCTTCTTTGCAGACAGGTGACATCCGGATAACTAGACATTTACACACATAGACAAACATTTAGTAATTTCAAGACAGAAATATTATACAACTTTGTAAAATATGCGTGAGGGTAGTGATTTTTGCATAAATCCAGGCAAACGAAGATAATATCCCCCCTTACTTTAACTTTAGTTTACCAGATTTAAGTGATTAACACTCCATTACACGCGCTGTATCTGATAGATACTTAGTTGAGCATTCTTCATCACTGCTTAGGCGCACGGGGGACATCATCCCCCTTTAAACATGTATTGTTTTTTTATATTTATGGCCTTTATTTGTCTGAGCACCTTTTCACCTGGGAAATGCGTAAAATTCAGTTTTATTATTTATTTGTTCATTTAACTGATTGTGTATCTCATAGATAAGACACAAGTATCGGCGTTCCACCGATGGGGAGCGCTTTGTAATGGAGTGTTAAAGTTCTGCTTTGTAATGGAGTGTTAAAGTTCTCGCTATAAAATATTACAATTATTAAATTTAAAAGGACTACCTCTCTCAACAATTTATTACACCTGAAATGCTAGGAAACTTGTCGATTTTAGGAAACGAAGCAGTGAATTCAAGATGAGCAAAACGTTCAATTCAGGAGAGAGAGCTAAAACGTAATAACTTGAAAATTAAACGACCAGGGTTGCTAAATTTTAATATTATTTAATTACTCAATTTAGTTGCCTTACATACATGAAATTTAATTTTTAAATTGACTGAAAATACACTGAAATTGAGACTATTTCTGTATTTATTTTGTTTATTACCCACTGTCATAGTAACAAACATAAAAGTTTTTTATATTTTATTGGCAGCTTTTCCGTATATAGTTGTGGAATGGGTAATAAAATAATGGTACAGATCGGACATCATCCAACACCATTTAACACTGTTGATGATGCCTGTCCTTGAAGCTTGTGAATACATTCAATACACGTTTTTGACAATGCTGTCAAAGCTCACGGAATTCAAACTCTAGAAGACTGATAACATTATTTATTTTAACTGCAATTTGAACCAACGACTAGGACTGCTCACAAGCAAGGAGAATAACATCCGCACTGAAAAATCCAAAAGTGAATTCTTTAAAATGAAAAGTAGCTTATATTGTCGACATACACATAAACACATTGAATAATAAATGCGTATTCTTTATATGTCATGGAAAGCTCGACACTTCCAGACACGCTAGTAACCCTTAGAGAGGCAGCCATTGGAATTACTCATGACAGCGTGTCAACCCTTGAAATTTCGTTTGTAGGGGGTGTTAGTTCATGCCTACTAATGTATAATGGTGGCTTATTCAATGAAAGCGACTTTTTCCTCACATAATTGCATAAATACGAAGATCGGCTGCCCACGAATTGTCACAACAGATAAACCACCGATCAGTGGTATTAATATTCCAGCGGTTAAGAATGCTTCAAGCCTTTGAAATGTGGGTCTATCGGATATTATGACAGAAAAATACCCGAATATGAAAATATTCATGCATTGGATTGCTTGACTTTATTTGAAATAAATAAAATACAAACGGAGCTGCCATGGAATTCACCGACCAAAAATTGGGCCCATCATATATAATTATTACACTTCTGGGAGGTGAAGGGTGGATTCCGGACTAACGACCGGCGGTGGTAGGTTTAGGACAGCTGTCTTGCCACATGTGAGCGTTCACCTTACCACCCATTCACTCCCCCTTCGAAGCCATAGAATTTGAGATGCAGAAATCGCGGTTTTAGATAATTTTTCTAGAAAGGAGTTGATTATTTTCCTGGAGAGACCAAGATCTTTAAAAAGGTGAAACAAAGATTTAGCTGGCAGGCCACGAGCGCCTACTTCCACCGCGTGAAGGTGAACAGTGAAGCCTGGTAGTAAGTCATGGTATTTATTTAATTTGTACTCGTGGTCTTTTGGGATATTTGATTCCCATGGAACAGTTTATAAATGATAGACGATTCAACGAAAAATTAAAATTATAAAATGGCGATGATTAGTTTTTTTTGAATTAGAGATCTTTGCGATTTATTAAAATATATCTGCGCAGGAGGAAAGAATATTAAATTTCCTTTTAGTTGTATATTTAAGATATGTGTGCACCGAATTTGGATCATAAAAAGCCACTTTTCACCTGTTAAGAGATGTAGTCCCCTTTTGTTTTTTTTAAGAAGGGATTTGATGATCAACAATACAGGTTTTTGAACCTTCTCAAATTGACAAAAATATCAATTTAGTGCCTTTGAAACAAAACTTGGTGTGCCTGGAATTTATCGAGGATTTTGCCAGATTGTGTTGTCTAAAAAAGACGAGAGGTAACATCTACAACAATGACGTTCATTCAGCTGTTCGGTGTTGACGTCACGCAACGTAAGCACGCCAATATCAAACCTCGGTCGCTCGCTCTACATTCCGAAATATCCGCCGATCGTCGAAGCCAATATGATAGCGAGTATGGCGAGGCATATCATAATCATTATCTTCTTCTGTACTCGCCAACGCGCGCAATATAGAAAAATACAAAACGGACATTAGAAATGTGGCAATTACCTCAGAAGAACACACCCGCGGCGGCGTCCACTCTAGATGAAGTAGCTGGACACGTAGGAGGCAACCAATATGCCCAGAACGGTGAGACACAGAAGGATCATGATCTTCTTCTGCATTGTCCGCAAGGATATAACACATCGTTATAAACACATTCATTTAAAATAAAATAATGCAATTAACGAAAAAATTGGAATATTTATTACTTGAATTATTATACGTTGAACATTGCCTTTGTCTTTCCGTTGAATGAAAATAAAAGAAAATTAACTCAGAAAACATAAATTTAAATCACAAACAAAATGAAAAGGAATAAATAAATATTCTCTCTGATATCCTATATCTACACTTGAGTGATGTCTCATAGAATAACTTAACATTACGCTCGATACGATATATTAATACAGGCAGTAACAATTATTAAATAATTTACTTTTATTTTGACCTATACAATAACTTAATAAATGCTTAATAAATCTGTTTTTATTGTAACAATATTAAACAAAACTGAAAGGAGCGTTTTATTATAGCCTCATAAATAAATTTAATTTAAGCATACTAGCCTCTCACTAGTCTTATTCGGGGGAACAATGGCGAATTAACTACGGAAGCAAAATTATATATTTATAAAAAGAAAATGCAATCAAGTGAGAGTTTCTACTTAGGAGATACAAAAGACACACAACATATTAATAATCTAAATATACTAAATTCCATTTAATCTAATAACAAAATCACAGTTGGTGATAATTCATAACGGGAAAGTTGTCATGAAGATGAAATATTCTATAAACTAGGCTCTTAGTAAGCAGTGGCATGCGTTGCATTTGGAATTGACCCCTACATTTGGAATTAACCGTCCCGTTTTAATTTTATTTCAATTTAATTTGTTTATTTTATTATGTTAATATCATTGATTTTATATTGTTAAAATCAATGGTTAATATGTTTTATTTTAATTATGGGTACAGTGGTTTGGAAGTAATTAATGTTTTGGTAAGACAGTGTCATAATTCAATTTTTTTACTAATTTTTACTAAAAATTTTTGGGACATTAACTTGTCAATCGGCTGAGGGGCCGAGGCCTGAAGGGTTAAGAGGGCTCCATTTATTCAGATGGCATACAACGGCCATCAGGTGTTTGTGACGTTATTAATCATTCTTCTCTGGATTTAAAACATAAACATGTTCATTTGAACATGTTTATGTTTCATATCAAACATGTTCATATCTAGGCTCATTGGGAGTCAAAATCTCAAAAATTGTGGCTAACAAACCTAATTTCTTTCCAATAAAAAAAAAGTTTTAATTACAATATGAAATATCTCTGGTTTTTCTAGAAATTGTTTTTTTTCCAATAAGCCTGCACGTTGCAATCAGTTTTCTGTGTTTGTATGGAGAGTTGGCCGTGATGAGACCTCGCAAGGTATACATACATCCATTTAAGTCAGGCTAAATTTTGACATCTTGGGGGAGAAGAGTTAACCTCACTGGTAGTTTTAAAAAAAATTAGAATTGTTAAATATCACTTTAAATAGACTTTTTTTTATGATTTTACTGAATTAGTAAAGATTTAGTAACAAAGAGATAAATAGACATACCAACAGAATTAAATAGTGTAGTCACTGTTCTCGACCTTTCACAATAGATAATAAAAAAATATTTATGGAGGACAGAGAGGGCTGATTTGATTAATGTATATTTTCATCTTTACCAAAAAAGCAGTGCATTTTTAGTAGTTTCAACAGAATTTGTCACTGTTTCTGAAGGACGCAGAGATATATATATACAAGGAATTATTTAAATATGTGCGTGGCTTTGTCAGCGAGTGATGCCTAGAATAGTGTGAGCGCACTTATCATCTCTTATGCGGCTTATCCTGAGCCGTCTCAGTATAAGACTGCGGATGGACGAACAGGCAAATTGTTTATAATTATAACAAACCCCTTACATATATATTTAAGGGGTTTTATGACTGCGAGCACGCATGCCACTGATAGAAAGGGCCTTTCCGTTGAATGCTTGGAGCACCAATCTAGCGGGTATTAATCAATGACTAATTTTAATATTGATCCGCGACACAAGGCATTCTGACTGTCTTGCAAAAATATCATTCAAATATTCTAGAGTATTACAACAATTATTTTATCAACAAAAGCGAAATATGTATACCTAGGTGCAATTATTATCGTAATATTATTGCGCAGTTTTATTAATGTCGATGGCAATAAATGATATGCTAACTCATGGATGGGTGAGCGGTGAAAATTGCTACTTTTAATAAAATTGAAAAAAAGGTTTTCGGAAAGCTGTGCAAAGACAAAACATGACTAAATACTTAAATATATCTTAAATGTAAATCAATGCATTATGGGGTACATTTTGATCGCTATCGATGGAAGTTTATGGAAGAACTAGCAGAGGTTCAGCATCGAGAGAATCGATATTTTAGCATAATTTGTTCTTTAATGCCTACAGGGACTCACGAAATAGCACTAAATCTATGTAATCACATTTTATTCTTACTAATAATCAAGAATTTTTGGTTACTTTTCCAACAATGCGGAATAATGTGATAATTTGGTTACTATATAATACAATTTACGAGACGCTTTTACCTTTAGAGCAGGTAAAGTACGATTATTACATTTTTGTCAATGCGGTAAGGAAGAACAGTAACAACGAACAGCGGGAAAACAAGCAATCGTGTAATGTGTTTAACTCTATCTATAAAATTAATATGTAAATAACAAAGTAGAGGCTTGAGGCTTTTTCTGGCGACAGTGACCGTCGGTCCGGTAAGCGATGAGGCCCTGCTCGCCGACAGGTAGTAAACGCTCAGCGCAGCGTCGAGATGAGCACGATTATTAAAATAACCAGCGTAACGGACAGGCATATAATGATGAAGATTTTTTTCTGTAGATAAAAAAATAAAAGACACAAATGATGCAATGCGTTCTACAAAAATGCATAAGAAAATTACCATGCTAATCGCCTATTCTATTTGGTGTGGGTTTTTGCAATGGGGTAGAGGCGTTTTATAAATCGGTAGATGCTAGCTGGTGCTTATGTTACGTCCTACTTCTCATGGCTTAAACCTTGGGTGTGATTTAAGGAGCAACTGTGATCTAATTAAACATGGGGGTTGGAGACAGCTCGATATTTACTTCAAAAGGTAATTTTTTACTTGTCCGTAAAAACATAACTCAAGAAAATTGAGGTTTTTTTTATTTTTTATAATAGAATATATTCTTCTACAGGAGATTATTCCACATGAAACTTTGAATTGAGTCATCTACAATTTTTATTGATTTAGGTGTTCATTTTTCAACTTCCACTTTCTATTTTTTTTCTCAGTAACAAAAGCTTAAATCAAAGAAAGATGTAGATGACTTTCAAATCAGTTTTTCATGTAGAATATTCTGATTTTGAAAGTAGTTATTTTGTTAATAATTCATAATTCTGCCAATGTTTGTTAGCAAATCATTGCTTTCTGAATAGCGGAAGTTGCGGCCTTTGAATAAAAATTGGATAAAGGATGGAGACTCACCTGGTTCCTGTTTTAAATACTACAATTTGTAGATAACAACAATAGCGTCACTTGATTTTGATTCCTGAAAGATCTCCTTGTCAGGGTGAAGCATCGACGCCGATGAGGTATCCTCAAGTGGCTCGCCTGGGAGCTGAGGTATCTTCTCTTCGGCGCAAGCACACCTTTGTGTTGAAGGATGGATAGGATGGGGAGATTTTGAGAGGCTGCAACAACATTTCGCTTTCAAGCAAATGCAGCCAAAATAGAACATCGAAACATCAGTTGTTTGCGGCAGTGGTCAATTTGCAAAGCAATACAATACGATCGCGCGGACATTAATCGTTTCATCAAAATCGCTCCTTACTCCAGGATTCCCATTAGTGCCAGGTTTTAAATATTAATATTAATAATCCGAATAAACTGCTATTTATTTACATTGAAATACCTATACAAGAAGAATTAAATTATTATCACCCGAGAGCCACATTTGCTGTATGATTTAAGTTTCGAATAATTAGGGCTTCGAATCCCACATGCCGTTGCGGGATTTCGGTATAGGCGAGATAAAAAAATTCAATCCTGTGGGATTCCGGTATAACAGGATCTTGCATTTTTTAAAAAAGGTTATTAGTGAGTAGTTAAACATAGCATGCTTAAAGTTAGAAATATTTATTAGAAAAACACAAGTAAAAAAAAATTTTTGTGAAATTTGTGAAAAAAATAAAGTGTTTTCGTAGGAAACACAACATTCCCAAAGTGTCGTCAGACTTCCTATCTTATTGGCAAGATAACCGGCAGGGGAGAACGCCCGCTCAGCTTCTACGCTTGTAGGCACTATAGACTTTAGGGCATTGTGTGCTAGCGTTAAGTATCTACCCATCGATACACCTGATTCATAAAGTCATCTCTTTCTTTATGATGGTTTTAATAAAAGGAATTCAAGCAGGCGATGAACAAATACTTGACATGGCGGAGTTTAAAGTTTGCTCTAGCTCTTCTTGCAATGTCAGAGGTCGAGTAGCCGTATTCTCTTTCGTGTTGGCAGCATCAACAGCTTGACTCTGAACATTATTTTCAGCCACAACAGAAAGAGGCACTTCAACATCATCAGCTTCGACAGAGGATGTCGAATTAAACTTTATTTCCTGGATTAACTCGACTGATGTAACCCGTCCATCATTGGATGTGAGCAATCCAATATTGGATATGAAATCCAATATAAACTATCACACGCAGAAGTAACGGCTGAATTTTTACCCCGCGATAAGAGGGGTTAACTGATTAATGTCCCTGATTAATGTAACTGATTTGGTGGAATAATTTTCAGTCCCGCAAGTCCTGCGGGATCCCGCACTGCAATCCCGCAGTGAGCGGGACTGATGAAATCATGCGGGATCTCGGTATTTCAATATCTCGGTTTACCGAGATTGGAAGCACTAACTTCGAGAGGCCGCAGTGTCTGTCGTACTGGAAGGCTGAGTACATTTCTGAACAATCAGAAATCTGGCTTATAGAGAAAGACTATAAAAAAGATATAATAATTACCGCCAGATTAAAAACGCTACACAAAGCTGGTGACATTACATTGATCGAAAAATGTATATACAGTAACTTTAAAGTAGCCCGCCCCAGCAGCAAATAAAAACAGCAATAGTATGGACGCCAATGTGTAGGCCTCTGAGATATTATGATTTGAGTTTTTGCTCGGGGTTTACTATGAAGAAATACTTCTTAATGTAGGTATACAGTGACAGATAAAATTTATCAGTATATTTTAAAGATATACCTGACATTAATGCACAAGCCAACACAATACATAAAGACAGATTAGCCCTTTAAGGACCATGGGACATATGTGTCCCATAACTTAACATCATTTTATAAATTATCGAATGCGAATAATTTATGTTATATTTTTTCCATGTTATTGAGACATCGGAATCTTAATATTACCAAAAAAATATTAAATTATGGTTTAAAAATATACCGTTTTTATTTATTAAATATTGCAAATGGCCAACAAACTCTGGTGATTATAAATTAGTAAATAAAATATTATTACCGACCTTTTCAATTTTGTTTTCTCTTTCTTTTAGTACGTATGATTTCTGAGTAAAATAATAAAATAAACAAATTTCGGAAAAAGTAGCAACTTCTCATCTTTATGGACCACAGGGACACTTTTATCCAATCAATTTATACAAAATCTATTGAACCAATTTTCATAAAACTTGACATACATGTTTCGAAGGTCATTTGAAAAGTTTCCGGCCTCATTGACATAATTCAATCTGATCATTACTTTGTCTATAGCACTCTTTCAAAGCTGACATTGTCTGTCAACAATGGAAAAAAATGAGTATTGCAGTGATAAAATTCCTTCATTTGAAAGGGAAAAAGATTCAGGAAATAAAAGATGACCTACAATTTGTATACGGTGAGTCACAACGGCCAAACATTGGGTGGCCGAGTACAAACGTGGTTGTACGAGCATTTTAGACGAGGAAAGTTCCGGGCGCCCGAAAACCGCTACAACTGACGAAATAGTCGATTTAGTGCATCAAACTGTGATGGAAGATCATCGATTGACTGTTAAGGATATTTGTGAGGCTTGTGGGATATCATTTAAGCGGGTGCACAAGGTTTTATATCAAGATTTGGATATGAGAAAATTATCTGCGCGTTGGGTGCCGCGTTTATTGATACATTTTGTTTTGATTCAAAATATGTCTTTTTCTCAAAAAGGCCGTCTTTTTTTCAAATGACCCTCGTATTTACAACGCCCTTTAACAGTTTTATGTATCAAAAAACTCCATACTCTACCGCAAAGCTTATGGTCCTCAAATGGTTAACCCAGTGGTTGGTTGGTCACACAGGGAAGAAAAAAATCGGTTGTGTCACCCCAAGACTTTCCTGACTAGTATCCGGGGAGGTGCGAAAAAACAGCGACATTTTTTACTCTAGTACCCCAAATTTGTATGGCAGGTACCCCAAACGTTGGTCGTAAGTACCCCAAAAACTAATAGGTTCTTCCGATGGTTAACAGAAGCTTCTATGCCAAATTTTAACTTAGACAGATTAAGCGTCTGGGCGCTATCGAGGAAACAATTTTTTCGCCGGGAACCCCAAATTTGTATGGGAGGTACCACAACCGTAGGGCGTAGGGACTCCAAAAACTAATGGGTTCCTCCGACGGTTAACAGAAGCTTATATACCAAATTTCAGCTCAATCCGATTAAGCGTCTGGGCGCTATCGTGGAAGAATACATACATACAGACATACAGACATACATACAGACAGAGATCGGTCTGGAAATAGTCTCAATCGTCTCAGGGAGTCTCAAAATATATATTCCCATCTTCATCTCAAAATTTTTTTTTAGCGCGATCACAATACTTTTCTTTCCGATAGGTCGTCAGGAAAGTAAAAATAGAGGCTTTTCCTTTTATTCCAACTGAACACACTTAGTCTTATTGATTATTGTCAAGCGTACGGGTTATTATTATTATTATTTATACCGTTTATGAATGTACATTTTTATTTATTATTGACATTATATTTTGATTAATTATATTTTATTTCCATATATATTTATATAGAATTCGATAGGTTTTAAATTAGATGCTTTCTTTTTTGTGTACTTATTTGATTGATTTTTTGAATTGTAATTTTTCAATTATTAGTTTTATTAGACCATTAAGCAGTATTCGAATAAATCTATATGAGCCTACCTTAGTGCGGACGACTCGTGCAATCCTGCTAGATTAGGTTTAGTTATTATATATTTGTATTTATGATTTTTTAAACAATAAAGGACTTGATTTAATTTGATTTTTACACTGAAATAAAAACAAACCATAGCCATTTTGGAAACAGTGCAATAACAGATTTGAGAGTGCACCAAAAAATTATAGGATTATCCATTTAATAAAAAGAGAAGTAGGACATAACAACAGTAACTATCTTTTATTGGTTAAGTGAAACTTTAACAAAACAAGCAAGAGCAAAATACTAATTTTAACGCTTCTACAATTTAAGTACGGAGTGTGGTTGAGTTTTAAACTAGAAGATTTGGTGAAACTAATAAGACTTAATTAGAAATACTTAAAATTAACAAAGCAAGCGGTGATCGACATCACAATAAGTGTATTAATAAGCAGGAGCCTGTTTATGTTATTAGAAGCACACGACATTAAAGAGCGCCTAGAAAATAGCGGACGTACCGTTAGATTTCGATACCGTAACTACCATGCAAAGCCGCCATCGGCTCAAAAATGCCAAAACTGTAAAAAAAAAAGCAAGCAAACAATATAAGTGGACACCTACTCAACTGCAAAATACGTGTCCACTTATGTATAATAAGGTAAAAGCGGTTTAAATAGGTAGTTTCTTCCGTGGGTGAGGCGGATAGTCTCATGCAGTATCGTACGAATCCCACAGCGGTTTTACCTTCCTGGCCCTGCTCTGATAGTCTTCGGCGATTTGCAGTTTCCCGCGGGCGTCTTCCACGTGATCTGTGGTCTGCGCCACATGGTACTCGACTCGGTCGATCAACTCTCCCTATTTTTTTGTAGGTAGGTGACTCAGAGGAGGTCTAGGATGTATCGATAGTTCATAAAGAAGAGCCACGAGGCTATGGGATCAGATTTTAATTCGGTTCAATATGCGTTTTAATAAATTAGTGTGTTACATACCCACAGGAAAGAAGGAACGATGAGCTCAGTACCATGTGAGACCGATTTTTAAAATGACAGTAAGAGAAAATACTAGAAATAATTAGAAGAGATAGATATACAATTTTAGTATTACATTCATGATATATTAGTTCATTAAATATCTAAGACAGTAAGAAAGTAATACAAATATAAATATAAATACCAAAAGAAAGACAAAGGCATAGTACACCAACACCACAGATTGTTATCAATATTATGTTAATATTTTTTGATAATATAGTTAGTAAGAATCCAAAAATATAGTATAACAGTATTAGACATATAGAAACAAAATATACGAATGAACCAAACAGCGTAGGATAAAACTGTGCAAAAATTAATTTTAAAAATGAATGACACCAAACATTGACAACACGGCACACGGGCTTACACGGACACACCCATACGTACATACATATAAAGCAAAGGGAGTCATTGCAATGTATTTTATATATAAAAATAAAATAAAAACAAAGGATGAGAAGGGACGGGCGCGGACACAAGGGGAAGAAACAAAAAAAAAGCATTAGCTATGTGAACGAAATGAATGGCGCCACTCACCCGGCGCGCTTTGCTCTGATACTTGAGGGCCTTCTTGGTGTCCTGAGTGGCCGTTTGAACATAGTCCACCGCGTGCTCCACGTGGTACTCTATGCGGTCGATCATCTCACCCTAAATCACACAGCAGCCAATTTCCCGTCAATTGCCTTCGCAAAAAAACCGCGGGCCGTGTGGGGTGCGGAAGAGGAGTTAGCTGAGCATGCGGATCTGCACATACCCAACTCACCAGGCCACCAAACAGACAGAGGACCCCATTATTTTATACAATAAAAACTATACTATGGCTGGAAAATAAAAACCATTCTTCAAAGCGGGCACTTGATTTGCTTCACTGTTCTAACTGTAAAGGCAAATTTAAATTGAGTCAGTTACTGACTTCAAATTCAAGACAAATCAGTGTTGACCAGGTACTGCCATCGTGTAAAATAATTTTAAACCAGTACAGCGCTGTCGCGTCAGTGCTGACTTAAATATTCCCACTATATAGTTTGAAGTCAGTCCATCCCCCCCCCCCCCCACCGACGCCAGTCGTACTGACTTTGTCTAGACGCTGAAGTCAGTAATTCATCGCTGGCACTGCATTGTAGGGTGACATTGCATCAAATCGAAAATGTTAACTACCAAAAATGACACGTTTCGATCGTTACTTTTTAGATACCTCTTCTTTAAACATTTCTGGCAACTCTTCTAACAGCAGATAGATTTTTTTCCAATAATTCCCTCGTATCAAATTTTGCCAATTTCAAGAACTCATTTTTCCCCACTGACTATTATAATAATGTGCGTATACCGTGAAGAAATAACCACGACTGACTGACTGACTGTATGTCAACAGAGTGAGGTGGTTTACGGTGCCAGCACTGACGCCCGTAACTGACTCAATGTAAAGTGGCGCCTAGATTAGACTAGATGCATTGGAGTCAGGGCTTTGGAGCCCAGCCTAGGTGCACTGTCACTTCTGCAAACATTTTGTGCCTCTGTTTGCTTACAGTTTGTTCCCGAGTCCTGCGCATTCTACAAACTCCAGTATATTTACGGAACAATTTCTTTAATCTAATTGGGTCCAGGAATTATTTTTTTAAGTGTCGGCAACTTGACTGCATTAGCGGTCCACATTGACACATATAAAGTGGAGTTAAATCTCCGCTTCATCAATACCTGCAGAATCTGCGTAGGTCTCAAATAGTTCCATCCGATGTAGATACTTATTCAATTTGCAGTGACCCGTGAGGAGTCCTGTTAGTGTGCCTAGCTGGTTCCTACTTAGTTTTAGTAGCTTGGTTTTTTTTGTGAGATTGCCTTTTACTAGCTCTTTTGCGACTGTTTGTCATAGTACATTTTGTCGGTATTGGTGAGTCTGTTGTCTCTCCTGTTCTTTTAACCTTTGGGTTGCTCTAAACTTAATACTCCATGGAACGTTCTGGACCTATGATTGGTCGCATGGCTTTGTCTTAATATAGATTTTTGTCACAGTATTTTGTCTTAATATAGTTTGAACGATTATAAGATGTCTGTTTTTACAGTGAGTAGATGAATAGGATGTCAAGAATCCCATTTACACAAGTCATTTTCAATGTGTTTTGTCATAACTAGACAGAGTAGCAAGCTCATCCTTGTTCATAATCAGTTATATATGGGTGAGGAGTGATGTGGTTTTTGATTGATTCCATCAGCAGTAATAACCCGACTGGCATCGGGAGCATAAATAAATACAAACGGAGCTGCCATGGAATTCACCGACCGGAGTCGGGCCCATCATAATACTATTTTTTACACTTCTGGGGGGTGAGCAGTGGATTCCGGACTTACGAACCGGCTGTGGTAGGTTTAGGACAGCTGTCTTGCCACATGTGAGCGTTCACCTTGCCACCCATTCACTCCCCCTTCGAAGCCATAGAATTTGAGATGCGCAAATCGCAGTTTTAGATAATTTTTCTAAGAAAGAGTTGATTATTTTTCTGGAAAGGCCAAGATCTTTAAAGAGGTGAAATAGAGATTTAGCTGGCAGGCCACGAGCGCCAACTTCCACCGCGTGAAGGTGAACAGTGAAGCCGTTCCGGGTTACGGCATTTGCGAGATCATGGTATTTATTTAATTTGTACTCGTGGTCTTTTGGGATATTTGATTCCCATGGAACAGTTAATTCTACAATAAGAGCCACCTTCCGAGATAGAGAGTAAAGAGTTATATCTGGACGGAGGGCTGTGCATCCGAGACTTTCAGGGAATTTATACTGCTTAGAGACCGAATCAACCTCCAGAATCCAATCTGTAGCTTTCCCGATTATTGAGAAAGGTTTTGTAGTTAAATGTTTTTTGCCTTTAGAGCCATCCCGCACAAACTGTATTGGGGGTTTGGAGGATACTGTCAAACCCTTGTTGGCACGAGCCACTGAGAGACTAATTACCTCGCGAATAACAGCGAGAACTTTGTCATGGCGGTAAGTGTACCGTCCTTGATCTAAGGCCACCTTGCAGCCAGCTAGAATGTGTCTAGCTGTGCAAGGGGTATTGCTACAGAGGGGACAAGAACTATCCTCGGCAAAGCTCCAACGAGCGAGGTTACTGGGGTCTGGAAGTGTATGCTGAAAGGCATTCAAATAAAATTTCAGCATCTCTGGCGTCCAGTCATAGAGCATTACCTTCCAGTGCATTGGAGGCGGAATGCAAAAGTCCCCAATTGTTGTCCAATCATTCTGGCATTGAAGGCCAATAGCATGAGCCATACTCTTGCTGTCGTAATCTCCCCGCAAAAGAGACTTCTTCAAGTCCACGTCGCTCGTGGTTGTACTGCCATACCCCAGACCAGTGCCATTCTGGCTGATTCCAGTAAGGAACTTTTTGTGGAAGTCTACGCGGGCTTGTAGATCATTTGAATCACTACGGCCACTTATTACGTGCTTCGATATTGCCGGATCTTTGGAATTGCACAGAATCGAATTTTTGGTTATTCTGGAGTTGGCGTAGAGCAGAGAGGGCAGTTTAAGCGCTAGCCCAAAATTTTGTTTGGACCTGAAGAGAGTCGAGGGGTCAGCTGGTTTGGCTAAGGACAGCCAGGATTTTAAACTAGCTGTCACCAGCGCATCTAGACGGGACAGTTGGGTTTTGGTAAAATCGTAAATAAGAAAGGGCCATGACAAATGTGACGTTAGATAATTGTCATAGATCCAGGCCTTACGAGGGCCAGAAATTAGCAAGGCATCTATTTTCGCCAGGCAACTTTTGAAATGCTCTATAACATGATCGCCCGAGACGTCTTTTCCCTGATGGGTGATTTTTCTGCCGAGGAATTTGAAATGATTGTTTGGGTCTATAAGGGAGATATTAGAGCCCTTATAGACCAATTTGGGGTCATAGGATGTAAATTTTGTGCCCATGCGGGCGAGTCCAAGGCAAAAACATTTGGAGGGCTTCACTTTTATACAGCCTGACCAGTCGCAGAAAAGCTCCACTTTCTGTAATAGCAGGGAAAGCTGCTTGGGGCTTCTGGTGATGAAAGTTAGGTCGTCGGCAAAAGCGAGGCACGACGAGGTGTATTGGCCGTCTGTTTTAAAACGGTAGCCCCACTTCCTGTCAAACTGGGTCAGGCTTTCCAGCAGTATATTAAAAACTATATTAAAAATCGTTGGGGAGAGGCAACAGCCCTGAAATAGTCCAATTGAATATGGTATAGAGCGGGTAGTCCATTCTTGCGTTTTAACATGGAAAGTCAGACAGTTGTAGTAGGAGGCTACAATGTCACGCACGACTGGTGGGAAGTTGTACCAGCGGAGTGCAAAGTGGAGGAGACTGTGTCGGACTGACCCAAAGGCATTCTCTAGGTCGAGCCAGCATACATTGATTTGGCGTTCGTGCTGTCTCGCATCCTTGATGGCAGCAGCCAGGAGAGAATTGTGCTCGAGGCAGCCCGAGACGCCACGCATGAAGCCTTTTTGAACTGATACTCCAAGGTACTCATTCCGGTGCATGAATTCGCTCATCCTCGTGTGGACTATGCTAAAAAAGATTTTGGTCACAGTGTCTGTGAGAGCAATGGGCCGAGCGTCCTTTGGTCCGGTGCAAACTGGGACCTTCGGAATTAAGATGACTGTCGCTCGGCCAAAATTCTGTGGGACTACACCGCTATTCCATATATTTCGGAAGATGGATCCTAAATATTGCAGAAGGCAGGGGCATTTTTTGTATACTAAATAGGGAATACCATCGGGACCCGGAGTAGAGCCCGACGGCTTCCTCTTTACTTGATTAATATTATTAATACACTTCCGAGTAACAATCGGCTCTACAGCCGCTTACTACAGATCTTACAACGATCAGCTCATTGAAGCCTTGGTTATTCTGGAGTTGGCATAGAGCAGTGGTACGGAATCCTTCATACTTGGATGCGGGGTATGGTATCAGAAGAAGAATAAAGACTGTGTCCAACATTATGCAGCACTTTGATTCAAAATCTCAAAATTTCCAGAAACATCTGTTATGAGGTTTCTCACTTTTACTATCTCCGAGAATAACACAATACATTTGATAGTCGCTCTCTCCAAATGACTCTCTCCAAATTCCATCCTCTATTTGCAGATTCTAAGATGTAGACCTCACAACAACACAAATCTTCTCACGGCTAAATTGAAAAAAAAAAGAAATAAAAATCTGACCTGGCTTTCGACTAACATGGCCATGTCCATGAACATGTCGTGGAGCTCCCTGATTGAATTCTCCAACTTGATGATGTCCGCATGACGAGCCTCTATGTCAGCTAGTGTCTGTTTCGCTTGCTGTGTCTCCATTATTATCTGAAATATTTTATTTTGTGCAATTAGCTTTTAAACATAACTCAATAATTGTTCATGTCGAAATATAGGAAAAGCTTCGCATTTCAGCAACATTGGCGTATCGAAACCAACAATAACATAAGACAAGACATCATTTTTGCAAAGAATGGACTGATTTATTTTAATTTTAGAATCAAGTAAATCCACAGGATTAAAAGGCTCCCTCGCCTTTTTTATGACATGCATGCAAATAAAAACACATTGCATTAATTTTTGAAAATATATCTAAGATAAAGATTTACATAAAAAAGCATACCTGAAAAGAAATATAGAAATCAACATTAGAATAAAATAAAGGAGAACTATTTCATACAGTGCCACTTTTGGGCCATTGATAAATTACATTTTTTTACTTTTGTGGTAAGCTTAAAATCGTATAGACGAAAAAGAAAACATAGATTAGATTTATTTTCAAGAAAATAAACCCTTTTTTATAGCATTTATTTTTGTACATGATGAATTGTAAAAATATTGACCTTACCCAGGCCCAATATCGCTCTTTCTTAAAATTATGTAAGTCGTTTCCGATCAAAAAATTATAAACTGTTTTAGGGATTTTGATGCATTTTTTATCATGGATCTATGCATATTAACCTGAAGTTCGCAGAACCCACACAACTAATTACATTACACATACCCTCAAAAAAACCTTACTTGTATAGATTAAGACTGTTGATGCTGTGGGCGAACTCACCATCTCAGAATATTATAACAATTGTTGTCGTCTTTTCAACCTGCAATGAGTCGCAAAGGCTTCTGGAAAAGTAATCCACTGGTCTAGCTACACCACTGCCCAACAGAGACCTTCCTTAAACAGCGAGGCACTTGGCAATCCAATGACTCCATTGGCTTGTCAATGCCTCGCGTGAGCGAACCTGCCATCCTAGAATGTTATAACAATCGTTGTCGTCCTTTCACCCTAAAATGAGATTAAATCGCAAAGACTTTGGGATAAAACATCTACTGGTCTAGTTACGCCACTGCCCAACATAGGCCCTCCTCAAATGGCGTGGGCACTGACAAGCCAGTAGAGCTCCTTCACTCCCTGCTTACCAGTTTTTTAAAGATTTCTCTTTCCACTATACCGGTCAAATCTCGAGGTCCTTAGCACGAGCCTTTACAGGTATCACGAGCCTTTAAGGGTCAACATCTCATATGAGACACAAAAGGAGCCTCCCCGAAGATTGTGAACATTTTCGACTATCTAGTCTGTGAACATAAACAATCGGGCGTCTCTGGAAATGGTGAGTAAATTCAACGGCCAATCTTTCTACTACCGAGCCAAAGGACACTGTTGCAAGATGCCGAGCCAATCTCCTCCGCTGGGGCTACACAGCAAATCCAAAATACGACTGTGGAACGCTGCAGGATAAAGACCACCTCCTATACTGCCCTCAGCTGTCAACCCTCATCAGATACCAGGGCCAATAAGAGACAAACAACAAGACAATCCAGACGGCATATTTTTGGATAGACATGTCGTTAACTAACTAACTATCTCTCCAACGGTTTCATAAACCCCCCCCCCCACCTCGGTAACCCTTCAAATATAACACCGAAGTTGCAAAGTGCACTGCCCAGCGCTCGCCCAAAGAAATTCTTTCTTTAATTCACCCCTTCTAGGAGACTCCCGAATGGGATCATGCATGCAGCTCAAGCTACACAAAACCATTACTTTGTATAAATGAACGCAACATACCCCCTGAGTAAAGACGGCGGGGTTGCCCTGTTCCAGCATCTCTTCGAGTTCCTCGTTGGTGGTGGTTCGGCCGGTGATCTCGAGCTGACGCTGTATCCGACCCTTGCAGCGCTCCCGGTAGTCCGTCTGCGTGCGGTTGTACTCCGTCATAACCTCCACAAACTTGCGCGACAATGTCGAGTGCTGCGTCTTGCGTATCCGCAGGTCCGCTGACGATTTGTTCGTGTGCTCTTCCTGCTCGATGTTCTGCTCTATTACTGTAATGGGAAAGTTGTCACTTTATGAATACGGAGGAATGATCAAGTCAAAAATGGCTGCCAATAGAAGTTGCTTCAGACTCCAGTCTCAAATGAAATCCCATCTGCTATCCCGGAGGACAAAGACAACTATCTAAAACAATTGAAAAACAACAGCTCATGGTAGGGTTGAATGGAAGAAGTTTCTTGATGAAGCCAAGACTTGCAATGAGTTGTAGCTCTGATGATGATGATCAAGAAGAAAAAAGTTGTATAATAACGTCAAGAAGCAAAAACTTAATATAATCAGTACAGAATTCTGTGTAACAAAGTTCTGAAATCAATGAAAACCACTTACATATTCCAGAAGTAAATTCCATGAAATTGGTCTCGATCGACTTTAAATGTAGACATGATAATGGACGATGGACAGACAATCAAGGACAGGACAAATTCTCAAACGATCAAAAGTGTCTCGCAAGTATGGATATCTACTGGCTTAAAAACATCAAAGTACTTTTTTTTTGAACTCTGTAATGAAATTAATGATTTTCTCGTTAATGTAGGACCATGATTGGCTGTCACTATTCCTAAAAACTTCAAAATGACAGCAAAAAATCGCAACGTTAAATTAATTTTTGAAATAAGTGTAGTTAACCACAAAAAAATATTAAATATATAAAAAGAATCAAGATTGCTGGTAGTGACACCATTTCTTCTGAAACGATTACTGAATTGATGGAGTTTTTAGTCTCTCCTCTTGTACAATCGGACAACTTATGCTTTGAAACAGGTGTTTATACGGACTACCTAAAACTAGCTATAATAAAGCCTATTTCAAAGGTGGAGATATGCAAGATGTGAATAATTATAACCGATATCCATCCTAAATACTTTGACTAAAATGATAGAAAGTGCAATAAAAATTAGATTGACTACTTTCTACAAAATAATTTCCTTTTGTCAATCAATCATATCACTTTGATCGTAAAAACAGTGATGTTATTCTGGATATAACGATTTGCACAACCAATGCCCTCAATATCAGCGAGAATAACTTGGATATTTTCCTTGATCTCGCTAAGGCATTTTATCCTTTATCCCATAAAAATTGGCTAATGCCTTTGTCCCATAGAATTCTAATCACAAAATTAAAAACTTTTTTTAATATTTTAAAATCTGCCTTAGAAAAAGTAGCAACCCAGTTATGGTAGATTGTAATAATGTATAATTTAATATCGTTAGATTATTGGTTAAATATTTTTGATTCTGAATTTCACTATTTCAATATTATTTAAAAATTATTACGACATACCTTTTAACTTCCCTCGTACTTTGTTGGCCGTTTTCTTGATGTCTGCCATGAGGTCTTCCAATTCTTGTTTTGTTTCTGAAATAGGCGGAAAATGGAACATCATTAATAATAATATAATTAACATTCCTCTTTTAACAGCATTTACTGAAAATTAGCATTATTACATTGCTAGAAGACTCGCCATAATTTTAGGCAGAAAATAGGTTAGTGGTATCCAGAAATTTAATTCCTAGAACCATCTCCTATTTTTTATTTTTTTTATTTGTTAATTAAGGAAAACACGCAGTATGGCATAGCATACAGAATTACAAAATTGTATACATTCTAAAAAATTTAAAACCGGTTACGGATTTCCTGTGAATTACAAATTTATATTTATTTTAATTCTAGTAAATTTTAGTAATTTTTGCTTATCCTAATACACAACGTATTACAATTACTCGAGAGTTGTGTGGGTATCTGTATGTTTGCTGGGAGAGTGTGTGAGAGAGGGTGAGTATTCGTGTATCTGTATGTGTGTGTGTGGGTTTGTATTTCAGTGTGTAATTATATTATATTGTATTTATATACTACAATATATTCTATTTTAATGTGTAGTAAAAGAAAAGGTATCAATCTACACAGTAATATCATTGTCAAATCTACACAGTAATACATTATCATATCATTATCGTCATCTCATATCTTTAATCTCATCATCATCTCATCTCATATCTCACATCATCATCTCATATCTTTGACATTATTGTCGTTGAAAGAAGTACGAATTGCAGCAGAGCTGACCCACACATAAAATATACCCAAATAAATTGCGTATTTTATTGTATCTAAGTTGGGATGAGAGCAAATTTGGTTTTTTTTTTTTAGAAACGTGTTTTAAGATCGAAAAAGATAACATAAAAATGTAATTTGCGATGTGTCTGGGACCTCAATCACATCAAATATTTTTAATTTAATTTGTCAAAAAATGTGTTGGTGCAATGGTTTTTCAAACGATAAATTACTAATAAACAATGAAGTAATTGCGATGTGTCTGGGACCTCAATCATATCAAATATTTTTAATTTAATTTGTCAAAAAATGTATTGGTGCAATGGTTTTTCAAACGATTTATTACCAATAAACAATGAAGTAATTTTATATACAGGATGAGTTTTAATTAACCGGCATCCTTCAAGGGGATGAATCAGTACGAGCAACTTTTAATAAAAAATTGTGGGAATTTTTTTATTTTTTTTATAATTTATTATTGAAAGCCACGAATCAATCTGTATTTGCGAATTCACGTATTACCACGCGGAGGAAATGGGTTTTGACGCGGATACGAGATTACTGGTAAAACCTTTGTAAAACGAGTAAAATTGAAATTGATTTTTCGATGTGTGGAGCGGGAGGATTGTATCCGTAAGCCCCGGGCGGTTGCAAGTTGCAACGCAAGGATATAATTTATCTACAGTCGAAATTGAATCAGCTCCCGCGCGCTGGCAATATCCAATATCCCGGTTACAAGTTGGCGGCCGCCGTAAACGCTCCGAATTCAATGCAGGAAACTGGTTATGAAACGCTGAAAATGTTAGATATCAGATCCTACCTACCTCAGCCAAAGTATCAGTGAAGGTGTTAACTTCAAGTTTGCCCGTTTTTCCTCCATAAATGAGAGTTGCAGAAGCATATACTCAGACACTGTAAATTCCAAAATAATAATAACGCAAGTACAAACGAAAACGTTCAAGTTACTTATATTAACAAGTAAATATATTAAAAGGAATAAAAAACACGACTGCCGTTACAGAAGGTGAACTATTGTATTTATAATTATTTTTAGTACGGTTCTATATGTAATATTTGTGGTTTATGTATTTGCGGTATTATCGACACGTCGCAGTGATTCTCAACGTGGGCAACATTGCCCATCTTATATCACCGCAGCGTCAGAGAAAGGTTGAAAGACAGAACCCAGAAATCGTCCGTGTATCGTGAAATAATCAAATTAGCGCGGTTAGGACAAGGTGACTGACGGTGAAATACGTTAATATTGCCCATCTCATATCACCGCAGCATCAAAGAAAGGTTGTAAGACAGAACCCAGAAATCAACCGTGTGTCTCGTGAAATAATCAAATTCGCGCGGACAAAACAAGGTCACTGTCGCGCGATATTATCGACACGTCGCACAGTGCCGCGAAGGTGGACAAAAATCAAATAATACTAATGACGATTTCAAGTATTTAAATGCCGTTATTCTAAACTGGATGAACAAAAACTCATTAGGAAGCAATATTGACACTTGGATAATTATCGATTGCCAATAATAACCTTTTCAATTAGCGACTTTCACGCGCGCCGTACAAATCACAGTTGCATTTTGTCACTCGAACAAATCGTGTCGATCCTCCCAAGATAACAAATATTTACGAACGAGCTATCATGGAGGATATATATCAAGGTATGCTTTTTAATACTATTTTAAGTATAGTAATAAATTCTTTGTCTCCACCTCTACATATGCCCTTAAAATGGTACTTCAATTTTATGTCAAAATAATATATTTTTGAACTTTGACAGAGGTTTAAAAAAAAACTCCAAAAAACTCCTCGTAGTTTTTATCTTTTCTTATTGCTACATTAATAAACTTTAATTTTTGATACCATTTGTCTGCGTCTGCCTGCGACTTACGTTTTTATCCAATTTTTTTCAGCTGAAGGAATATCAATCAAAAATGCCGACCTCGCAGAAGTATGTTTTAAAAGCGAAAAAAACAAAAGGAAATTTATTGTATTCGAGAAATTATGCTCGATTCTGAATATTTCTGACTGCTCCGACCAACAACGAGGCCAACTAACAACTATCAGTAATCTTTTTTGTCTAATTTCGTAAAAAATTGGATGATGTTAGTCGGAACCGTCAAAAATGTATTCTGTCCAATGAGGAATGGCTTCAGCAGGCGGTAAATTTACCAGTAACAACTGAAGCTCTTCCACTGTCAGCCATCGATGAAACAAACCAGCCTGGGCCAAGTTATCTAACCCGCGGACGACCACGGAAGACCTTCGAGGAAGCGTCAAATAAAACGAAGAAAAGGCGAGCGTCTGAGCTCGCAGTTAGCAGGACATCAGATGAGTTAAAACTTGCTACGGAGATGGCTGCTGGTACGTCAACTGAAGATCAGACAACATCACTAACTACTCGTCAAGCACTAGCTTTGTATTTAGATTTAGACTTGTCTGAAAGAAAATATAATGTGTAAAGGTCCGTGGTAAACGGGGTGACCAAAAACTGATTTCCCAGTCTCTATACATTAAATCTATTCAAAAATACCCTTCTGCCGTCATTAATTACTGTAACTGAAACCTCCGCGGAGGTAAATCTTCAGGAACTTCTGCAAATTACAGCGCGAAGTGTAATCAAATTGGCAACTTTGGAAGAAGGTATCAATTTTAAACTACTATGTAAATGGGGATTCGATGTCAGTTCTGGCCATAGCCAATATAAACAAAGGTTCACAGATTCATCATGCACTGATGAATATTTGTTTCTAATTGCTATGGTGCCCCTGAAACTAGTCGATGTCGATACTGGCAAGGACCTTTGGGTCAACCCACGCACATCATCGACCTTTTACTGCAGGCCAATAAAATTCATGTTCAAGAAAGAAAATGCCGAGCTAGTGCGCAATGAGGAATTAGAGATAAACAATAAAATTAGCCAACTCCGTGTCTGTCAGATCGACTCTGAAACCGGCCAAAGGTATGTTAACTGCGAGATGTTGTTCACAATGATGGATGGCAGTGTGAGCAATATTCTAAGTGACACGAATGCTACATCAAAATGTATCATTTGTGGAGCAACTCCAAATGATATGAATAAAGAGAATGTAGTTAATCGTTTAGCTAATATAGAAAATTATCGCTTTGGTTTGTCTACTTTACATTGTTGGATTAGATTTTTCGAGTGTCTTCTACACATTGGCTACCGGCTCCCTGTCAAGGCCTGGCAGATCAGAGGCAACGAGAATAAGGAAATAGTTGAGAGTAATAAAAAAAGAATTCAGGCTGAATTCAAATCAAAAATGGGCCTATTAGTAGACAAACCAAAGCCAGACTATGGATCCACCAATGATGGAAATACGGCGAGGCGCTTCTTCTCCTCTCCTGAGCTTAGTTCTGAGATCACAGGTGTTAACAAGGAGTTAATCGCTAAATTCTCCATCATTCTGAGGGTACTAGCGAGTGGTAGCCACATAGATATAGTTAAGTTTAGAATACTCTTAGAAGATACTAGATTATTGTATTTAAATTTGTATAGCTGGTATTATATGCCCAGCAGTATTCATAAAATCCTTGTACATGGATGTGATGTAATCGGATCATTTTCATTACACACCGGACAACTATCGGAGGATGCATTGGAGGCAAGACACAAAGAAGTAAGAAAAAACCGATTAAATCACACTCGTAAATGCTCAAGGGAGAGCTCCAACAAAGACTTGATGAGTGTTCTTCTGTTGACTTCTGAACCTCTTTTCTCATCAATAAGAAAAATAACCACTAGGAAAACCGTTAGAACGGATCAAGAGGTTCAGAAGTATCTCAAACCATTGGAAAATTCTTCATCGTCGTACAAGATAGGGATAGATCTTAATGAAGGCACAAGTAGCGATGAAGATTCTTCCGACTCAGGTTGACGTTTTTTTAATTATTCTCAAAACTTTTTTTTGATTGACTCAGGTTTTTGTTTTTTTAAATGTAATTCTATGCTAACTTAACTAAATTAGGCCAGTTATCGGCCACTTGAACCTAAAATACGCTAGAAAAAATATAAAAAACAAAAATATATGGGATGCGCGCATGTAATAAAAATGTATATGTTGTCGACCTCTGACTTATAGATTTCGACAGTTTTATAAATCGAAAATGTGTATATACCTATGCCATGAATACTGCTGGCAATATGAACATTTTAAATTATGTTGTTATTTTAAGCATTAAAAATGTAATATTAAATAATAAACTAATATAATAAGTTTATAGAAGCTAAGGAATGATAGCTTTGGACAAGATTTATATTATTGCAAACAATATATATCTTCTTACAGCATACATATTGAGTTATGATTTTTGTCCCTCTCCCCCATACATTCGTGGCACTGTGCGTCGCAGTGATTCTCAAAGTGTGCAATATTGCCCATCTCATATCACCGCAGCGTCAAAGAAATGCTGTAAGTCAGAACCCAGAAATCGACCATGCATCTTGTGAAATAATCAAATTTGCACTGACAAAACAAGGTGACCGCCGCGCGGTATTATCGACACGTTGCAGTGATTATCAACGTGAGCAATATTGCCCATCTCACATCACCGCAGCGGCAGAGAAAGGTTGAAAGACAGAACCCAGAAATCGACCGTGTATCTTGTGGAATAATCAAATTCGCGCGGACAAAACAAGGTAACTGCCGCGCGATATTATCGACACGTCGCAGTGATTCTCAACGTGGGCAATATTGCCCACCTCACATCACCGCAGCGTCAGAGAAAGGTTGAAAGATAGAACTGAGAAATTGTCCGTGTATCGTGCGAAATAATCAAATTCGCGCGGACTGCCGCGCGATATTATCGGCACATCGCACAACAATCTCCCAACATTTTTTATTAAAAAAATAAAACTCCGTTCGGCATTTTTTTTTCAAAGGCGAGGCGATCGGGCCGCTTGAAAATGAGCGCGCAAAAACGCAGCAAAAAAGGCGGGAAACCTCGGGAAACAATCTCGTAGCCGCGGAAAGTTTCCGGGCGAGCGAAAGCAGCCGCTCAACATTCTCGCCTCTGGATGGCGAAACGTAACGATGCCATCTGTCGTAGTAACATTTTCATGTGGAAGTCTGATGGAACCGCACATTGTTCTGCGGATGGCGCAGTAAAGCGAAGCGTTCATGGGATACTTTTTAATATCTACGAAGCACTTCCCAAAGTGTGGGTCGTGCAATTCTAAGATCTGGCGGGAATAAAACCTACATTTCGGAACATCAGTGATCGATATGACGTCACGATGACCTCATTCTCTATCGCTTTTCCTGTTAAATTTGAACTTATAATATGGAAAATATAGAGATATGACGTCATCTCGTATACGACATTTTCTCTGTTGCTTCAAAACTCAAGACCTGTGCTACAATTAATTTACAAAAGCAGTACGGTTAAAGGTGACTAAAACGGAGGTAGGAGTTAAAAAGCTATCATAAGCAAAAATCGAAAACAAGCAGCTTCGCACATTATGACGATGTTCTCGTGTTACATCCACCAAAATATTAAGTTCGTTTGTAAAAATATATCGGAGGTATCGGTGAATAGTGATTTCCATCAACACATTACCAGATATAAATTTGACCTACACCTTAATCGACACAACAGTTACCTTTACCATAGCGTCTGTTTTTACACGACTGACCAACAAAAAAGGAGTGTAATGTGTTCAGGGTTCATATATGTATGTTTTCCGTTACTTTATTCCACCATAACGTCTAAACGCTTGAAGATGTGTCTCGCATTGTTAGAATCGTTATATCATCCCGAGTGCCATAGGGTGTCATCCCAACTGTCCAAATATCAAGTAAGTAGTTGTCTAAATGTCCAAATGTCAATAAATTAACATAAATATATCGTGTTTAGCGTCAAATGAAAGGCACACAGGTATAAAAATTCATACATGTACCCCAAAACCTCAAAATCATTTATTATTTAATATGCAATGTTACTGCACAACTATACAACATAAAACTCAAGCTAAATATCTCGGTCTCGTATTTGATAACACCCTTAAATGGGATGCTCATGTAAACGACGTGGCGACTAAAGTAAGGAGACTTATATACGTGTTTAAGTTACTTCGGAACGTGTTAGACTTAAAATCTCTTAAAAATGTCTACCATGCCCTTGCAAATAGTCTAATTTCATACGGTATCCTAGGTTGGAGAGGGTCTACACGTAATGTTTTAAATCCGCTTATGACAGCGCAGAAGGCGCTTCTTCGGGTTATTGCCAAAAAGCCCCGAAGGTACCCCTCAAATGACTTGTTTGCAGAGCTGAAGATATTAGACATCAGGCAGGTATTTGCAAAGACAGTCTTTCTTAACTACATAAAAAGTAAAGATATTCACGTTAAAGCTGAGCATAAAATTTCAACGAGGAGCGCCACAACATGTAAACACATTGTACAGAAAACCCGAACATCCTTCGCCCAAAGACACTTTGGCTTTATAGGGCCAAAAATTTACAACCATCTAAAAGAATCTATAAGAACATGCCAAAACACTAAGTCAATCCAATTAAAATCTAAAATTACACAACATTTACTTCAACTTGGTAGAAATGAGGTGGAAAAGGCAATAAGTCATATTTTAAAGTAAAGGTCTGCATTATTATTATTGTCATACATTGTACTACACTTTATATTTTAATACTATTTATTTATTTGTTTTACAAAGTTCATATTACGACATTTTATATTATTATTTATTTCCATGACCATGCTATATCAATATTTTAAATATAATTATAAGTTTAATTTGCATTCGCTTATCTATTTTCTATTTTATAATATTTTGTATTTTTCATTTTAATATTATGAGCATATGAATAAATCTTTGCCATACATAGAGTTTTTCTTGGTACAAGCTATGGCCTAGTTAGGCAGATTCTGCAACTAATACAATTGTAAATTTATGTTTTTAAATGAATAAAAAAAAAAAAAAAAAAAAAGGTCTGATAAGTACATTCCGAAAATATACATGTATCTATCTATGTATATGGATAAATAAATAAACCACAAATATTTCATAAAAAAACCGTAATAAAAATAATTATTAATACAATAAATAGCCCACTTTCTGTAACGAGTCGTGTTTTTTATTCTTTTTAATATATTAATTTGTTTTATGATAATAAGGTTCCTACGCATATCAAAAGCCTTGGAGAGAACCTATTAACAATAGTGCATAGCTTATTCAGAAATCCAATATATGACATAATGTATGAGATTTAGATAAAGTTGAATCTATATTCCAAGAGTATCATGATCTAAAATAAAAGAAAATATCCTGATAGTTGACTTTTGCCAAAGAGCGACATTTCTATTTTTATCGACGAAGGCTGTATTGCTGGATTTGACCATTAATTCAAATTTTGTTATTTTTAATATACGATTATCTATTTTCATGGCTATCATATTATTACTATGATAATTATGGTTATAGACATTGTTATCTTTATTAATCATCGCTATCGAATGAAAATTATTACAATGCCAGAATACTAAATTCAACAGAATAGAGCAGTAATTAATAGCGGAGGCATTGGCAAGTTTTCCGAGTGTAATCCCAACCAAGCTTCGAAGACATGACAGCTCAGCGCATTGCATCGGCTGAGTGCACTAAATTCGACGATACATGTGTTCAAACCCACGTAGCAGGCGAAATTCGCGGATGCAGAGAGAGCGTGGAATCTCGCATTACAATGTTGGAAACGTTCCAGTTAGTGGCGGTCGATTATTACCGACGCAGCCTTATATATAATACAGAATAATAAAGAGTACTAACAGAACGGACATTGAGAGTTGTCAACTACGACGGGCGAACCACCCACCCCAGGAAGTTATAATATTATGTCATTTTCTCCCATGGAGTAAACGCAGAGACTAAGAGACAACACAGTCCACAGTCTAACTTCACCAACAAGCCCGTAAGAAACCAACGTATTACCAAGAGGCACTGGAATATGAATCAAGCGGGCCGACCTCACGCCCTTGCTACCAGATTTGAACGGATTTCTCCATCCCCCAGTGCGGTCACGGATTAGATAGGTCGCTCGTGCAGACTCTATCTGACGTTTGCGGTAATTCATAGTGAATTTATGGCGGATCCGGTGCGTCCTTTGCCCGTCAAGGTCACTCGGGATCGGGTGGCCATTGGATGGTTTCTAAGGATAGGTGACGCCAGGTCAATAAGTACCCCCTCCCCCTGAGTGCGTCTCCAGACCCCCCCCCCCCGGTTATTTACCGAATTGCGCAAACAGGTTAACACAGCCCGGTGCGCAAATCGCCCGAGGAGTTTCCCCGGATCCGCACTTCCGATCGCAACCGCATACAGCTGCAGGCAGAGTTCACAGCGGCTCTTCCTGTTATGTCCCTCTTTAATTAAGGAGGCCACCGGATGGGAGCTCAACCGTAAGTTGGGCCGACCGAGGTAACACAAAAAAGGCCACCACCACCCATGCTACAAGGAATTATTAGGGACCAAACAGAACGGACACTCCTCGTCTGCCGCCGAAATAGGTCGCCCCACTTCCCTACTTGTTAAGAGTGGAAACTGGCGAATCAGCTATAGTGCTTCCCCCCACCGCGCACATACCGCGATCCCCCGCAACCACACATACAGTGACGCACGTGACCATGTACTCGCTTATATGCGCTTATATGCAAGAAATTTTCGGAGTCGCCCGATAAAAATGTAACAAAACTTTGATAGCGACATGCCAAAATTGTAGCTTGGCAACACCCGGTTGGCCTGTGTCGGAGCTTCGGGACTATCCGACGTTTACCTGGGTACTAGCACCCAGCGAACAGTCTCATCGCTCACTGCTAGGTGAGACCCCAGACCCGACGCTTTGGAGGAGTCTGGCGGTGTCGACTACAACGGGCGAACCCGTCACCCCAGGCTGATGTAACGATATGTGATCGTTCTTTCAGCCGTGGAATAAGCGTAGGAGACATAGAGACAATACAAATCTACTGTCTAGCTATGCCAGACATTAGTGAAACGCTTCGGAGGAGTGGACAGTTTCAGCATCAGTGATAATTTTTACCCGCCATCTTTATTTCGCAGTGTGCGCCTGGAATAAAAACATTTCTTTGCCTTTCTTTCGAGCAAGGGTGTATGCGAGATATACCATTGTTTATAAATCTAGAGTGAATAGAGTGAGTATTTCATTACGGCGATAAGTGAATTTCATAAATTACATGTTTTAAGCAAATTTTTGAAATGTCATAGTTTATATTAACTAACGAAGTAAGCCAAATAAAAAATATATCAGTATATACTCGTGATGTCTTTCTTGAGTATTTTTTAAAAAATTTGTTGTGTGAGGCTTTTAACGACGAGGTATTTATGAGCTTTGTAACACTGCGGCATTGCTGATCTATTGTGTTCGCCACCTACTATAGTTCTGCGCTAAGCCTCGTGTCATTTAAGAACCGCAACAGGCTTTTGACGACAGATTTTTTTACCTCTTCAGGTTGGAGGTAATGACCACCCAAGTGGGTGTATTTTTTACGCATCAGCGGGCCACACTCGCACATGAGGTGCAGAGGAGTTTCCTCTGCCCCTTGGCAGAACCTGCACATTTTCGTGTCCCGGAGCTTGAGGTTGTACGTGTGTTTGTTCAGGCGTGTTTTTGTGTTTCTCTGTTTCTTGAGTAACACAGTTTTCTTTTGAAAAAGAATTTAAACAGCAATATCAAGACGCTCAAAAACAAACTGATACATATTAGCATTTGTTAAAAAATATTAAAGTGTTATCGCAGAATTTTAAAAAGAAATGTTATTATTATGAAAAAAATATAATAAAACCGCAAGTTTAATTCATATTCACTATTAAATTTATGTATAATTATTACTATTTTTATTGTTTATTACAGACGCTATTATTTATTACAAATTGCATCACCTCTGTTTACACGATTTTTTACCCGTACACTGTGTTGAAAATCATTTTCGTGCCTTTGTAATTAAGAAAAAAAATAAGTAGCACTAGTACTTTATAAATATTTTGGATATCTTCATCAGTTAATTCACTATGTAAAACACATTTACCGCGTGAAGATTGAGCACCAGATGTTGCAACAGCCGTTGTCCAGGGTAGACTGTTATCCAGTCTACTCTGGACAGCGGCGGTTGCAACATCGCCGAAACGTCGGGTGTGACAAACTTTACGCGATAAAATCGTTTTGTCCTATTTGTAACTCACTACTACAAGGTTTAAAAAATGCAAAATAAAAAAAAAAACATACGTTGTCGCCTTAATGTCACAATTTTCAGGAAGCGTCAATATAGGCCGGCAAAGGCCAGAGTCGAATTGGAAATGTATATTTGCTTTATGCGGTACTGTGACCTGTTTTAAGCCTCGGTGCATATGTTTGAAACTAATGAGCAGAGCGAGACGGGAGCTGCGCGTGTCAATACGATTCGACACCGTAAAGTGCATATGACAGTTGGCAAATAGAAGCTCGACTAAAATTAAAATGCCGTTGTAATCGAGTGCAATGACGATGTCTAAAATATTTTAGGAAAAAAAACGAGTGTGTACAACCTGTTCAGAAGCTTGGCACTTGCCTATCGTACTCTCATAGAGAAAAAGTTGATATGGACATTTTTTAAATATCAGTAAAGAAGTCCCGTTTTCTCCACATGATTTTACGACCAACATAGCCCTGTAAAAATGCCATCAAAATCTATCAACACAACTGCAACAACATCTATATAATAAAAATGAGTCGGGTTTTATGTATGTTACCTAATAACTCACGATCGGCTAACCCGATTTGGATGATTCTTTTTTTGTTTTGTTCATAATCACTTCGGTCTTACTATAGGCTATAAAAAAGAAAAATGTGAAAAACCGAAAATTATTTTAGTACTAAGCTTGATCATAGATGGCGTTGCTTGACAAGAATAAAAATTCGAAAATCAAGATGGCGGTACAGTTAACATTTGACAGTTAAGTTGAATTTTACGATTTCTTGATAACGTTTTCGTGATTCTGAAGGTAAATCAACTGAATTAAATGAATTTGTGTAACTCGTGAAGAGAGGTTCGAGCAACTGAAAGCGATGAGCGTCGCCAAAAATTGAATAAAGCGGCACGGATCCGTAATGTTGCAGTGCGAAGACGATTGAATTTGAGACAAAACACATACAGAGAGGCAATCTATTATGACCTGACGAAACAATACAGCGATTATAAATGCATGCAAATTGGAGAAATGGACCATTTGTGCCAATATTGCAATGCATTGAAGTACCGCCACGAACCACTCGCTTTGTGTTGCGCAGGGGGTAAAATGAGATTGACACCATTGGTTCCATTAGGATCGTTCGTGTCTGGAAATGCACCAGATTCTAAGCATTTTATGTCTAACATTCTCTGTCAAACAAAATCGTAGTTTTTACCCACTTTTCTCCTCCATTTGGACACAAATGGCAATTAATGAAACTGCTCTTTTGGTGAGACAAAAAATAAACAATCAGACTGCTTTCAATGAAGAATTTAAATAAACAATGCAAATTTCAAACAACTGTCGATGAAAATTACCTATGTTAACGCCATCTACTGCTAAGCGAACAAATTCGTGGCGAGACGAAGTTCGCCGGGTTCCGCTAGTTTTGAATAAAAATCTATTTATATACATTCTTCCAACAAATATTTCAAAAACCTATGGTTGAGAGAAACCTGCCGCAGGGCGAACAACCCTGCGATGCAACACTCAAGAAAGTCAGGCCAATGGACCCGGCTCAAGAGAAGCTCCACAAAAAGCGAAAAATGCTTAGTGGAAGACGTCACAGGCCTTCCTAAAGGGCCTGTCGACTGATGTGGATTTGGATTTGATCGAGTTGAGATCCCCGAGTTTCCGGGCCATTCAAGTAAGTACAGTAATTTGGTTTTGTGTGAAAAACTGTTTCACTTTTTTTTTTCGAAGAATGGCATGGGGCTAGATTGAAACAGAGAGTAAAGCACCCTATGAAGAAGAGTGCCAGTCACTGGGATTATGAGTTCGGGTCAGTCAATATATTTACATCTTAGCAAACCATATGATATGCGAGCTCCACAAGGCCTATCCTTCCAATGAGCGAATTTTTCAACAGGATATCGCCCCATGCCATTCTTCGAAAAAAGCTAAACAGCTTTTCACACCGAACCAAATTACTGTACTTACGAGTTCGAAGTCGCTTGCGCGACCTCTACCTGTTGTGTTACAGCGGTAATTCAGTTTGAATTTATCGCGGTCCTGGGCGTTCTTTGCCCGTAGTGCCACACGGTATCATTTCAAGAGTGGCATGACAACAGGTGAACATCCACCCCCGCTGCTTAGGAAACAGTGTATTTCCATAGTCTCCAAACCCCTTCAGCAATTAGTCAGAATGCACAACCGATTGGCTTCGCCGACCGGTGCGCAAACCGTCCAGTGGCGCCGGGATGCAATCCCGCCGGGAGAAACCGGTCCACCGGCGTTGAGGCCTGAGACACGACGGGAGTCTTACCCGGGGTAGCCTTCCACTCGAGGAGGCCACTAAATCGTGAGTTGAGCCGATCCGAGAACAAAATGGATCTTGTGGCCCAAGCTGCACGAGACTGTTCACCACCATATGGCTGTAACAACTAGAGTTGTCGACTACAGCGGGCGAACCCGTCACCTCCATTACTCGATTATATATATCATTGATCATACAATAGAGCTGTCGACTACAACGGGCGAACCCGTCACCTCAGGAAGTGTTAACGAGTTTTGATCGTTCTATCTCCCTGGAGTGAGCGCAGAAGACTTGGACAAAACAGTCCACCGTCAAGCTCCGCCACAAACCCGTAAGAGGCCAACGCCTTTACCTACTGCTACGGCGCAGCGCGCTCAACGCTTGTCAAGCGTTTGCTCATTCAACCACAAGGATGCCGGTTTATTAAAACTGATAAATAGGCTGATAAATAGGCTGATAAACAGGCCGATAAATAGTGTGATTTCTGTTTACTGACTTGGATTTCGAAGAAACTGGTTTAACCTTAAAAGGAAGCCTCCAGGTGGCGTTGAACTAGGCGGCGGGTGTTCCTCTCGATGGAAACTCGAACAGCTGCAATGTTCTCTGGAGTAAGTACCGTTCAAACGCCACCTAAAGGCGTCTTTTTCAATATTAAACCAGTTTCTTTAAAATTACGCACCCACGTTGCAATTGTATGAGCAGATGAGACAAGTCCATGATGTCCTAGCTGGTAATGCTGTCGAAATACCCTTTGCGCAACAATCACATTATCACCCTGCTTGTAAAACGCTATCACAGCGACAGCACGTTACGCACCACTCCAATGCTCTAGGATTACGTATCGGTTATGAACAACTTCTGGTAATATAGTGTTATCAACTCTAACGTTCAAAATTTCCCGTTTCCCTGCGCAACTTGTATATGCGGCGAAACACGGGGCGGGGCGTTTTGTTTCCCAGAAACAAAGCGGAAGTTCTATTAATAAAGTGACGTGGCATTTCCCCGCCATTTCAGTCATGGGTTTTCCCCATCCGGGCGAGGTAAAACAACTGGCCGGAAACGCAGCAAGTGCAAACACTGCCTTCCAATTTGCAGGATGTGGGAGTTCTCTGTTAAAACAACGAAAGCACAAATTGGTACCGCAAAGCGGGGGGAGGATACTCGATATATATACGACTATAGTTATTTTGGGCGTGGTTTGTGCTTACTTGAGGGAGGAGAAATAAAGTAATTTGGCGCGTCACACGAAATTTTATGAGCTGAAGCAGTTGAGACCCATTCAATATCTTGAATAAAATATTACAAGGGAACAAAAAAAAAAAAAAAAAAGTTAGTGACAGTGTGAAAAAACGAACTAAATCCGAAAAAAATAGCTCTGCAATATTGAGTACAAATTTAACAATGACAGCCATTGCTGTGTTGGCGATTAATTAATTAATTTTATTTTATCTGCATCCAAACTTTTCTCTGGTCGTAACGGTCTCCGTTCCATCGGGTTCAGAAGAGGGAGGAAGAGAGAGTGCACCCGTGGTCGCGCGCCCACCTGTGCACTATAATATAGCCTGCGCACTTGACTGCTTCCGAACAGTGGACTCTGAGAAGATTAAAGAATTCACTACAATCTACAATGCAGTCGCTATGGCCGAACACGGCTGGAAGGATATACAAGGGAACAGACTCTACTCATTTCTAATGTTATAATATAATTCTATGATAATCAGCACCTTCGTTATATTCCTAGAAAGCACATACGATCTAAAATTTCTGTTTCTTAAGAACATATTTTGCATGCGTTTAATCCTATTGATGTGCACATTATAGTACGGAGACAAAAATACAATGGGTAAGTTCGTATCCACTTGCAAAATTTGTTATAACACTTTGCCCCACACAGGCTAAGTTTTAATTAAGCGGCATCTTTGGAGTGGGTGAGTCAGTACGAGCTTATAAGCAAATTTAGATAAAAAGTTTGTGGAAAAACTAAATAAAAACATTTTTTTTTGTAATTTTGAACAATTTCACGTGTGAATAAAAGTTTGACATGCTTTGAGCGCGTTGCGCAATCTAGCAGTAAGTAAAATATCGCGAATAAAATATATTAGCAATATTTTACCTACCGCTAGTAGATGCAGCGCATTCAGAGCTTTTTATGCTAATTTTCGGAAACAAATTAAATTTCAAATTTCAAAAACATTTTTTTTTACTCATTTTCACATTTTTTAAAATCAAAAGTTGTTTATTTGCCTGTACTGATTCACCCACTATAAGGATTCCGGTTATTAACACTCACCTGTATACCAAACGAAAGCTTATTACAAGTGTAACATTTTATTCTACACAAGTTAAGCTGAAAAAAAATAGTGTCGAAATTACAAAATATTTTATTTAACCCTTGGAGTAAATGGGTATTTTCATGGATGCATCTGTCTCTTTTGCAGGATTTTCGGCGACATCGACTTAAAGTACCTACTATAACTACGAAACTACTACACCAATCATAAAAAGAACAACTGCACAATGATTGCATTGAAATTTCGAATATAGAATATTGAAATATCATTTTGTAAAACAATTAGATAATTATGAATAAATATGAGAACGTCAAAGAAGTGAAAAAAACGCGCGACCAGATTTGGTCGACTCGTACTCAACGGATAATTGTTTCGCGACCAGATTTGGTTGACTCATACTCAACGGGTTAATAATTACACAATTATTGGCCCGAATTTGAATTCGGACCTATATATTGACACTTTATCAAACCATATGATACGGAAGCTCCACAAGATCTATCCTTCCAACGAGGGAATTTTTCAACAGGATCTCGCCCCATGCCATTCTTCAAAAACAGTTTTACACACAGAACCAAATTGCTGTCCTTGAATGGCCCGGAACCTTCCCCAAACTCAACCCGATCGAAAACCTCTGGGCCATTTGCAAAAACCGACTCTCAAAGATGGATTGTACAACGAAAACCAAGATGATCAGTGCAGTAATTCAAATCTGGTTTCACGATGATGAACTGAAAGGAAGGTGCCAAAACCTGGTAAATTCTACGCCTACAAGAGTGAAACGTATTATCAACGCAACAGGAGAATACATTCTATATTAAAACTATTAATCTATAACTACTAGTACTGTTTTATATGTTTATGTCTAATAAAGCACTTTTCGAAAAAAATACTCTTTGTTCCAATTAATTCGCACGGTGCTGTATAGAAAATATTACAAACTATAGACCTATATCAATATTAAAAATTAATGTACACCGAGTGAGTACTTTCATCTTATCCCGATAGCTAAAGCGCTAAATAAGTTTAAGGATGAACATAAAACAGCCAATAAGTAAGATAGAGATAGACGATCAGAATGCGCGTGTCAGGAAAATGTTGCTCCTGGGCCGTTGGAATTCATTTGATTTACGTTGGGGTTGTATAAAAAAGTGTATGGATAAAAGAGACATAGTCAATAGGCAATACAGACATAGATACTCAGTGACATAGTATGGGTGACAGGTAAGAGTTTGCGTCTGGGCAGTTGTCATTCCTTCGTTTTACATTGGGGCGTTCTGAGTGTTTTCTGTTTCATGTGATTTAATGTATACTTTGTGGCTGTGATACTGAAGTCTAATGATTTTTGCTTTGGGAACGGGTTTTAGTTGATCTGTTAGTTCAAAAACCGACTTCACGACTAGTGAATGGCGTTTCTTTTATAGACAGTGATTTGGATTTGTTAGAAAACGGACCAACTACATTGTATTACATGGCATTGTGCTTTGCGATGTCATCGCGTTCGTCATGTTTTGACCAGAGAAAAAATCCGGATGCGTATAATTCCAATACGACATGGATTAATCAGTTGAACTTTGATACTATTAATTCTTTACACAAGCACGATTAACCTTTCGGAAGCCAGTCTTCGCGTGCAAAAACGGCGTCGCACATTTTTGGTCGATTTTGTATATAAATAAATACTAACAATATATTTTTTAATGAATTCTCTCTTGTTACCTAATAATTAACCTTGTTAGTCATGTATATCATATATTTACAAAACATATATGGAGGCCGGAAGTAATTGCTACACGCGGAACTGTTAACCACCGCAAACACCGACTGGCGTTTTCGGCCTCCCAGGGGTTAAGTTTTTTAAGTCCCTAGTTGTTACACTCTGGGTACATGTACCCATGTATGTTTACCCAAGATTAGGTATCATACGTATGAAAGATTTAGCTAAGCAGTTCGGCTAATTTCAACCGAGTAGGTTAGTTACGTTTAACCAAGTAGATTGGCAACATTTAACCAAGCAGGTTGGCAATATTTAACAAGGCAGGGCGGTTAATTTTAACTAAGTAGTTGGGCGTTATTTAGCTGAACAAGTTTTTTTAATTTTAACCGAGTAGGTTATTATTTTTAACCAAGCAAGTTTGCAATATTTAACCAAGTAGATTGGTTACTTTTAACCAGGTTGGCTATCATAACCGACCATTGAAGGTCATCAAGTAACAGAGTAAATGGGTTAAATTTAACCGAGTGTATTTAACCAAATTGACTTGGTTATTAGTAGCAACGGAGGTTGCAGTATGACTTTGTTGTTTTTAGCGTAGACGTTTTCTCAGTGCACCTTTCATACAACAAGTAAATATATTGAAAATAATAAAAAACACGACTGCTGTTACAGAAAGTGAACTATTGTATATAATATACTTATTTTTATTATGGCTTTTAAAGTAATATTCGGGGTTTGTGTATATTTATGTATGTATGTATGTATGTACCTATGTATGCATGTATGTATGTATGTATGCATGTTCTTATTAAGGTGGCTGCGGACATAGGCGTGATATAAATGTATAAAGGACCATCTAATAATAGCCATCATAATAATAGTCATTCGCAATTTACGATTTTCCGCGAAGATATGAATCACATCTTGTCTCCGGATGTTGCTTTTCAAGATCCGCCATTGTGGAGCCAACAAAGGGAATAACGATGTAAAAATAAATGTTTTCCGGATCAAGTGGCAGCAAAATAAATAAACGTTAGCAGAAAACCCACAATGGCCGAGTGGACAAGACTCGTCGCGAGAAACACGCAGACATGTTTGTGTATGCCGTTTCTTTTTTGGTGCCTAATTCAGTCTTAAATCTCACAAAAACACAACAGACGGGGCTAAAATTGAGCAGTCTTAACTAAAAGGCGTTTATTCCGATCGTTCGCTACATTAATTTTGTGAAATTTCTTTTTATTGTAAAATAAAATTTAAAGAAATTTTCTTTCCTAAGTTTGTTTCTATTGTAAGGTATTATTATTATTATTACTTTTTTTAATGAGAAGCTCTATATTACGGAATTTTCACATTGTAATTATTTTATAACTATGACTACTTTTAACTGCACTTATTTTAGCATTTTTTCCTTTTTTAAAAAAAGTTTTTATTGTTGTTATCTTATTTTTATTCCTTTTTACTATGTATTTTAAAAAAAATGGTGTAAGCTTTTTAGTTTTCTTTAAAACTTATTCTCACCCTAATATATGTAACTCTATGTTTATAGAATGTCCACACAAGCACAGACGTTGCTTAGTTGGACATCGGATAGTAATCGGAAACATCGTTTAATAATTGACTTTAATTTCTTGCTGTGGATTAATTTAACTTAATTACCTTGCTGTGGATTAACTTAGTTGCATAATATTTTATTTGATGTTTTAAATTGTATATTGTAATATTATTTTATAATTCCATCAATTAATTATCCAATTCATAAAAGACACTTGAAATATTAAACCCTAAATTATTACTTTCTATTCGCATATATTTAAGCAACTAAATCGGGCTTGTCCTTGCCTAAAACTGCACTGACATAGAAATGACGATGGCGCAAGTGTCTGAAAAACAATCGTTATTTAGTAACCAGTGTCCGCAAACTATTACTTTTGCAGTTTAGATGCAGCTTACTGCAATTTACACTAAAATATCGGAATGCACAAGGAAATTCCGAAGGAACATTACGAAGCGAGTCAAATTTAGCACCGATTAGAAACCAACCATTTCATACATTCTATAAAACAAAATACCAAAATAATATACAGGCTGAGTTTTAACAAGTAAGTAAGTACCGTGAAGTAAAACGAGTGAAAATGGGTTTGAAAGCGAAGGGAGGGCATATTAAATATTCATTAAAAAGAAAATGTATTTATATTTCTAAAAACTCTTGCTTTCTAAAATATGTCTTTGATTCAATTAATACGCTCGCTACTGTATAAGGTCAAATAACCGCGATAGTCTTCGACTTTATAACATTTGAAATAATAGAGAATAATAAACAAGAAAGTACAGATTTAATGGATTTTATCAGCTCCACTAGACTACATTCTGTTCTGGAGTGATACCACTCTTATATTTCTTACATAGATGAAAAAAATATGACAAAAACTATAAAAGGTTGATAGAATCTATACCAAAACGAGTGAAAATGGGTTTGAAAGCGAAGGGAAGGCATATTAAATAATCATTAAAAAGAAAATGTATTTATATTTCCAAAAACTCTTGTTTTCTAAAATATGTGTTTGATTCAATTAATACGCTCGCTACTGTATACTGTCAAATAACCGCGATAGTCTTCGACTTAATAACATTTGAAATAATAGAGAATAATAACTTTTATAATTTCGTTCAGTTTTGAATTCTGATTGATTAGAAATTTTGTATTGAATGATCAACAAATTACAACAAAGTATTGAATGACAAACAAAAAGGGTATCAACAAAAGTTTCACCGTGAAGAGATACTTTTACAAAACGCACGACTAGCGAAGCCAACAAATTATGTTTGATACATTTTCTCGGCCGATAATCCTGTATGGCTACGTTAATAAATATTAAACCTTTTCCCCTTCAAAACACAAAGAGTTTTTTCTCATAGCAATTGCCTGACGGTAGCAGATGGAAGCCGAGGTTCGTTTGAAAATTTCGATTCGGTAATATTTTATGAGCGCTCCACAATTTAACGGCCGTTTTGCAGCTTGTCTGCGTTTCAATGTTTCAGTATTACAGGCTTTGTGCAGGGAAGAGGCGTGCGTTTTTACCCTGCCGGTAGGGTCACCGCTCTATTGAATTATTTGGAACAGGGAGACTGTACCTTGAACCATGAAGGTATGTTTACTATAACATCATAACAATGGCCTCAGCGTGTATTCTCAGTTGTTTAGTGTATGTTAAAAATAACATACACGAGTGTACGCTTAAGATGCACGTACATGATCACGACAATCATAGCAAAGCCAACATAGCCTCCCTAAAGTGCGTTTGACTATGATCGAAAAGTCATTTGTGTATTCGGCTTTTAAACTCTTTAATAACCTTCCAATTAATTATAAAGTTATTGTAAATTAATAAATAAAAATAAATAAATAAAAAATAAATGACAATACGAGATTAAAATCCAAAAATATTCAATTGTAGAGCTAAGCACTGGCTCATCACACATGCTATATAATGAGGTATACGACCTCAAAAAATATTACAATATATTTAATATAGGTACATTTTATTATGAATGATAATATGACATCTCTAAGATACCTATATTACTCTTATGTTGAAACATACGAGGAAAACCTCGTAGCAATAAGTTGATAATATTTGATTATTTATTACAATTATTGTCGTTTTACGTATGACATTACTGAGCATCTATCTTTTATTTTGTTTTTTGGTTATTTTTAGTATTATTTTTACAGATTTAAAAAATATATATATATTTGTTACATTTATATTTTGATTATTATGTTTTAAACAATTATGACATAATATCCAACTGTATTTGCAATTTTGGATGAATAAAAAACTATTGACTATTGACTATTTATGTTCATCTAAATGATACCCCAAGACACCCACTGCACGGGCATGAACCACACCACAATCACTTCAAATCGCGATAGCTATTCAAAACCGCACCATGGCAGTCAATCTTTGAGATAGCACCGGGGTTTTAATATCCCCTATACCGTATACCAACCAGCGTAGTCTTAACAGAGTGAGGGTGGGTGTGACAAGATGCCGAGCCAATCTCAATTATTATTATATCGCAAGGCGAATTTGATATCCCGTAGCGAAGTTTGCAGAAAAATAAAATGGGATCATATCAGGGATATGCAGTTACTAACCGCATATAATATAGTAGTAATACGCAAATAGGTCGTCTCATCTCAGTACGAAGAAGCGAATGGTCCCTCTAATTTCCGGGGGAATTCAGCGATATGAATGCGAGGTAAACGTGGCGGAAATTCCATACAAAATGGCCATATAACCCGGATAAAACAGAGCGGGCCGACACGATCGCATTGATAGGGTAGCGCAATTCAACTCCCTTATCGAGTCATGGTCTTTCACACAGATCCAGTCAGGATAATACTCTCACAGTCACATTACATCAGTCATATTCGTATTTAATTACTATCCATGTAGAGTAATTTTATTACGCCAGAAGCGTCTTATTCACCTTAACGAGTCATTAAAGAAACATGATCTCTCTTAACAAACATTGAACTTTGACATAACAAACAACAAATATCTTTTTAAATGTGTTTTAACTGTTTTTGCTAATGCACCTAAAAACTTCAACCTCTTTAACTTCATTCTATACAATAGCAGTTTTATTTATCTATGTCGGATTTGCAAAGTAAGTCGGAGAAAAGACGGTCGAACGAAAACTTTTCTAAACTAACGCTGCCTTAACGATGAGAGATATATGATTAAGTTCTAGAGAAAGGTTGTAGAGCTTGGTAAAGCCTACAAAAAATTCAGCGACAGCATATGTCTAAATTTTATATTTAAGTCACAAAAAGTAGTTTTTTATATTAAAAAAATCATTTAAATCAATAGGTCATGTTTATTGGTCATATTATCAACAATTATGAATTCTTATCAAAATAAGTAAATTTATCGTCTCGAGTGTTTAAAACAAAAGACTTGTCTCTTTTACTGCATATAATTTCCTTTTTACTGCATAAATGGTTAAAGAGATAAGACACTCACAAATAAGACACTCACAAGAAGACACTCACAAATAACGGTTTAACGTATTCAATCGTCAATCGTTAGTCTACTAAATTTATGCCTAATACTGCATTTTACCAGAAGTAGGCATAATTTAAAATTTCCATGTTCGTCTTTCGAAAGGGCTCCAAACTACGTTGGAATGGTATGTCAATGTATTTACAAGAAAATATTAAAATTACATATGTAGAAACGAGAAAATAACCCATTTTAAGTACAAATTTAAAGGCTACGTTATTGATTGAACTTGTACCTATGACGTCCAAGAATTCTTTATTAGGTGACTGACAGTTTCCATTTTGATTTTCTCCGTTTATCTTGACATTTTTACCATTATATTAACTATTATATTATTATGACTTTTATTTTCTCTCCGATAATCAATCGTATTTTGTATTTTTAGGACCGTATTATTTTATATTTTATGACAACCTAATTCTAAAGTAAGTTCTGAAGTAAAGTTAGTATTTTAATATCTCTTTTGCTATATTATGTGAAATAGTTATTTAATTGACTTTGTAGTTTTGTATCTGATACGATTATTATAAATTATGTGGTGAGACTTTATCTTTGTATCGATATTTAGAATTAAAATATTTTAATCTCAAGCGGCTTCTACTAAAACATTCAAATTTCAAATTCAAATTTCTGTATTAAATCTGTAAAGTTACAATTAATTTTTTTTCAAAGTCATCCAACTAAGCCTCGACATTATGTCGATTCCGTAATCACTAGTTTTGTTCTATGCATTTTATAATCAAATTATGTAAAAATAACATGTATCCAAAGTATTGTGAAGATTTATGTTTAAGGTTTTGAAGACACTTGATATACAATTGATATGATTTGCATAGTTATGTTAACTTATCTCAAGAGCGCGTTGGCCAATCTAAAAATGCTTTCGCTTTGTGTTTTATTCGTCAATGGGAATAGCTGTCAGTTTTATGGTGGGTTTTTGAATTGTCGCGCCTGACCTAGTCGACACGTCAGAAAATAGAGCGTCTTGGTCAAAATAGAAATTTCTATTTCTGCTTCGAGCGCGACAACAAAGTGCCTCAATTACCTAACCAAAGCGTGTTTTACGACCATCCATCACGCGACGCCCGCGGGCAGCCGAGGCGTATCGCGCGATCTATTTCGTATCGTATCGTATGCACGCTGAATATTGACCCAAAAAAATATGAAGACTTGGGTAATGCGCTGTCAACCCTTTTCGTCGGCGGGTAAAATTCAAGATTCGGGTAATATTACAGAACACGGTGCGGGCGGTCAGGCAGCCAGCGCCCGCGACCGGAAAGGGCCACGCGCGAGGATATCCTATTTGTTGGAGAGCCAGCGACAAAAAAGTGCGTTTTGAAAAAGCTGATACTTTCAGATCCGACCGTAGTTTAGCTATTGGGAGCTAATGGGCCCTGTTGGAGTTGGCCACGAAGACCCATTTGTTCAGGGTCGGTAATACTCACGGGTCAACACCCATCCGGCGGCCTCCACGCAGAAGGGAGAACCAGGGTAGGACGCTGGCCTGTGGGCCAGTCTCTCCTAGGAGTCAGTCAACCTTCGGGCGCTCCTAAACGGATTACATCCCGTGCGGCATCAGCCAATCGACTGTGCACTCCGACTAACAGCCGTGGGAGGGGGGGGGGGAGGGGGGGGGGGACAGTAATGTTTCCTATAGAGCGGAGGAGGTCGTTAACTTTATAGCAACTGCTCTTTAAACGACCGTTCGGCCAGCCGATCCCGGATGAATAAACCGGACAAAGGATGCCGTGGTCTGCGATAGAGTCGGTACACACCGTTTCACCGCTGAGAGGACCGCGCAAGCGACCTCGAACCCGCAACCAGTCGGGAGACTGCAGTAATCTGGTTGCAACTGGCAGTAAGGGCGCTAGTGTCGGCCCGCTGGGTGACTTGCCTGGCTGTCTCGCTGTAAGGCGTTGGCTTCTTATAGGCATGTGGATGAACTTGACGGTGGATTGTTTAGTCCCAAGTCTTTTGCGCTCACCTCATGAGAGACGGAACGATCAAATTTCGTTAAAACTTCCTGAAGTGACGGGTTCGCCAGTTGCAGTCGACAGCTCTAGTAGTTTGGCCATAGAATGACGGGCTACAGTCAGCATGCCAGATTCCGGGACACCTGGCGCTGGCGTACTAGAAAAGGTGTCGTTTTAATTAGTACCCCCAAAGTCCTTTGGAAAAGCTGAAAATTCATCAGTAGACAGTGGATACAATAAAGAACTCAAAACATATGGTAAGATTGCTTCATAATCTAACCCGCGGCGTCAGCATTTCTATTCATGTCACGCATCGGTCTATGACGCATCGGCCAACTGTCGCGCAATATAATGGTCGCAATGGCGCAATATAACGATTATAAAACAGTCTGACCATTTGTTTTGATTTCTCATTGCATCTGCCGCCTACTAATGAATTTTCAGCTTTTCCAAAACACTTTGGAGTTACTAATTAAAATTACAAATAGTACGCAGCCAGATGTACCGGAATTTGGCCTGCTGACTGTACCCCGGCATTATATGGCCAAAATACTGTCTTATCTGAAAAGGCAGCTTTTCCAAACCTCTTGCACTTTTTTGTCGCTGGCTCTTGGCCTATATACAAATATATATTTCCTTATGAAAGCATCTCATCTCATCTTAAATTGATTCTCTTCATATGTGCATAATAAAAATCAAGCTGTTCTGGTTGGTGGTTACCGGTCACAGGTAATTACCATCCCCTCGGGGGTACCACAGGGCTTCCACTTAGTACCTCTTTCGTTTATTTATTTATTTATTAGCTAAAATGTATACAGGATATTTTATTTTTATGAAAAAACATTGTAGAAAAACACTAGTATAGCCATTACAATAAGGAATACATAATAAAGAATGTATACATTGAACATATTAAACAGAAAATATTTTTTGAAAGAAAAAATTAACAATGAAAAAGAAAATAATTATATTCAAATTTATCATTATAAGTACCACGGGGAAGGGATATTGATAAAAATGTGGGCTCGATATGTTTAAAAGTAATATTGAAACAAATATTTAGATACAAATACAAATGTTAGTTTATATACGTGTGCAAGTTTGCATACATATATATATATATATATATATATATATATATATATATATATATATATATATATATATATATATATATATATATATATATATATATATATATATATATATATATATATATATATATATATATATATATATATATATATATATATATATATATATATATATATATATATATAACTAGCTGACCCGTGCCCACTTCGTTGGGCGTTAAACATTTTTACTTGTGATGAAATTATGAGTGTGGTTCGGTTAGTACTGACTGCCAAAAGGAGGGTTTTATTTTTACTGCATATGTATGTATGCATTTGCATGCCAATTTGGCTATATTACCGGGTGTCAAATGAGTGAACGAAATGATTATGATTGAATAAATTATGTTGTTATTATTTGGTACCAAAATATATTGTCTTTCAGGAGTTCCAATCCGAGATACGGTCGCGGTTCCATACCTATGTTGTAATATCTCTTTAACCATTTATGCAATTAAAAGGAAATTATATTCAGTAAAGGGGGAAAGTCTTTTGTTTTTAAACACTTGAGACGATAAATTTACTTATTTTCATAAGAATTCATAATTGTTGATAATATGATCAATAAATATGATCTAACGATTTAAATTATTTTTATAGATAAAAAACTACTTTTTGTGACTTAAAATATAAAAGTTGGACATATGCTGTCGCTGACTTTTTTGTAGGCATTATCAATCTCTATAACTTTTCTCTAGAACTCAATCATACATCTCTCATCGTTAAGGCAGCGTTCTTAAGAAACATTTTCATTCGACCGTTTTTTCTCCGACTTACTTTGCAAATCGGACTACCACGAAAAAGTCTTTTCATTTTTCGGATTAATATATAGCCCATGACACTCACAAATAACGTGGCTTTCTATTGGTAAAAGAATTTTCAACATCGGTTCAGTAGATCCAGAGATTACTCCCTACAACCTCACAAACTCACAAACTTTACCTCTTTATAATATTAGTATAGGTAAAAGTAATAGTTCGTAATAGTGTGTATCTTCATAAATAATAAGGTTAGTTAGTGTTCAAAAGCTTTTCTCCGGTTGCGTAAAATTAATTTTAATATTTATAGAAACAATATAAGTAACTGCTTCCGAAATCCATCTCATATAAGTTCTCTTCGTTTGTGCATAATCGCAGTCAGGCTGTTGAGGTTTGTGATTACCGGTGGCAGCAAATTACCATCCCCTAGGGTGTACCTGAAATGCGGCCTATATATTTGGACTACGAAATTGACCCTCGATCTTTTACCGGCTTTGTAATATTTACAAGATTAGTGACATGATATAGGGTCACCTCAGCGTCGGCGTCGCCTTCAAAGGAATTCGTCCCTAGAAGGGGCGAGCAGGCGAGTAGGATTTATCTCACAAAATATAATCACGGTATAACAAAAACCATAAAAATATCAAAAAGTATCAGGGCACATACAATTTGAAGCACAGAATGACTTTATCGCTGATGTTATATTGCGCTGAGATTGAGAAAATATTTTAATTATACGTTCTTAGGTACATATGTATTCCCAAAAAATAGCAAAACTGCGTTGATAATAGGGGTGAATATTTCGAATAATTAAATATATTTATATTACTTCCCCGGCCCACCAACCAACGAAGAGGGAGAGTGTTGGAATGCGCAATAAAAAAATCTAGATGAAGACGGAAATACCCATTTTGAGCCCCTATATAAGATGATTGAGGCCATTTCGAGATTGAAGTCTAATATATTTATAGAACGGCAACTTGATAAGTAATGAACCTAACTAGAGTTGCCAACTACAACGGGCGAACCGGTCATCTCAGGAAGTTTTAACGATATTAGATGTCTCCCGTGAGGTGATTTAACGATTCTGTCTCCCGTGAGGTGAGCGTAGAAAGCTTAGGACAAATACAGTCCACCGTTTAGTTACGCCACACGCCCGTAAGAAGCCAACACCTTACCGCGATATAACCAGGCTAATCAACGTTGCAACCAGATTACTACGGTCTCCGGATTGGTTACAGGTTCGAGTTCGCTTGCGCGGCCCTCTCCCTTACGTAGCGGTGATACGGTGTCTACCGAATCTATCGCGGACCACGGCGTCCTTTGCCCGGCTCTTCACCCGGATAACCGATTGGTCGTTTCAAGAGCAGATGCCGTAAGGTAAACAACTACCCCCGTTCTATAGGAGAGACGACTGAATCCAGACTCCCCCGGCTGTCGGTCCGAACGCACAATCGATTGGCTGACGCCGCACGGTGCGCAAACCGTCCAGGAGCGCCCGAAGGTTCATTCCTAGGGAAACTGGCACTTCTACGTGTAGGCCGCCGGATGAGTGTTGACCCGTAAGTATGACCGACCCTGAACACATGGATTTTAGTGAACAAACTGCAACAGGGCCCATTAGCTCCCAGGAAAGGTAAGGGGCCTGTGCCGGATCGATCTACACAGCAAATAGTCATTGTACAGCTCCACTGTCTACATGATGACTCGACTCCCGATGTCTCTCGGCTTTGCGTCTTCCGCCTCGCCTCAACGATAGCCTTCGAACTAAACTATACTTCGTAACGATTGCGCGCCGGCAACGGTCATTTCTTTCACACACGCCGCTGATGCCTATGCCGGTACCCATGCCGATATAAACCTAACACTTACCGATTCAGAGAAAAAAAACATGATCAAAAGCGCCACGAAATCTCCATTAGCAATGACAACTACGCCAGCCTATATTGCAAAGACCATATAAAGGATTTCGCAGGGAAACGGAAAATTTTGAAGTACAGACGTGGCCAATTAATTACATTAGACTGAAACGAAAAAGTTGTGGTTTTCAAGTTTATTTCTAAGCAGTTCTAAATTTATAGGACAGTAATGAAAGATAGTATTTAGTATGTATTCCTTTAGCTTCTATTAGAGTTTCGATGCGCGTTGTCATGGAAAAAAATAAGGTTTGGCACATGTTTTTGACTTCTTCGTCACGGTGCCATATAGAGATGAGTTCTTTGATGAGCTGAGTCTTGGCTGTTATTTATCTTGTTTTCAATCTTTTTTTGACAATTGACCACAAATTCTCAGTGGGATTCATTCCGGGCTGTTCCCTGGCCAGGATAGCACAGAAACTCGGTTATAAGCCAAAACATTGGTGACTTTCTTAGCTTTGTGGCACGTTGCACCGTCGTGCAAGAAAGTTCCATCTTTTCCAGGAAACCACTCATTTATTTAAGGCAAAAGTCGTTCTTGGAGTAGTTTTATGTACTGGTCTAGACGCATGGTTGCTTCTACACTGTATAGCCTTCCTGGTCCCTTCACAGACATGCGGCTCCGCAACATGACTAACGTCGGTTGCTTCACACATTGCTGAATGCAGTCTGTGAAACACTTCCTCAGGCTGTCTTCGAACGTACTGAGCAGTTTCTTCACTAATGGAAAATACTGATTCGTCACTGAAACATGCCTGAATAAAAAAGTTGCTCATTATGCCTCAAAAAAAATGCAAAACTTTGTCCTGCATACTTAGTTCGGTAGAAAAAATTATTTCAACCAAAGTGGTATGTGGTATTTTTTTTCATGATTTATTCAGATATGTTTAACATACATTTGGGGTTGTTACCTTGCTCCAGTCTTCCTCTGATTTGTTTACGAGCCCTTAACGAGCCTTTGCATCTTTACGAGCCCAATCTAGAGGTTTTTGCAATGGCAAGTGTAATCTTTGCCTTTTTTCTTGGCCGCCAAGCTTTCAGAGCACCATCAAAAACTTTACGGCGGATTGTTCTGGAGGATACATCGATTCCATAGTCTGCCATCTTTATTTCTCAGGTTGGTTGAAGTATGCTTGCGGTTCTTCCGGTACAAATTCATCAATGTTCTGGTCGATCGAAGGGTTAATTTGGGTTTTTGATAAGTCTTCCCCATTCGATTACGACTGTACTCCTTATCACTGTCAAGACTCACTTTGAATCGGCTCACAGTTTTTTGCGAAACATTTTTTTTGGCCGATTTCTCGTTGTGAAAGTGTTTTTTCTTTTAGCAGAAATATTACAACAGTAAGTTTTCGCAGAGACAAGTCTTTTTTCGACCATTTCGATTTTCGACAATAAAATTATAAATTTCTAAATGGTTACTTGGTATAAAATTTAAAATATCTTGTAGATTTTAGCCCCAAACAATTTTTATCTCTAATTCTGTCAGTATCTTAAAACAATATTCAAAAAGAATTAATAAAGTCCGACCAAAAACGCTATAAACTCATCTAAAACAATACAATTGAACTGAAGAGGTTTTGTGTCAAACACCTGTTATATGCACTTATGGGTGTTACCAGTAATTAAAGCTCCAATATGTGTTGCAAGTACTTAACAACTTAAGAGGACATATTGCCGATTCTATTGAGATTATATAACAATTATTTCAACGAAGGTCAAATAATGTTCGGTGAGTCTAATGAATCGGCAACGTCTGTAACGTAATTTCCACGAATTAACACAGGAAAACATATTTAATTGACGAAAGTTCATGTATACTGTATGCCAATTATGCATTCATTACTTATAAGAGTGGAACGATAATTCAAGCAGTATCATTTGTACGCTCCATCAACTATCACCAAGTGACTGCAGCATTCATTGTGAATTTTTCTTAATGAAATCGTAATTCTATTAAATGGGACATAGAAGGAGCCTCCTTGAAGATTGTGCACATTTTCGACTGTCTGATCTGCGAAAATTAACAATCGGGCGTCACTGGAAACGGAGAGTCTAAACTCACCGGCCAATCCTACCAACGGGCCAAAGGATACTGTGACAAGTTTCGGAGCCAATATCTTCCGCTAGGGCTACACATCTAATCCAACATGCGACTGGGGAACGCTGCAGGATGAAAATGTCAACCCCTAACAATACACCAGGACCTACAAGAGATAAACAAGGCCACACAGACCCACGGAGAGACGTGTCCTAACCTGGCCCGGACACGTTACTTAACTACGTATCACCCAATCTCTAGCGCAGATGCGTGTTGTCGAAAGGAGCGGCTAGGGCTGCTCTCGGTAGAAACACGAACAGCTGCAATGTTCTGTGGGGGTACGTAACGTTCGAACGCCACATAGAGGCTTCTTTTTCAAGGCTGAACCAGTTTCTTGAAAGTTACGCAACTACGTGCAATCGTATGAGCAGATCGGATACGTCCACGACGTCCTAGCTCGTACTGCCGTCGAAATGCCCGTTGTGCAGCATTCAAACTGTCACCCTGCTTATAAAACGTTCTCACATATTACTAAATGGCAACGCGTTCGCAACAACCACGCATCGGTTCCGAACAACTTCCGGCACTACAAGCACTACACTGAAAAACTCTGTAATATATACGCCGCCGCAGACCGGTTCATTTCGTAAACGGCAGTTTTCCATCACTCTGCGGAGATCGGTGCCGGCGGTGGTGGTGGTTTTCGTAACGAGCAGGATATATGTATGTACAGAGAGGACGCAGCATCGCCCGAGGCAGGCTGCCTCTTAATTTATGGCCCAATGTCATTGGTTTCCCGGCTGTCGGATATGGCTTTACCCTGCGTTCCCTAGTTACGATGTGATTCAAATTTCATTCCTCTTTTATTTGCTTTTGGGGAGGAAGGGAGTTGGCGGGCGCCGCGGTTTACGCTGGAACTTTTACAATGCTCGCGTTTTCGCTTTGTTGCTATTTAAAAACGCTAACTCTGCAATATTGGAATAACGGCGGTTTCAGCTGAACGAAACGAAATGTACAGCTCTAGCGATGGATATTCTAAACCAGTTATTCCCAAAGTGGTCTTTATGGACCCCCAGGGTTCGATTTCGAATCTCAGGGGGTACGTGTCAGTGAGAAAAAAAACAGGATGCACGAAATGTAAATGAGGGTCCACGTTAGCGGACCCCATCTAGGCAGCTAATCATAAACATTTTCGAGATTCGTAAATGTCGTATTACTTCTAAAACAGATTGTGTGTACAGCATAGTATTTCAAACGCGCGCGTCGCAAGTATCATAGAAGTAAATCAACACTCTAATTGCATCAGTAGTCGATTGAGGAGGCCAGCGCACATGACTAACGAGGGGTGTTGTGTGATACATTGCGAGGTTCTATTTGCCGGGAAAGTCTTGGGGTAACAAAACCTATTTTTTATTAAATTTATAACCCTTTATAAAAACGAGACGACTCACTATTCAAAATATGTTATTTTTTAATATAAATATTATTATTACATCATACTGTTTTATGTGTAATTACTCGCAATATAATAAAGTTATGGCTTTTTTTTAAACAGCAACTATAATACCACTTTACCTATTAACTTTTTTCCTTCACAAAAGAAACTGGTCTTGTGGCGGATAAAAGTGCAAAAATGCTTCTTTTGTCGACTTTCGTTCTCAGATACCTGGCAACACTGGCGATAGGTTAATACCCCTTTTCTTGGCTTATCCAGCCACACTTTTTTAAATCATAATTCGTCTGCCTCGCGAAACAGCTTCTTTCAAATTACGCATCTTACAACACCCTTCCGGCATTTTCCCGTCTTTAATAACCCACTACACGGAGACTGGAATAAATGTTGTCTCGTTGGTTTAACTCTGATATACATAATTGAATTAAAAGTTTAATTTACTTTGTCCCTTGCGCTGTCATAAAGCCTGACGCTCCCCTTTTTACATTTGAATTATTGCTATGGCGCAATTTAAAGGGTTATGATTTTTTTTCACATTTTTTAAATCATTTCGTAAGTATATATGTATATTTAAAAATATTTATATTGATAATTTTAATATCAATAATTAATTTATAAAACTTTATATAGGGTCATGTGGTCTATTAAAATTATATATTTTTTAAAAAATATTTATTAAAATAATAAAGATTATAATTTCATTAATTCTATCATTCTAGTTTTTGTTACAAAAACAATTTATTATGCTACCTTAGCACAATTAATTTATTGCGTCTAGTGAGCAGAATATATTAAAAATAATATTAATAAACAATGTTTTCGTTAAACAGATGAATATATTTAATTTACCCAATTCATTAAATTACATTTTTAATAAAATGAACCAAAATTTAAATTAGTTATTTTTTATGTACTTACCTATTTTATAATATTTATTTTATTATTTAAAAAAAATAAACAAACAAAATATTTTAAAATTTATATTAATACAATAAATTAAATATTAATTTTACATATTTTTTAAATTATATAAAATTGTATAAAATAATATTATATATTTTATAGGTTATATATTTAATGGATATTAAATATTTTATAGACATTAAATATTAATTTTAATCAATAATTTAATCAATAATTTTATTTAAATGGATATTTAAATAAAATTATTGATTAAATAATTAAATACAAATAACTTTAAATTTGTAATACATTATAAATAATATTTATTAAATAATAAAAACAATAATTAAAATGCTAAAATGGATCCTCGTTGACAAACATATGTGACGAGTATATTCATATTCAAATATATAAATATAATGCAAAACAAAATTAAAAAAATTGGGTGCGTCATCCCAAGACTTTCCTGGCAAGTAGCCAGATACTTACTTCATTTGAATATTCATTTCATAAAAAAAGAGGATGAGCAGTTGGCGAAAATTCCTGCGACGCAACGCAATGAAAATTTTAATTTCGAACGCGCGTCATCTCATTCAATTTAAAAATCTAATTGCAAACGCGGTTCGCCGCGAGCTTTCGAATTCGAATTTAGAACGATCCGCGCATCGCAAGTGTAGCCGTCTCGAAGTCCTATATTTCAAGATTGAAATATGACTAGCACCTCTGGTGGGCCGATTTCAACCACAATCTTTTCAACTCTTGCCACGACTAAACGATGTCTGCAAATTTCAGAACAATCGGATGAAGCGTTTGACACACACAGGCAAACTTCAATATGGTAATGGTCTTAATCGTCACTGAAGGAAAGGAAAGGAAAGGGGGGGGGGGGGGAGATCAATATGTATATTTCTGTCTTCATCTCAAAAAAAATAAAATCGAACAGAAAGGGTAATGATTCTCATGTATTTTCTTACACAAATTAAAAATGTGTATAATTCGGTAGAAAAAAATCTTATAAATATTACTTCAAATATTCACTTAAGACTGTCGTTTGCACGTTTGTTTAATCCATTGCGTGTAATCGGAAATAGTTTTCGTCGTTGTCTACATAAAAAAGCCTGACAGGCAGTACCACAAAAGCGATAGCGTGACTAAGGTGTGTTCCAATTCGATGACCGCTGTCCATACCAGCCGATAAAACTCGCGTAATATGGCGATAATTGGCCTTTTCATGTATAGAAAACTAGCTTATTGATTTCCAAACGTTAACTGTAGGAGAGCAAACCAATTACTTCGTCATCAACCACAGCGGTACAGTACCGTGCGAATTAATTGGAACAGAGTATTTTTCTTCGAAAAGTGCTTTATTGGACATACTTCTTCTTTCTTCTTCTCGAAGTGCCTCTCCATTACTGGAGGTTTAACGTTAGCTCTGAATATTTTTGTCGGTCTTGCGCCATCCGGAAAAGCTGTTCCGTACTGTTGATCCTGTTCCACTCTCTGACATTGCGCACAACCACGACTTTTTCCTCCTTCCACGGCGTCGTATACCCTCAATTTTGCCAATCAACATCAATTGAAGCAGCTGATATCTGTCATGCCGCAGCAGGTGCCCCAGATATTCAATCTTGCGCTTTTTGACGGTGTGTACCAATTTTCGGGTCGTACCGGCACGCTGAACCACTTTTTCGTTTCTAAATTTATGGGTCCAGCAGGATCCCTGGTAATAACCATGACTTTGGTCTTTGAAATGTTGATTGACTAGCCAGCTTTTTAACTGCACTCATTAACGTTGTCAACCAACCTTTGTAGGTTTTCCTGAGTAGAGGCAATAAGAACTGTATCATCGGCGTAGCGCAAATTATTGATGCGTTTTCCGTTCATTTTCACCCCCACATCAAGATGCACTATCGCCTCGGAGTACACGTTGAATAGTAATTGGACACACATAAACATACAAAAACAGTACCTACTGGTAGTTATAAATTGTTTGTTTTAATATATAATGTGTCCTCCTTTCGCGTTAATCCTTTCGCGTTCGCGTTAACACCTTTAACTCTTGTAGGCATAGAATTTACCAGGTTTGACAGCTTCCTCTCAGTTCATCACCGTAAAACCAGACTGTTATTGATTCCTTGGACATGTTTTGAATCAGTTGTTTATTTATCTTTCCGTCGTTTGTATTTGATTAAATATTTTCGTTTGTGCAACCATGGTAAAGTTGAAAATTTACATTATTTTCAAATATGAGAACCTGTGCTGGTGTTTTCTATTACAGCTTCTTGCAGTCTCGCTATATAGTTACAGTATCTGTGTACTGTTAAGAACTGCAAACAGCGAGCCTGGTCAACCGCTCATCGCCACTGCTTCTGCATGACAACGTTTAACCACAGATTTCACTGCAAACAGTCGCAAAGTTGCGAAAGGAGATTCATGGCCTCCCGCCGTACTTGCCAGACCTTGATCCAATAGTTTTTTTCAGAATTTATATAACTTTTTACAAGGGAAGAGTCGGTGAAATATACTTCGAAGAGTCGGTGAAAAACGGGTTCAAAGCATTCATTGGTTCATATCCACGAGGGTTCTACGGCAGAGGAATTAAGCAACTCATATTAAAATGAGAAATCCGCATAGATAATGGGCCCGATCGCGTTTCTTTGTGAACCAAAATTAAAATTAGTCCAAGCGAACGAGACAGAGCAATACGTTAGAGCGGGATATGAAACGAACGATCGTCGATAAATACTACCTGTCGAACTTATACTCGTCTGAATAAATTCGAGCATATTTCGTGCGGTGTAAGATTTGACCCTGACGGCCAGTTTTAATGCGTAAAAGTGACAACCGGTCATCTCACATTCCGCTCTAGCATATTGCCCTGTCTCGTTCACACGGACTAATTTCCGATTTTAGTTCACGAAGAAACGCAATCGAGCCCAATAGGGGTCAATTTTATTTATTTATTTAAAAATGAATTATTATAACACATTTATTTTGCTTACAAAAATAACAGGAACCGAATGGCAAAACCTTAACCTTTTGCTTATTTGATTCTGTCACCCAACTGGGACTAGCCCCCTCCAGGGTGGACAGGACTCTAATATTACAATAAATTATATAAAAGTAAAATGCTAATAAAACTAAATTGTCATAAGATGCGGTCCTATAACGAAAAAAAAAAAATTTATTAAATAAATATAATATAATATAATATATCTATTAAATAATTATATATTTTTCATACAAAGTTTTTGGCTTAAAATTTCCTTTACAGAACAGTAACTTCATAGGTAATTTACCCGCCCAAAAATGACCCAATATTCCGCCCTGAGGCTGCGGACTTTTCTATGTCGTACAGTAAATGAACATTTTATACACAGTACTACCATTCAATATACCGCGATCTCTTTTCGTCTGCAATACGCTTATCTTTACTGGCGACCGTTTAGAATTACGCGTCTCGACCCTGGAAGGATTATCTTTTGGCCAAGCTCGGTTACGGCGTAAGATAAGGCCACACTTTTAGGATTTATTCCAACGGGACAGGCGAATGGTATTGTATACCACAAAATGAGATAGTGTGCTGCGTCATCCTCGCATCCACAAAATCTGAGAGATTAATTTTAAAATCAAATGTAGGCGAAGTTTCATAATAAGTTGCTCTAAACTTCAGTGTGCCCAAACTCAACATAATCTAGAACGAGAAATTGAAACCAAACAGAAATTTAACTTTCAATCCGCTCTCGAATCGTAATCTCAGTTTTAGAGTTGGGATTATCTTAGCCTGCCATGGCTTTGCTTACAAAAGTCATAATTAAACTGCAGCCTGTAGTTTGTTTATTGTTTATTTACAGATAAAAAGCTACAATAAATATTCTTTAAAATCGATGAGAGAAAACATTTACAAAAAAAAAGATTACACAATGATAAAACAATAAATGCAATTGGGGATATTCTCAAGTTATGTTGCATAATATAAAGCATATAACCCTTCAAAAAAAAGAAAAATATTACATACTACTATTACATAATAATATAACATACTACTATATTCTCTGGCCATTTCCTTGTATTGCCTTTTATATAAATGTAAGGTAGTTGAACGCAATTTCGCCTCCAGCTGATTCCATTCAACAACCGAATACACTAAGAAAAATATAACGATGTAATACACGGAAATACGCATGTTTCAACCAGGATTACGTATATAACACGGACTGTGGTCCATACGTATGAATTAACATGACGCGTAACGGTGTTGGCGTGATGGTCCATTACGCTGTGACCTTAAGATCTCGCTTCAAACATGACAGCATGTAGTAGTATACGCACGGTTATAGTCGGACACATGAATCATGTTGAATCTACAGTATACTGTCATTTCCGTATTAACCGTGCGAATCTTGTTTAAACTACAGTATACTGGTATTTCCGTATTAAACGTACAGAAAATGTTTATACATATAATCGAGTAATGGAGTTATCGCTTGCGGAGACCTCTCCCTTATGAAGCAGTGAAACGGTGTCAACTGAATCAATCGCGTACCACGGCATCCTTTGCCCGGCTTATTCACCCGGGATCGGGTGGCCGAATGGTCTTTCCAAGAGCAGTTAACAACCACCCCCGCTCTATAGGAAACATTACTGTTCCCAGACTCCTCCGGCTGTTAGTCGGAGTGCACAATCGATTGGCTGACGCTGCACGGTGCGCAAACCGTCCAGAAGCGCCTGGAGGTTGACTCCTAGGGGTGAACGGTCCGCAGGCCAGCGTCCTACCCTGGCTCTCTTTTGCGTGGTGGCCGCCGGATGGGTGTTGACCCGTGAGTATGGCCGACCTTGAACGAACGCGTTTAAACAGTAATAATATGTGCTGGTATCCATATTATTTCTTTTTAATTAATACATATAAATAGATATTTTTTCTCTAATTTATTATTTAAATAATTTCTGATATTATAATAGCTTGAGTCTAATTATAATTCAAGTAAATATTAGTTAATTTGATTAATTTTATCTATTTATTTTAAAGTAAGTACCTACGTGTATCAATATAATACATGATATTCTTAAAGAAACAATTAAAATTGTTTCTTTAAGAATATGAAATATATTTAAAAATATCAAAACATTAGTTTGGAGTAAATATTTACTGGAATAATGACGCGGCCCACACTAATTATAGGGCATCACACTGAATGTTAAATCGTATATTTATTCATTAAAATTTATAATGTGGACTTCCGAAAATATGGCAAAAGTTTAAAAATATAGAAACATTGAAAAATGCTAATTATTGCTGAAATTGCATGGTGGACCCAATGTGATGAGCACCCACTGTTTTTTCTATATAAAACACATACGTAATTAAGACCGTAGTTCGACGTAGTTCGACGCTTGCGGTCGATTGGAACTACGAATAAATGTTCAAAAGTGAAGCATCAATGAATCCTCGCTCCGCTCTCTGCGGACTATTAACCGCACCAATAAAACTCCACGGTGAACTCCGACCCACGTATTAACATACTTCGAGTTGATTTTAACGCGGAATGTTCGCGCAACTACGCTTTACCTGCATTAATTAATTCAATTGCATCTGCGCCCGATATAAATGTACTAAAACTATATATTTCTTTAAAAACTGGCAGTTAAAACAGAAGTTGTTTGTTTGTTTCTACTCTTTATTGTGGAATTTCACAATGGACGGGTTTATTATTTTATTTTATTTTATTTTATAGCAAACTTACAGATAGTAAATATATGATACTAGTATTTTAAAAACATATTCAAACGAAACAAATTTACTATCCTATGAATAGTTTGCAATGCTTGCATTACAAATTAACAGAAATAACATGAACACGTTGATAGTAGAAAAAAAAATAATAAGCTAATAATAATGTAAGGGTGAGAAAAGTAATAATTAAATAAGTTGTTAATAAGGTTATTTGGTTAAAGCAAAATTGAAGTATGAGTAATTGGATAATAATATTTATTATACATAATATGATATAATACAATAGTACGTTATAATATAATAATCATATAATACAGTACATTAGGATGGCAGTTAGTGAAATCTTAAGAAGTAGGAGATAGGCTAGGTATGATCGAGTCTTTTATTAAATTAATGGAATCATAAAATACATCTAATCCTTTACACGATTTATCAAAGACGCGACAAATTCTGGTAAGAGGTCTATTGGACCTGATATTATTATTGCAAGCGATAACCGAAAATGTTTGAGAGTTCCTCGTTAGTCGCGGTGGCACACGAAATTGAACTTTTTCTAGACTAGCTGGGCTGTCTAGTCGATTGTGCAAAAGCTTATGGATAAAATTTCCCACCTAGAAGATGTTGCTGATGGTGAAGGCAGATTTAAAGTCGATCATGATATACCGCTGGAAAAACTTTACCATACCAATATCCAATACTACATTGAGATATGTATACAGGGCCGTACTATCTGTTATTACAGCTTAGACAACGAAAGAAAGAAAAAATTAACAGTCATTAATATTTAATATATAATAAAATTAAATATAAATATAGCTAGTCAAATTAACTAGAATTCATATGAAATCGGAGACTATCGCGGTTATTTGACATTATTTACCGCGTAAGTTCGCGCAGTAAATTCGTTTTGTATCTTATTTATAACTAGAATTCACTGTCAAAACATAATATAATTCATTGCCAAAACAAAATAACTAGAATTCATTGTCAAAACAATATATACCAACATATTAAAAGATTTTTTGGTAATTAGTTCAATGGTAAAATATAATTAACATACATGTCTATACTAATATTATAAAGAAGTAATGTGTGTAAGTTTTTAAGTTTCTATATTTGTAAGTTTGTATGTAGGGGGTAATCTCCAAAACTACACATCCTATTTCATTATCGATCGAGCTCCATTATCGACGAGTGCTATATGCTATATTTTATTGTGTTAGATATTGGTTTTTAATAAAAAATCACGATATTTGTAAATCAAGTCGGAAAAAAATGTGATGGTGAGTTGCTTTATCGGCGTGCGCTAAAGAAACGGTTTGATAAATGTGAAAACAATATATGACAACTACATCGGTCTTAAAGAGGACTATAAAAAAGTCGACAACTGCATATCTCTAACTTTTATATTTAAGGTACAATAACTGCTTTTATGTCCCAAAAAAGTAAGAAAAATAAGTAGGCAGTGTTTTTTGAAGACATTAGCAATAAAATAAAAATCCTTATCAAAATTAATTTATCCATTATCACGGGTGTTACATAGAGATAAAATTAGCCATTTACTGTGAGTGTTTAGGTGGTATTGTTATATATACAATAAAATTAGTAACGCGTGGCGAGGAACAAGGAGCGTACGTCTACGAGATAGGTAGAGTGCACCTGAAGAGAGACGTCTTGCACTATATATCTAAAGGTAGCGTCTAAAAGTGCAAAAAAACGCCACCCTACATAAATTAACCAATTGGTTCGAAACTTCACGCGAAACGAAGCCGCGGGCAACAGTTAGTTTATAAATATATTCATAATTTATTTGTGCACCAAAGTATTATTAAATTACAATTTCTAACATTTTATGTATGGTTAGTCTGTTATGACTCGATAAATATTTCTTTATTTATTTTTTCAATACGCTAAATATCAAATTAATTTTTATTTCCTTATTATTGACAAGATTGTAAAATCTCGGCGACTTCATTGATGAAGAAGACCTCGTTGATAAAATTTCATCCTTTCCCAACCTTACATAACCCTTTTATTTCGGTTTTAATAAAATAACCATTCGTCTTTTAACCTATTTACAACGACCGATCGTTATAAAGATAAAAAAAAGTATGGGAAATACCCTCAATTTAAAAATATTTGAGGGTATTTCCCATAACTTACCATAACTCATTTCCATTGCAGATAACTTTTGCTTATTGTTTACCAATCGCCGCAGTGATCGTTTGACAGTATTTCGGTGCATAGATAATTATATTATGATCATAATTTTGAAGAGTTTTTCTATTTTAATTCGTATTAGCGTAATTAACTTTCACTATGTCTTCAAAACGGTAAGTGTTTACAAATATGTAAGCTTGTGATTGAAATTTATTTTATGCACGTTTTTTATAAATTTATGGCCTAGATACATATATAAAATCGAAGACTATCGCGGTTGTTTGACATTATAAATAGGATAGAAAACGAATTTACCGCGTGAAATTTGTAGGACCCGACGTTTCGGTGACGTTGCAGCCGCCGTTGTCTAGGGTAGACTGTCTACCCTAGACTCAGTCTACCCTAGACAACGGCGGCTGCAACGTCACCGAAACGTCGGGTCCTACAAATTTCACGCGGTAAATTCGTTTTCTATCCTAGATAGATATAGATTATATAGATAAATATAGATAGATAGATAAAAAAGTTATTTTCATGGCAATAACTGTGCTTCTTTAATTTAAAATAGGATACAATCGATAAAGTAGTAGTTATGTTAGCGTTAACCTACCTGCCTATTACTAGTGATCGTTAAAACGATCCGCATTTTGCGAGCTTTCCTGAAAACTCAGATTTTTTTTTCGGTATTTTCCATGTTTACTTTATGCATCAAGGTAATAATACTAAAAAACTACTGTGATACGAAATAAAAAAAGTTTCAGTAACAACTGGGTGGATATCACACGATTTCGCAAGATATACGTTTCAGTAACAACTGGGTGGATATCACACGATTTCGCAAGATATACGTTTCAGTAACAACTGGGTGGATATCACACGATTTCGCAAGATATACGTTTCAGTAACAACTGGGTGGATATCACACGATTTCGCAAGATATACATCTCATTTATTCAAAATATTCATGCTTTATGTTTTATTGTTTAGCTTGTACACGAATAAAATTTACCTGGGATAAGCTATCCTTCATTTGCCAAATCCACGTCGGCTTAAGCTTGTTAGGGATCGTTATTGTCAAAATATTTATCTATCCAGCGATCCGCATGCTGCATTATTGATGCCGCGCGCTCGGCTCGTGGCGTCCTTTATTTACAAAGAAATGACCCAGAACTGCGTGGATCTTTCATTTTGCCAGAGAGGATTTGAGCTACCCTGGATTTATACTGCGTATTACAGATTTCTTCTTTTAAAATTGTAGTCGAATTAGGGGGGGGAGGGGGGGGGGGGAGAGGGGATACATGCGGAAGAGGCAAATCATCACATAACCAACAAAAAGAAAAGTTTATTTTTTTAATGTTTTATTTTTACTTTCTTTATTTTTTTTGGTTTAATTCTCTATTTCGGAAATCACACAGTATGACAGCAAATAATTAGAGTAAAAAATGTAGTTTAATAAAAAATAAAACCGGTTACGGATTTCAGTTAAATTACAGAAATTAGGAATTAGGTTGGCAAGCGGTTTACGTTTAAATACATAGTAATTAAAAATACAATTCCTGAATGTGTTAGGATGCCCTAGTGCATGGTTTCCCAACCTTTTTTCCATGGTGCCCCCCGGATTATAAAAAAAAATCATCCCCCCCCTATATTTTTCTTCATTGCTTCAATAAAAAACACAAATTATTTTTACGATATTTATTTCACACGATTTATTATTTATTAATGGGATGTTTGCGCCTGCATTTTTTGAACCAGTTGGTCGATATCAGGTTCTGTTTTGACAGAGCTATGATCAAATCATTATCGACTGCAAGACGATTTCGCTGCTTAGTCTTAATTTACACTAATGCTGAAAATCCGGTTTCACATAAGTAAGTCGAAGTAAATGGCAGAAGTATTCGCAAGGCAAGAGTTGCAACTTTTGGATTAAGGAGAAAGAGTTTTATCCAAAATTTCTCCAAAGTCAAGAGGTGAAAGTCATCGTTCATTGTCGAATCTGCTTTCATTTCCAGAAATTCTTCTTGAACATCTAGTAATTGCAGAACATTGACCATTGGAACTAGGTGGCGCGACTAAATCTGTGTGTGTTTAAAATAATAAACAATGATAAGTAATTAGATTAAAATATCCGAACACTTCATGCCCCCCCTAAGATCTCTCTACGCCCCCCCGGGGGAGCACGCCCCACCGGTTGGGAAGTCCTGCCCTAGTGGATATTAGTAATTAGCCATATTTAATTGGATATAACTCAGAAACGGCTCATAACTGAGCTCAGTCGTTATAGTAATAAATGTTCTACATAAAGAGATCTTTCCATTGGTAGGTATATGATTTACAGTTATTGGAAAAGTGGGCACAAAATGCCCATTCTCTTTTGGCGGATATCTGAGACTTAAAATTCCTGGAGTAGATTATTAAAAGGTTAGCGGAGCGGCCTTTAATTAATGGCTCTTCAAATATCTTTTTGAGTCTTGATTAGGGGGTCGAGCAAAAGAAGAGCCCCGTCCCACGCATAAATCCATAGATCAACTGGCTTCGAGCTAGAGCAAGCGCTCCAATTAATTCCTTAGACATCCCATTTTTAAAAAGCTTGAATGTATACAGTAATTTTCGTATCTCTAGTGGTACTGGTTATATGGTCTTCCCACTTTAAACCTATAGTCTAAGGTCAGACCTAAATATTTTATTTGGTTAATACACAAGAACTTGTGTATTGGCACTTATTGTGCCAATACACAAGAAAGGCTGCAAAAACATCGTTGACAACTATAGGCCAGTCTCTATACTTTCAGTCCTGAGTAAGCTGTTTGAAAAGGTCGTCTATTCACAGCTATACTCTTACATCGCGCCATGTCTGCCTATACAGCAACATGGGTTCCTAAAGCAACGGTCGGTAGTTTCCAATCTGGCGGAATTTACCAATTTTACCTTAAGTGCGATGGACAAACGGAAGCAAGTGGACGCCATCTACACCGACTTTGCGAAGGCGTTCGACCGTGTTAACCATCCTATTCTCTTAAGTAAGCTAAAGAGACTAGGAGTCCACGGAGATCTATACAGGTGGATATCATCGTACGTAGCTAACCGTCACCAAGCTGTGGTTGTTGGAGGATTCAGGTCGAACTTTGCATCAATTCCGTCCGGGGTACCGCAGGGTTCACACTTGGGTCCTCTGCTCTTCAACGCCTATCTTTACGATATTAGTTCTTGTTTCACAGCTGGTCGTCACATTTTATACGCGGATGACCTGAAAATCTATGCTGAGGTGACTGACGTGGCAGACTGCCTCCGGTTACAGGAGGATATCGACCGCCTGTCACACTACTGTGTACTTAATAAACTCTCTCTAAATGCTACTAAATGTAACAGTATAAGCTTCAGCCGTAAGAGAGACTTGGTGCAGTTCAGTTATCACATTAATGGTGAAGTGATCCCTAATGTAAAATGTATTCGCGACCTCGGAGTACAAATTGATCACAAGTTGCTTTTCGATCAGCATATAGAAAGTATGGTTAGCCGAGCTTTGAGAACACTAGGATTTGTGACCCGTATCTCAAGACCTTTCTCCAATATAAATGTCCTGAAGATGTTATATTTCGCTTACGTTCGCAGTACCGTGGAATTTGCGTCCTCAATTTGGAATCCGCAATATTCGGTCTACAGAACCAGGATAGAATGTATCCAAAGGCGTTTTTTAAAACACATCAATTATCGTGGACGCTTCGGTCTTCCTACGTACGAGAGCAGACTGGACCACTTCGGTATTCAAGCTCTAGAAGACCGACGCACTGTGGCTGATATGGTACTGTTACACAAAGTTATCCACAATACCATAGATAGTCCATACCTTGTTGCAAACTTACGTTTTTTCGTTCCTCCGCGATTAATTCGTAATTCACGCACTTTTGAGGTCTCTCGTGCCAATACCAACTACGGGAAAAATTCCATCGCTTATAGGATAATGTGCACGTACGACTCTCGTTTCTCCACCATCGACATTTTCAACCTCAACCAACCGACGTTCGTTAAAGAATTATTTAAATCAATTGCACCTAACGAGCTTGTTAACATCTATCTTTCTTAGTTATATAATTTTCATGCAACTTATCAGTAGCTACTACAAATATTTATAAATATTTATTATATATCTAAAAAAAACTATAAACATCAATAAATATCTGTATCTATATACCCACTATAAGACCTATTTATATCTTTATTTATATCTATATACATATACACATACCATCGTCTAACTCCTTCTTAATCACTTCCAATTCCCTACCTCTCCCATCGGTTTTCTATTTTAATTTTCTATTTAACATGTACTTAGTTTATTTTATAATTAATTTTTAAGTTTAATATGCCGAAATCCAAATGCGTAATATGCGGAAATCTGTTAATTTCATAGGAAACGATTATCGGCGTAATGTTTTTCTCTTTTTCTACATTATATTTATGCACACGTTTCAATTGTATGCGCTGTATGTTTCCAGAAATAAAATAAAATAAAAATAAATAAATTAACTTTTGCAATTTCTGCACATATATATATATCCTTCTAGCCGTATTCGGCCATAGCGATTGCATTCTAGATTCTTTTTTTTTATTTTTTATTGTTGGGGGTTTTGCTGGTGAGCCCTCAGGTGACTGATGTAGCCGATCTTGGCTTTGAATGTGCGTGCACATTTGGCGCAAGTCAAGACACCATCGACGTAATTATACTTTATGGCCGCCGGTGGTCGGGCCTTTAGCTCGTCGCGCTTGGCATCTAAGTCGAGCAGCCTCTTCTTTTCAAAATCATCTATATTGCTCTGCACTAGCAGTCTCCATCCTGGGCGATCTTTCGCTTTACTCTCCCACTGAGAGGGTTCAATGTTGCACCTTTTCATATGCCTCTTCTGAGTATCCTTGTATCTGAGTAGCTGGCCGCCTTGTTTCCGTTTGCCGTTCTTTAGTTCAGCGTAAAAGATACGCTTTGCCACTCTCTCATCAGGCATACGGGAGACATGTCCGCACCATCTCAGCTGTCGTCGCATCATGTATGCTTCTATTCCGCTGACTTTAGCGCGTCGAAGAACTTCCGTGTTCCTCACACGGTCCGACCACTTGATGTTCATTAAGTCGCGTAGGCATCGAAGGTGGAATTTGTCAAGTGCGCGAATGTGCTTTCGGTATGGGCACCATGTCTCTGACGAGTAGAGGAGGTTTGGGAGGACGATCGCCATGTAGACAGACACTTTTGTTCCCAGCTTGATGTCGTGTGAGCTGAAGACTTTGCTACGGAGTTTACCGAAAGCTGCAGAAGCAGCTCCTATCCTCCCGTTCAATTCAGAGTCAAGGTCACATTTTGCTGTTATAGTGCTTCCAAGGTATTTGAATTTGTCCACTTGCTTCAGAGGAGTCTCTCCGAGCTTAATAGATATAGGTTCTTCATTAAGTGTGTTGGCCATCACTTCGGTTTTCTTCACACTGATTTTTAGGCCAAAGTTCTTACATGACACGTCGAGGTTAGTCATTAACCTTTGCAGGCCATCTGGGCTTTCGGCTACGAAGCATAGATCATCGGCATACATTATATCCGTTATCGTGGCGTATGATACTTTTGTGTGGGCTTTAAGTCTTGCCAGATTAAAAAGAGAGCCATCTGTGCGAAAACGAATTCTAACACCTTCTGAGATGTGTTGCAGAGCATCACGGACTACAACTGCGAAATATAAGGCAAACAAGGTAGGCGCAAGCACGCAGCCTTGTTTCACGCCACAGCTTACAGGAAAGAACCCTGTTTGTTCACCGTTGACTGACACACAGCATTCCATGTCATCATGCAGAAGTCGAATCAGTCTGACAAATTTCACAGTGCATCCAACCTTTTCCAGAATCTTCCACAGGGCTTCACGTGATACGCTGTCAAATGCCTTCTCTAGGTCAACAAAACATAGATACAGATTTTGACCCTGTTCTCTGCTTTTTTCCTGTATTTGACGAACGGAGAAGATAGCTTCACAGGTTCCTCGATCTGGACGGAATCCGAACTGGGTTTCTGGTAGAATCCTCTCCGACAGGGTCATCAGTCGGTTTAAAAGTATTCGGGCGAACACTTTACCAGGAGCAGAGAGAAGTGATATTCCGCGGTACGAATTGCAGTCAGAACGGTCGCCTTTGTTCTTGTACAGCGAGCAGATGCGAGAGACTTTAAAGTCTGCTGGTACACGTTCTTCGACCCACATTCGTCCGAACAATGCCCATAGCTTCGTGTGCAGCTCATCGCCTCCATATTTCAGTAGCTCTCCTGGTAAGTTGTCAATGCCAGTCGCCTTCTTATTCTTCTGTTCTTTTAGGGCTGTAACTACCTCTTTCAAAGAGAGTGGGTCGTCTAGCTCAACAGCACTAGGCAGCGCAGGAATTAAGCCGATGTGCTGCATGTCCACAGATCGATCCACGTTGAGCAAGGTGTTAAAGTGATCCGCCCATCTCTTCAGCACATCTTCCTTGCTTTTCAGCAGATGTGAACCATCAGAGGATTTAAGGGGAACGCTACATCGCTGGGTACTACCAATCAGCTTCCGCAGTTCTGAGTAGAAGTCGCCGAGTTGGTTAGTATTGGCTAACCACTGCATGTGTTGGCTCTTTTCTTGCCACCAAGTGTCCTTAGTTTGCCTAGTCAGTCTACGTAGCTCAGTTCCACTTCTTTTTAGCTCATCTGTGATGTTATGGTGCTGGCGTCCGTGATGTTGCCGACGTAGTAGTTCTCGGTGATTTTTAATTGCCTCTGATAGTATCTCTTCATTTTCGTCGAACCAGTCCTCGTTTCTCCGAGTTTTAATGCCCAGGATCTGAGTACCTGTTTCTAGTACATGAGAAGAGAGAAGGTTCCAGTTGGCTTGAAAATCACCGTCTTCAACGTTAAGTGTACTCAGCGCTAGGTTCATTGCAGAGACGTATCTTTGCTGCGTTTCTTTATTTTCTAGGTGTTGTAGGTTTAGGCTAACACCTTTAACTCTCTCGGTCCTACGCGGTGGGTGTAGGCGAAGTTGCAGCTTGGTAATGACGAGTCTGTGGTCCGTCCAGCAGTCCGCCCCACGCATGACGCGAGTGACGTGCACCTGAGAGATGTCTCTTTGGCGGACTATAGCATAGTCAATCAGATGCCAATGCTTGGATCTTGGATGCATCCAGGTGGTTTTATATTTCGGCGGTAGTCTGAACATAGTGTTAGTTATTGCTAGTCCAAATAACGAGCACAGACTGAGCAAAAGCTGGCCATTGCTGTTCATATTGCCGATTCCATGCCTTCCAAGAACTTTAGGCCACGCTTCGTAGTCCTGTCCAACTCGCGCATTAAAGTCGCCTAGAAGTAAAACTTGTTCTTTGGGTCGTATCTGAGACAAATGTTGAGTTACTTCTTCATAGAACTTCTCCTTGACATCGTCTTCCTTGTCCAGAGTTGGCGCGTACAAGCTAATCACGTTGAGGAAGTTTTTATTGCTTAAATGAAGGCGCAGTGAGGTAACGCGGTCTGAGATGTGAACAGGACATTCCTCCAACTTGTTTGCGATGCTGTTTTTGACCGCGAATCCAACGCCAGATCGTCTGGGCTCCGACGCGGCAGTGCCCTTCCAAAAGAAGGTATATCCACCGCCGTGCTCCACTAGTTCCCCTTCCTCTGCAAGATGTGTTTCGCTGAGGGCAGCTATGTCAACATTATAGCGACGTAGTTCTCGGGCTACTATAGCGGTTTTTCTTTCAGGGCAAAGGTTGGAATCGCGATCCAAAAGAGTCCGAACGTTCCATGCACCATATGTCATTGTTTTGGATTTCATACTATTTTTTGTGTATTTTCGACTACGAGGAAAAGATGCAGTAGCAGCCGTGGTTACTGCTACCCATTGTCCATCGCCATAGGTCTCTTTAGTCTTTTCATAGTCCATTTTTTCCGGAAGCAGTCAAGTGCGCAGTCTATATCAGTGTTCCGCAAAGCGTGTGCCGCGGCACACTGGTGTACCGTCGTCATCAGTTGGTGTGCCGCGAAAAATTGTGTAATAAATATTGTGTAATAATAATTTAAATAAAAATAATTTAAATTGTGTTAGACCCCTGGCTGACAAGCTATCGCCGAACGCAGCACGCATGCGTATAGATTAAGTACTTGTATTTACTCGTGTCATTTCATCCCTACTAGTCCTCAGTCGTCGTTGACGCGCCCGATTGAGTGGGCGTAGCGTTGCTTTTCGCCAGTGTCTAGCCGTTAAACAAATCTTTATTTTATTTTATTTTATTTTATTTGGTACCCACACAGAATATTGACAACACATACAGTGACATATATATATACTACAGTTACATGACTACATCAATATTCTTTTTATATGAGTACACAATTAGCACAATGCATGAACAATGGTTGAATTTAAAAAAAAAATACGTATATAAAAAGGAAAAAAAAACAAAAAATACCAGAATTACAGTATTTTAAAGAGGGACGCTTTAAAGCATAAACTATCATGAAATATATCGATGCGATTGTCAAGATGAAATTTGTTATTGGCCAGTAACTAGCCGCTAGTTTGTGATTGTGTCGTCGCGAGCGTAATAGACTTTTTAATAACAAATAAATAGCCCATAATACGTGTATATAGTGGATAAATTCGTTAAACGTACCGCAAGTTTGTCAAGTGAAACTAATGTATTCCAAGAAGAAACAGAGTCAACAAAGATAAAACCTAAGCTTGTTTATCTAAAATATGATGAGAGCTATGTAAGTTATGGCTTTATATATTGCGGAGACGAATCATGTCCAATTCCAAAATGTTTTGTTTGTGGAGAAACTTTGGGCAATAATTTGATGGTGCCCAGTAAACTTATACGACATTTAACTACTAAACACCCGAAACAGGTAACTCTCATGAGTTCGTCTTTTAAAACATCAGACAAAGCGCAAAAAGCTAGCTACGTGATCGCTAATATGCTAGTTAAATCCAAGAAGCCTCATTCTCTCGCTGAAACTTTGATTATACCTGTCTGCAAAGAAGTTGTCAAGATTGATTAACCAAGAAGTCGCTAAGGAAATCGAAAAAATACCAGCGTCAGCAGATACAATCTCACGTCGCATTAATGATATTTCTAGCGACATTGAATCAACGTTAATTGAAAAATTAAGACTTAGTGGAGTTTTTGCGCTACAAGTCGACGAGTCTACTGATATTAGCGGTCACGCGCATCTCATCTCAAATGTGAGGTACACTGACGGATGTGAAATAAAAGAGAGTTTTTATTTTGTCTGCCACTACCTGGTTATACCACAGAAGAATAAATATTCAAAGTAACAGACCAGTACTTCAGTGACCATAATTTGGAATGGCACAACTGCATAAGCATTTTACAGACGGAGCAGCAGCTATGACGGAAAAAAATAGGGGATTTGTAACCAGGGCTTCTGAAAAAATAATCCTAATATTAAAAATGTACATTGTTTTTTAAACATGGAAGCACTGATGACGAAGTCTCTGCCTGATGAATTGTTGTCTGTCCTACAAGAAGTTGTTAAAATTGTCAATTACATCAAGTCACGACCGCTAAACTCTCGTCTGTTTAATGCAGTGTGTCAGGAAATGGGAGCAGATCATCAGTCACTTCTGTTTCATACAGAAGTACGATGGCTTTCTCGCGGAAAAGTGCTACATATCTCGGATTTACGAGCTAAAAAATGAGACCCAGTCGTTTTTAGAGGCCCAGGGTTCAGATTTTGCTTCTGTGTTTAAAAAAGAAGAATGGGTAGCAAAATTTGCATATCTGGCGGACATATTCGCTCATTTAAATGAGCTCAACAAAAAAATGCAAGGCAGGAAGTCTAATATTTTAACGTCTTCGGACAAAATTGAGAGCTTTCGCGCTAAGTTGGTGTTATGGATCAGCCACGTTGTCAATGGTATGAAATGTTTCCAAATGTCATGGCTGCCGATTCAGAAAAAAAAGTGCAGGCTCTGATAGTGAAACACTTGGAGCTATTAGCAGAAAAAATGAACTGTTATTTTCCTAAGTGTGACCTGCAACCTATGGACTGTGTACGGAATCCATTCTCGGATAACATTTCCCTTGGACACTTACCGATAAACGAGCAGGAAGAATTCATGGAGTTTAAAAACTGATCGGACATTAAAACTAAAATTTTCCGAAGTAGAGGTAGCACATTTTTGGTTGCATATAAAAAATGAGTATCCACTGCTTTCAAAGCGTGCTGTTGCAATTCTATTACCATTTGCCACAACCTACTTATGCGAATTAAGATTTTCAACTCTCACTACTATTAAATCGAAAAAAAAGAGAGCGCCTGAGGACGATCAATGAAGAGATGAGAGCAGGCTTATCAACGATTGCTCCAAATTTTGATTGCCTGTGCTCAGTTAAACACGCTCACATTTCTCACTAAACATCTTTTCGTATTAGGTATATTGGTTTTAGTAATAAATAAATATTAAAAAAACATTGCTTTTTTCTTTGGTGTACCTCTAAAATTTTTTGATTTGATAGGTGTACCTTGAAGACAAAAAGTTTGCGGAACACTGGTCTATATTATAGTGCACAGGTGGGCGCGCGACCACGGGTGCACTCTCTCTTCCTCCCTCTTCTGAACCCGATGGAACGGAGACCGTTACAACCGGAGAAAAGTTTGGATGCAAATAATCACTAAATTTATTATTTAAATAAGTTTTCTGCACATGTGCAATACTAACTCCCTAAGCTTGAATCAACTTTACATATAAAAACATTCATTTTCAATGTTACTATAGATAGCCAAATACATTGCTATTAGTTTCGCCGTACAACGCTATCAGCGCCACGCGAATGTCGCCGGCGTAGAAGGGTTACCAAAATGTACTATGTAATTGAGCAATATAATACCCTGTATACTTAATGATACTAGATTGCCCTACAGAAACCGTTTTTTTGAGGCCCGCTGTATTTATACTACTAATATAGAATAACTTTATTGTGCTAAATAAAAATTACACAGAAATATACAATGGCTTTAAAATTTAAAATGTATAAATGGCGAACTTATTAGTACTGCGGCGTCTTAGAGCCCTAATGCACAGGGACACCATGGTGGCGCAACCGTAGTGTTTTTGAGCTACCAAGTCGAGACACCAGACTAGACGTCAAAACGGTTGCGCAAGGAAGCGGAAGCCAGGTGAGTTACCCTACATAGAGCTGTATACATTTTGTTGGTAGCGGCGACTGGTTGCGCCACCATGGTGTCGAAGTGGAATAGGTCCCTTAAGGCGAATACCTCTCTCAAACAGTGAAAAATTGGCATTTTGCATCAATTTTAAGTGACTCTCGCGTGCATTTAAATAATAATAAAAATATGAATCTTGTAGATAATTTCTTAGTCTTTCGTACTATGGTGCGAAATTAAATTATTTAGACTTTGTTCTCAGTAAAAATAATTACAATCTGAAGACTTTTTTGTAATTTGCATTTTTTTCTTGTAATTTGCGGTTTTTAAAAAAAAAATTTTTTTTTAAATTCTAAATGTCCCATCATCAACATTTAATCATTCAATTGGTCCGTTTTACCAAGTTGTTTGCCATAATGACTTTAAATTTAATTTATTTTTATTACGAAAAAAATAAAGTATTGAAATTGTGCATCATAGTACGAACGACTAAGAAATTCGTTAAAAGATTCTTATTTTTATTATTATACTAGATGACCCGGTGAACTTCATACCACCTAAAATTGATTTGTTTGTAACTCTTCATAAGCGTTTATTGATTCTAATCAACCTTCCAAATCCATTTCATTGCAATCTATAATATGGCCGAATCGTGTACGGTTTGAGTTTCGTTCGGTGATTAAATGAAAATCGTTTTATAATTAAAATAAATTCAATGTATTTAATTTACATGATAAAATATTAATGCTTTTTCGACTTTTCCGACTTTTTGCATTTTTCGACTTTCTTGACTTTTCGACTTTTTTGACTTTTTCGACTTTTTGGACTTTTCCGACTTTTCGACTTTTCCGACTTTTTCGACTTTTTCTACGTTTTCGACTTTTTCAACTTTTTTGACTTTTTTGACTTTTTCGACTCTTGACTTTTTCGACTTTTTCGACTTTTTGACTTTTAGAAATTTTAGACAATTGCACGGAATGAATAACAGTTATGGATGGCGCAGCTGTCAAACAATAGGATCGCCGCGAACGCCATCTATTGACAGGGGCTTATTTCCCAAAAAGACCAATTTCGATTTTTTCGATTTTCAGTTGTTTCTTTTAATTTTTCCTAAATATTTTTTTTGTAAACCACCCCTGAATCAAGGCAAACAAAACAAAAGAATAATCATTCAAATCGGTCGAGTCATTTTCGAGATCTTGCGAGACTAACGCACGGCGATTCATTTTTATATATAAGATATAAGAAGATAGATAGAATAAAACATTATGGAAAAAAGACCGTAGGAAACTGAAACTGCTGAAAGGACTCGCGAAAAAAAGTGTAAAGGACAGTAAGCGAAAAAAGCAGGTCATGGAAGGAATTAAAAGTAGGTACCACTTGTATAACATGCCTTGAACACAACCGGTATGACGGCGACGTTTAGCCCCTCATATTTGTTCTTCGGAGGAGAAGTCTTAATCGATGGACGATTCCATGCTTATGGTGAAAACAGATTAAGTATAGCGTGGGTGGTACGGTATAGCTACGACCATATTTCATATCAAAGAAAGCGTATTTTTTCTCAAGAAAATTAGCCCCTCTAGATCTTTGTAATGCAAAGTTGCAGATAATAAACAAAATGTTAACAAAAATACCCGAGGATTTTTTTTTTAATAAGTGCAGCAGCCATGTCATGGTGAAACGTAGAACAGGCTATCATAATTAAATGCGTATACAAAATTTCGTGTCTGTGCTGTTGAGCGTTGAAGAGTTCCCTCGTTGGAAGCCAACCCTGGGTGCCGCAGTCCTGTCTTGATGAAACTTAGATCGGGCTGTCATAATTGAATGCATATACAAAATTTCGTGACTGCTGTTGACCGCTGAGGAGTCCCTCGTCGGGAGCTAATCCTGGGTATAGAATCAGGGCATGCTTGCTATATAAAATGTATTGTCATCGGAGCTGAACCAACATGTACATTTTCAACTTCATATGATAATATTTGAGGAGTTCCTTCAATTCTTCATGGATCACATCATCAGAACAAAATTTTGATAAAGATGTGACGAATCTGGAAGTACATCCTTTCAAATAAAAAGAATTTTCGAAAGCAATTCATAAATGACGGATTTCTGAGGTAACAAACATTTAAAGAAATATACGATCGAATTTATAACCTCCTCCTTTTTTTTAAGTCGGTTAAAAATAAATCGGCTGTGGTCTACGATCTATAGGACCTGACAGGAAAACGAAAAGAGCTTTATCATTTGAAGGGCATATTCACAGCAGACTAAGATGTTAAAATTTCAAATCCACACTATAGCAAAGAAGAGGAAGAAATCAATAATCACACTCATGAAAGCAAAAATGAGAAATATTTTAGAACGGACTAACACGGTTATCATAGCATATTGCAAAGGATAAATAGTTCAATAATTTATCAAAAGAAATACAAACAAAATCAAATAATTTAAAATGTGTGCATAAGGTAAACTTAGTAATATAAATCCACAACATGACAATTCTACAGTTGTGGTACAAAATTCCCACGCCCACACAACTTCTAACCTCTGCCTTAGAGTCGTCTGTAAATATGATGTCCAAGCCAGGGGACCGGGACGATATAAGGTCAGAAAATATTATATTGTTTAGGGTGGGGACTGCCCTACTGGTTTTTTCATCAAAACTGTTTAAGGGATGATGTACGAAGTAGTAAGTCTGTCGGAGAAGGGAAGGTGAAAGTCTTGCTACTGATCTCTCCGCACCGTAATCGATTTCCGGATCGTAATGAAATGCCGCTTGTTCCAGGTTGACAGGAACACTGCGACGGCGCAATCGGTCATGTTGATTTTGTCGTGATTGCTAGCGTTGTGTATGTTGTGCACGAAATTGTTGCATTCTCAATGTATTCGCTTGTCGTTCATTTTCAGTCGCTCTCAAACATAATTCGGACAATGCCAATACGACTATTTTCATTATCCGTCGCTCGCTGGTCATCAGTGCGGCTTGCACGTGAAGTAGATCGCCGCGCATTTGACTGACTTCGACGACCTATGTTACCTATTCTCCTCGGCATTCCTTGAGAACTTAACAATATTGAAATCGTCAGACTAAGGCCAAATTTGTAGTTATGTATAAGCCTGCAAAGTCTATTTACCTTTATATAATGGCTGATCAAAGTGATTTTTTGCAAAATGCAATTAAATTTGCTTGAAAAAAAACTATTCTCCAATCCCACTACCTTTTTTAAAAGAAAAAACGACGTTAAATGTAATAACAATTTCACACAGTCGCGCGGAATGAATTATGAATGGCGTAGCTGTCAAACAATAGAATGTATTATTAGAAAATATAGAGAGCGCCATCTATTGGCAGAAATACGAAGTGGCCATCCCTAGAAGCACTAATTTCGATTTTTTCGATTTTTTAGCTTTCCTTTGGGTTTTTTCTAAATATTTTTTTTTGTAAACCACCCCTGAATCAAGCCAAACAAAATAAAAGAAATATAATTTAAATCGGTCATGTCATATCCGAGATCCTGCGAGACTAACGCACGGCGATTCATTTTTATATATAAGAAGATAAATGCACGCGGGAGTCACTTAAAATTGATTGCCAAATGTCACAATTTTTCACTGTTTGAGAGAGGCAGTCGCCTTAAACTCGACCATTTAAAAACCTAATTTTAGTTGTAATCGTACGGTACACATAATAATGATAATTTTAAAATAAAGTAATACAAATATGTTACAATATGCCATTTTTTACTACTTTTTCCCAGAGTATGATTAAGGAGAGCTTAGGGTATTTGTTTAGTGGCTTGTGTGAAAGCAAATGTTTCTTCAACGTTTTGAAGGTGCGTAACGAAGGCGCATGTCTAATGGAGTAAGAGAGCTGGTTCCATAAACCAACAAAATATACCGGGAAAGAGTGAGTATGCACACAGAAAATAGATGTAATGAAATAGCGAGTGTGTTATCCCGACTTGATTGAAGTGGAAGACCGTGGTCTCCCAAAGGGTGGATGTTCTCTGTGAGATAGATAGGACGGCGAATTGCGGTTATTGAGAATGTTATAGAGTAGCTATAGCTTAGGCATATTTTTACGAACACGAATAGAAAGCAAATGAAGTTGCTCACGGAAGCAGCTAATGTGATCGAACTTCCGTAAGACATTCAAATGCATACCATAATTTTTCAGATCTTATGAGTAATACGCGGAGAAATATTGATAACAAGTTAATATATTAAAAAGAATAAAAAACACGACTGCCGTTAAAGAAAGTTTACTGTGTATTTACAATTATTTTTGTTACGGTTTTTTTATGAAATATTTGTGGTTTATGTATTTATCCATATATATATATATATACATATATGTTTCCGGAATGTACTAAATCAGACCATTACGATGACATTATGTTAATTTTTATATTCATATTTATGTTAATTTATTGACATTTGGACATTTAGACAACTACTTTTTGCAACAGCAACATTCCCATTGCTCAAGTGGTGCATATGGAAGCGAACGAATATTACCATCAAAGCCAAAATACGACTATACCGAACGTTGATCCTTCCCATTCTTCTTTATGGATCGGAAACGCGGGCGTTACTACAATCGGACCTCAACAAATTCGAGGTCTTCCAAATGCGATGCTTGAAACAGATTCTCGGTGTCTCACTCCGCGATCGAATTCGAAACGAGACCATTAGAGAAAGATGCGATCAACCAACAACGATTGAAAAAGAAATACAAAAACGTCGACTTCCTGGTTAAAGAATATTAAAGACGACTAAGAATCAACGATTATCGGCTATCGATGCTGGAGACGTCGCCAAAAATCGTTAAAAATGGAAGCGTATCGTGAACGGAGTACAAGATCCAGCGGCACCGACAGAAGCGTATTGGCTGCGAGGGCGACCCCCTCCCCAATCGCCGGCTACGAAATAAATAATAAAGAAGACAAATACTTACTTGATATTTGGACAGTTAATGTACCCTATGACACTCGGGATGTCAACGATTCTAACAATACCACACAATTCTGAATCAGTTAAAGCGTTTAGAAGTTATGGTGAAATAAAGAAACTGAAACCATTCATTTTTATTTATTTATTTAGGTACTTAGGATTAGATATACAGTTCATTTATAGGTCATGTAATCTTATAATAATTATATAAATTATTTAATAATTAATATAGGGAGGTTTAACACATCTTACATGACCTTTACTGCCAATAACACATCTAACTAGGCGATAATTTGGCCCGTCTCTAGATGTGCATATTTTTATGCAATTTTAAGAAATGAAGTGTTTTTTTTAAAAGATAAATTATTTGGACCCACCACCTGTATATACACATAAATATACCAATTTTATAAAATATATAGCTATGTAATAAATATATACATTTATAGTTGTAATTTAATAAAATTTAATTAAGAAAAATAGATAAGTGATACTAAATAAATTGTCGTGCGTTGCAAAGAAGTTGATCAGATTAGCCATCTATTAAGGTTTGCTTTAAATATATTTATGTTAGGATAATTTTTCATGTCTTCACTAAGGGAATTATATAATTTTGGGGCTATGTAGAATATATGTCTCTGGGCAAATGTTGTCCTGACTGACGGAATTATATAATTGATACTCGCGGACATTCTTGTGTTCAGATTGTTTTGAGTCCTTCTGCGAGGAGGCTACCGACAATTTTGGCCCGATTTGGTCTCTATGCTTGATATTTCCATTCATAGATGAACCCTGAACACATTACACTCCTTTTTAACACGCTTTTATTAGGTCGACCTGTATGTAACTAACTATGTAATGACAGCTGTATGTAGTTCTGATGACAATACAATAATATGGTACTGTCGAACTGATCTGATGATGGAGTCGGAAGATATAAACTGGAACTTCATGATGGAACATCGTATCATAGCTGTGTTTGGACTTGTTAGAAAAGTCTTGGAATAAATTTTGACCACGATTAGGTTTCAAGGTCTTATGATGTGGTTTTTACGTGCATTTATAAAAGCGTGTTTTTAGTGTTTTATTTTAAACTATTAATTTATTTATTGGGCAGTCGTCTAAAATCGAGCCACAATTGTGTGATGATTTTTAGATTACGATCTTTAAAATAACATATCCCTGACTGAATTTCATTGGTCAACCCTCTAAAAAGTTATCAATCTTTCTGGTGACATTAATATTTCAGTAAAATTCAGCCAAAAAATAAAATCAGACACAAATAATAATAATGAAATTTGGGACATGAATTCGAATAAAATCATGAATATAAAAATATATTTTACATCAGCCCATAATTATGTATCGTAGTACACCTTTCGTCAATGCGCTAGCGGGACCAATTTTCTCTGCGGAGAGCCGCCCCTAGCTATTTCGCCGTAGAGAAATGAGACCCGTAATGACTAAAACACCGTAAGGCGGAAGTTGCGAAGGAAAATTGATTAAATTCATCAAAGCATCAAAGTTTAGGGTGATTTCAGCAATCCTGCAAATTTACCGTCGACGCTAATGGAAAATATCAAGCATAGAGACCAAATCGGGCCAAAATTGAGCAAACAATCTGAGTCGGTTGCCTCCTCGCAGAGAGACTCTCCAGCAGGTAGCCTCCTCAAAGGGGGACTCACCAGCCGGTATCCTCCTCGAAGGGGCACTCACCAGCAGCCTCCTCGAAGGAGGCCTCACCAGCCGGTAGCCTCCTCGAAGGGGGACTCACCAGCCAGTAGTCTCCTCAAAGAGGGACTCTCCAGCCGGTAGCCTCCTCGAAGGGGGACTCACCAGTCGGTAGCCTCCTCGAAGGGGGACTCACCAGCCGGTAGCCTCCTCGAAGGGGGACTCATCAGCCGCTAGCCTCCTCGAAGGGGGACTCACCAGCCGGTAGCGTCCTCGAAGAGGTATTTAACCTGGAAGGACCGCTGTAAACTCTACCTGCGGCTATAACCTGCAGTCGTTAACAGTTGGGATCGGAGGCTACGATGCTGGGGAACACCTCGGGCGGAACTGGACGGTTTGCGCACCGTGCAGCGTCAGCCACTCGTTTGCGCGATTTGGCGAATAATCAACTAGAGCTGTCAGCTACAACGGGCGAACCCGTCACCTCAGGAAGTTTTAACGATATCAGATCGTTCTGTCTCCCGTGAGGTGAGCGCAGAAGACTTGGGACGAAAAACAATCCACTGTTTAGTTACGCCACCTGCCCGTCAGATGCCAAAGCCTTAAGGCGAGGCACCAGGAAAGGTAACCAGCGGGCAGCCTCGCTCCCCGACTATCAGTTTGGAAGGATATCACCGTCTCGGCGAATAACCAGGAGAGACAGGAAACGTATGTTTCCTAAGAAGGTGGGCAGTTGCTGTCGATACCGTGTAAGCTTGACGGGTAAAAATCGCCTCGGTCTGCAATAAATTCTAATTTGAATTACCGCTAACGTCAGGTAGAGGCCGCGCAAGCGATCTCAAATCTGTGATCAGACTGGAGGATGGAGAGATCCGTCCAAATCAAAGTAAGGGTTCGAGGATGGCCCGCTGGATGCCACTTCTCAGTGCCTCGCAGTGAGGCGTTGGGTTCTTACGGGCTGTTAGCGTAGTTTGACTGCGGATCGTGTTTGTACTTATTTTTTTTGGGTTTTATCCCATGGGAGATAAGATAGCAAGAGTGTTTATAACTCCCTAGGGTTGATGGTTTATCCGTAGCAATTAACACTTCCTTACTAAATGATATGATATTCCTTAGACCAGAATCTATCCAGAATCATCGTCGAGGTATTCTTTTGAACCTAAATCCAGAAGTGCCAAATTTATTCTACATTGCCATGTCGTCATTTTTACACTACTTACCATCACAACAAAAAACATCCGCACTTTTTGAGCTTGCATCACTGGAAAACTGAGCGTAGATAAATAGATAAAAACGCATTTACCGCGTGAAGTTTGTAGCACCCAACGTTTCGGCGATGTTGCAACCGCCGTTGTCTAGGGTAGGCTACCCTAGACCACGGTCAGTCTAGGTAAGTCAGTCTACACTAGATAACGGCGGTTGCAACATCGCCGAAACGTCGGGTGCTATAAAATTCACGCAGTAAATTTGTTTTTATCTTATTTATAACGCCAGACAACCGCGATAGTCTTAGATTTTTAATGAGGTAATTATTCAGAACCGCCTACATGGACGTCGCACGCAAGCTATCATGACGAGCTGTACTGAGATCACCTCGAAACTCTAAGATGCAGCACAACTTAAAATACGCCTGGCTACATTATCAAATTTTTCATTGAACCCAATCCAATGATGACCATTATCCGTATAAGTACTGCACGATTCAAACGAGTGGGACTTCCCATTCGTACCAGATCGCACTATTTTCTGGCAACTTCAGGCCAATCGCAAATTAGTTTTAAAAGTTCGATAAATAATTCGCTTCGAGCGAATCGAGGAAGAGGGCTGTAAGTAGGGTCACAATGCGTATCATATTGATGGGGCATATTTTTTCATTTTTTTTCTTTATTTATTGTCAATTGCAACAAGGTAGAGATGTAATTATTACATAATTAAGCTCCGCATGATTTGCCATTTGGTCGTATGATTACTACGTTTAAAAAATATTCTTAAACTAATAAAATTATCATCACAAAAAATAAAAAAAAATACACAAAGCTAAAGTGTATATATATATAATATATATATATATATATATATATATATATATATATATATATATATATATATATATATATATATATATATATATATATATATATATATATATATATATATATATATATATATATATATATATATATATATATATATATATATATATATATATATTTTCAAATTGAAATTATGTTTATTACTAAATAAATGAAATGATAAAATAATGAAAGGGCACTTATCTGGTCTGTGGTGACCAGGAGTGACTCCACGCCTTATTCTTCTCTTCCTTCAGCGCTTGCTAGGTGTTTCCTGCTGTGGTATTTCAAAATGGCAGCGGTAACACAACAATGCGAGACGAGAATGAATGCTGGAAAATAATAGGCGATTAGTGTTTCTTAAATATTAATGATTGTTTAAAATGTATATCAATATTTCGGCTCAGCCGTCGTCAAGATATGTGACATTTCTGAAATCGAACAATTCGTTGAAAATTTAAATTCAAGGAATCGAACAAAAAGAAATGGATTAATAATATTTTTCACGATTTAGTTAAGGTACCATAACCAACCGTGCAAAACGTTATTTTAAAATGAATGATTATAAATTAAAATAAAAAGCATTTGATGATTATGATAATATGATAAACCTTATTAATTTTGCCTATTGAGACCGGAACCTTTGCAAGCGCCTAAAATATAAATATAAGCCAATTCCCAAGATTTGACGTCCCTTTCTTTTGCATTATCACCAAGGCATTTTATTATTTTAACTTTAAAACATTGATCAAAAGATAAATTATGCGCCCTGGCATGCAAAGATATTGGGAGTTGGCTTTCATTTCCTACACTAGCCCTATGATTATTTAGTCTAATATTAAGTGGTGTTGTTGTTTCACCAATATAAAAGGCATCACAAGTCCTGCACAGAAGTTGATATACTATATTTTTTGAAATACAACTGCAATGAAAGGGAACCCTGTAACTATTAGTAGTATTTGGACTGGTAAAAAAAGGACTTAGATCTAACAGAGGACACGTTTTACAACGTGGACGACCACAAGGTTGAAGACCAAAAGTATTATTACCAATAGAGAAATTTTGATTATTTTTTGTTTTGTTTAATATTGATCTAATATTAGGTGGTTTGCGGAAAGATAAAATTGGCGGTGAATCTAAGAGATCCTTAGTGGATGCATCATTAGAAATGATGGGGAATAAATCAGATAATATATCTCGCAGTTTCTCAGCACCAGGAAAATAAGTGGTGCTAAGAAAGATTTTATTATTATTATTATTTTTATTTGAAGTAATTTTAGGTTTTGGTATATATTTTACTTCAGAGTTTAGAATATGTTTATCCAATAGAGGAGCAGGGTATTTTCTTTCAAGAAGAGATTGCTTTAGATTATTGAGATATTTATCTAAATTTTCTTTGTTGTTAACTAAACGGTGTCCGCGAATTGACATTGAATAGGGAATGGATCTCTTGGTGTGAAATGGATGACAGCTATCAAAGTGTAAATACTGTTCTTTATTTGTAGGTTTTATATGAATCGCGGTTTTAATTTTACCTTCGGAAATTGTTAAATCAACATCTAAGAAAGTAATTTGTGATTTAGAAATGGTATGAGTGAAATTTAAAGGGCCAAAATTATTTAGGTCGTCAAGAAAGGTTGTTAGAGTAGTTTGTCCGTGTGGCCAAATCATTACTATGTCGTCAATAAATCTATACCATAATATGGGTTTTAAATTTTGCGTTTGAAGAAAATTTTGCTCGAATAATCCCATAAAAAGGTTGGCATACGACGGTGCCATTCGCGTGCCCATAGCAGTCCCTTTAATTTGAAGATAAAATTCATCTTCAAAGGAGAAAGCATTACACGTTAAGACAAACTCGGCTAATTTGCAAAGAAAATCCGTAGAAGGTATTTGAGGATGAGGTCTCTCATCAAGAAAATAAGAAATGGCTTCCAATCCTAAATTATGAGGAATATTGGTATACAGGGATATGGCGTCAATAGTAACAAATAATAGGTCGTCTGACTTTGGAATTACAGTATTCTTTAAAATATCAATAAAATGATAGCTGTCTTTGATATGAGAATTTAGATTTTTCACAAAAGGTTGTAAAAAATAATCTACAAAAGCCGAAATTCTTTCTGTCGGAGAGTTAAAGCTTGCGACTATCGGTCGTCCAGGATTATTAGGCTTGTGAATTTTAGGTAATAGGTAAAAATTTGGAGTTCGGATAGGATCAGGAATTAAAGTTTTAACATCTTCGTCTGATAATTTTTCATTTGATTTATTTTGTTCAATATATTTTTTTATTTTCACTGCAAAATTTTTGTTTGGATCTCTGGATAGTTTTTTATAGAAAGTTTCATCTCTAAGTTGTCTCAAGCCTTCAGTAACATAGTCAGTTTTGTTAAGTATGACAGTAGTGGAACCTTTATCAGCCGGCAAAATGACGATGCTGGTATCCTTGCTAAGACTCTCAAGAGCTGCACGTTCATCTACTGACAAGTTTGATGTTGGTTTGAGGCTATTTAGGAAAGATGGCTGTGTTACTTTGTTTAATAAAATAGTAATAAAATTTTCTACCGGATGATTTTTTGGTAATGGAGGGGGTTCTTTATTAGAGTGTGGACGAAATTGAGATAGTGCATTGTGTAATTTAATATTATTATTGTTATTCTTTTGATTTGAATGCCAAAATTCGCGCCATCTTAAATTACGACAAAATTTAACAACATCATTACCAAAACTAAAATGGTTCACATTTTGAGTCGGTGTGAAATTTAGACCTTTAGCTAATACTAAATATTCATTGTGGTTAATTACTTTGGATGACAAGTTTTTAACAGCATTTTTTTCTCTAGGAGATGGACCTTGTATATTATTAGAATATGATACTGATGGTGTTATACTGTTATTAATTTGGTTTACTAATGGGGCACGTATTGGTACGGAATCTGATACTAATGGAAATATATTGTTAGTAATTTGGTTTACTGATAGGGTGTGCATCGGAGAGGAAAGAGTACCTTGGTGAACTGCTGGGATAACATTTCGAAGTGAATTTGAATTCCTTGTTTTGTTAACATTGGAATGACTGTAATTTGAAATGGAAACTGGATTCAAAATGTTTCGTGTATTGTTACTTGGGATAATGCAAATTTTCTGAAAGTTCTTTAGTAAATTAAGGAACTTTTTATCGTGTTTTAATCTAATATTTCGTAAATCTGTTACAGAATTGTTAACTATTTTATGAGCTTCTTGAAATAAGAAAGGAGAATGTGTTGTTATCATGTTAACATAAAAACACAGTGAGTTTAAATGTTTATCAACTAAAATTTGATATTCATTTCGCAAAACAGACGTAATTTCCATTGAATACCTTAAACGGATTGCGGTGAAATCATATTGAATTTCTGTACTAATTGCTGCGAAAGGAAATTTTGGTAATAACCCTTTAGGTAATAACCCTATATATATATATATATATATATATATATATATATATATATATATATATATATATATATATATATATATATATATATATATATATATATATATATATATATATATATATATATATATATATATATATATATATATATATATATATATATATATATATATATATATATATATATATATATATATATATATATATATATATATATATATATATATATATATATATATATATATATATATATATATATATATATATATATATATATATATATATATATATATATATATATATATATATATATATATATATATATATA